>CM038796.1:42510994-42829911 GCA_021764765.1 Vicia sativa | reverse complement strand
GTGATTAAGCCCCGAATCGACGGGAAACTATCCAAGACCGCCTTGGTTGTCTCCGACGATCGTCCAGGATTAAGCCCCGAATCGACGGAAAACTATCCAAAGACTTGGTCATTCCTCCGACGATCGGGTCCAGATTAAGCTCCCGAATCAACGGAAAACTATCCGAAGATCGCCAAGTTATCCTCCGATAATGAATGGATCAACACCCGATGCACAACAGGAAGCTATCCACGCTTTTGCAACTACAACCTCCCTCGTAGTAATCTCACGTAAGACTTATTCTCGATCTCTTATTATCACAAAGAACTACGTAGTCTAGCGACTACCCGCCTGCCTTCGATGGCTTAAGCCCATCTCCGATTATTTCATCAAAGGCTTCACTTTCGTAACGCCGTATATATGGTTAAAATCAATGCAAGCCAATAACTTCATTCAAAAAAAATGAACACTAAGTCTAACGACGACTCTCTGATGGCATCTTGGCCCATCTCCTCTCCTTTCCAAACGCTCACAGAGCTCAGCGCGGCTCACTTCCAAAGAATCCTCCTATCAATAATCTCGAGTCTAACGTACGACTCACTCCCCAGCCTTTTCCAAATGGCATCCAGAAGCCCATTCCCCGATCATCACCAACCGCGAGTGTAAATTTTCAGTAGTATTGAGTGTTCAATCATCTTCTACCTGTGTCACGAAGACAAGCGTGTCAATCTAACCTCCTCTGTACAAGAAGATTGAACAAGGGCAGCCTGCTACCCCAAAATTTGCCCTCCATCCACTCAAGAGATTTTATACATCTATGCTCAAAGATTCCTCAAGAGTCGGGTCGACAAACTCTCCCAGACAATCAACCCAAACTGGGTTTGGTATATCTCAGTCAAGATGGACTTCCAATATCTCCAATGGTCATCATGCCTCCTCATATGTTTCCAAATATTTCCATGTCAAGTTTCAAGCCCTCACAAGTCAAGTTTCCTCGCATAATTGCTCGATGGTCGAAAATCGCCAGACGGACAAAAGTCAACTGCGGGTCAACATACCAAACTTCATAATTTTGGTCAACATCCTCATTTTGAAGTTACATTCATCATTTGATCAAGGGTTGATCATGATTCATCAAGAAAACTCAAGATTTGCTCAAATGACCAACTTTCTAAATTAGTGGTTTCTAGGTGAAAAGTCAATCAACTTTGATCGATCATAACTTTCTCATACTTTCTCGTAAATTTTTCCACCACCTCTTGTTTTGAAGGAAATGCAATTCTCTACAACTTCATGTCTCACAAGAATGTCCAAAAATGCTTCATTTAAGAGGTATAGCTCAAAAAACAGTGTCATTTTCAAAGTCAACAAGAAGTCAACTTTTGTTTTGAAGATATATGAGCATGGAAACCCAATTGAGATGAGACCAAAAGGTTGTTGAGGACTCTAGAGCTTTCAAAAGTCCAAGAACACTCAAAATGTGGAAAATTGAGCAAGATACACTATTCGAAGTTGGGCAATTTGGACACCATTGACAAAAGGACATTTTGGTCAAATGCAAAATTTCCAAATGGCCTAAAATCTTTGATCCAAACTTGTTCATGACATTATTCTTGACCCATAAATGTTAATATGGTGATTTTCTATTTTATGATTTATCTTTGAATTTTATAACATTTAATTCAAAAATAAATTATATAAAATATGAAAATTAAGTATTTTTCAAAAGGAATGGATTTATATCTTCCTGAAGTCCAAGAAAGCCCATGATTCATACCAAATTGCATATAGCCTTTGTATTCATGAGAAAATCAAATTTTTCAAAGATTTGATTTATTTTTAATGGAAAATATTTGCACATTGATGGATCAATCTTTTTTCACTCCTTTTGCCATCCAACTTTCTCTCTATAAATGCTCGAAAGATCAAGTCATGTGACGAAACCCTAGCTCAAGCCAAACCCTTGTTCTTGCAAAATTTTCCAAGAAACTTGAAAATTCGAGTTTTGCTTTCCATTCTTTCCAAATTTCTCTCAAGCACTCAAACGTGTTCTATAGGTGTATAGTAAGTTTGCATCAAAACAATGGTCAAAGCAAGCCAAATCGCTATACACATTCATACATCTTTGAATTTTTCTTGAAATTGCATTTTACTATTCTCATGTGGTTTCCATTGTTTCTATTGCTTTGTTGTGTTCATAAGGTTCTATAAGACCGATCGGGGCCATCGCTTCACAAGCTTGTAACGAAAAATCACAGTTGCCATGTTTAGGGTTTTCGAAATATTTCTTCATCGAACCTATTGATACAGCCTTTTAGTTGAAACTAACACCACCATCGTGTTCGCAACCCCGATTTAGGGGTAGGTACTCTTTCCTTTTATCTCGCATTTTTCTGTGTTCGAGATTGGTGTGATCGAGAAGACGACCGAGTTGTGGCCCGCCAGGCTGACCGATTCCTCCTGACTCGGCCATGGCTGCGGCCACGGCGCTCGATCTGCCTCTCATCCAACGAGGACCCCACCATGCCGATCGTGCATCGACCTCCCTGTGCAATGACGCTGTTGCTCATAGTTGCATCGCCATCCCTTAACACCAAACGCATGATGGCGCAGCGGTTAAGACATTCCCTGTTCCCAGATGCTCCCAAAGGACACCGGTTCGAGCCAGCCTGAGGCCTGGTTTTGCTTTTCTTTTACAACTTTGCATATTTTCATATTTTTCTTTTATTTTCAATATTTCTACATTTTATTTAATTTCTTTCATAATTTTATTCGCATTAAAAAATTGTCAAAATAAATTTTCTTTTGCATTTATTTTAAAACCTTTATTTAATTTAATAAATTAAAAAAATATAGTTTTGCATGCATATTTATTTTTATTCATAATTTTGCATTTAAATCACTTTTAATTCATTTTTAATTATTAAATTGCATCCAAAAAATCCCAAAAATTTATTTTAGCATATTTATATTATTTCCAGCATGTAATAATTTTTTCATATAAAATTTGCATTTTTCTAACACTTTTCTCTTGTTCGATCTATATCGATTTTCCGATTTCTCATTCCTTTGCTGTTGATCCGATTCGTACGCTCTTTCTTTATCATTTTATTTTCCAATAATGTAACTGCTCATGGATGTAATAGTTTAAATTAGGTCTTTATTTTCCGCATTTTAAATTATGTATCCGCTAAAGCCTTGTAATAGCGTAGATTTACCTTTCCGATCTTTACATTCCGATTTTACTTTCCGCACCCTATCAATTGCTAGTAACTAGCGCAATGGCAAGATAATAATGAACTTAGCCCACTAATTTTCAAGATAAAATATCCAAATCAACACACTTTTCACATGCACCCCTAGGGTAATTCTCTCGCTGCCACGAATTCAAAATGGTCATGTCCTCGAACGAGGTATTCTAGCACCGGCTTCCAAATAAATCATCATAGTCCCTTCGATACAAAGATCATAAGACCCACGATGTCGCCTCCGAATACATGATCTTGACCCCATTGTCGCCTACGAAAAATGATGATAGTCCCTTCAAATGTGCTAGGATACTTCCTACAAGTTGCCTTCAATGACCATCCGATGTCCTTCGAATGTCCCGCGCTTACATCCAATGAATGGAGTTACCTACCAACCAATGGTATGGCTAACGCTATTCTAAAGGAACGAGAAGTAGGAAATGACCAATTCCGAGTGGTAATAAGTCTTTAGTTGTCTTGCTCTAAACCAAATGCTTTCACACCACACACTCTTTTCAAAGTTCAAACTCTTTCAAAACGAAATATTTCCAACACTTTGTATACACTCCTACATGAGTCATTACAAAGTCAAAGCGAAATGCCTTTTCAAAACATTTTGTCAAACACATAGAAAGCAATTTTAAAAGGTGATCTAGAGCAACTAAGAGCCCAGAATAAATCATGATGAAAGTGGGTGCTAATACCTTCCTTTTCATAACCTTCTCCGTGATCGTAATCTAAACGAAGGTCTTTTTCCAGATTTTACCTTCCCTTAATTGGATAAAAATAAAAGTCGGTGGCGACTTCTATCCGCACATTTGCGATACAAACACTAAAAGCGGGTCACATCAGACAGTGAGGGTCATGCCTAGCAACACCCTTAGGCGTACGTCCAATAAGGATAGGTCCTTGTATTGTTCATGCAGTCATTTACAAATATATCATTATATATTCTAATAAATAAGGTATAAATATTATAATATGCTATTGATCCAAATACGAGAAAATATATGTTTTTTATAAATTATTTTTAAATATTTTCACATTAAAGAGTAAATTTTAATTATTTTGTTAAATAATGCAATTTCAATTATGTATGTTATCATTACATTAAAAAAACACGAAACAACATAATATATATTTTATTGATAATATAACAAAATATGTGAGACAAATATTTATCTTACTATTATTTTATACAATGACTGTGATATTCAAAATATATTTTTATTTTATTTTTTTCTAAACTTATAAAAAAGTAACAAAACATAAATAATTTTATTATACGAAAGTAGTGTATTGTTGATCCAAAAAAATTAAACAATATTATTTTTATATATTGAGAAAAGAGTATTAGTGATTTAAATATTTTTAAAAGCATACCAAATCAAAAATAATATTTATATATGAAAATGTGCTAAGATGTCAATCAATAGATATATATATATATATATATATATATATATATATATATATATATATATATATATATATATATATATATATATATATATATATATATATATATATATAGTTGTTAATTGGTATGATTTCACAAAAGATGGCAAATTCAAAGTTGGTGATTTTATAATTTTTATCGTTAAAGATCCACCTGGGTTTTTAAATGCAACAATCGTCTGAAGAATCTAAGACATCAGTATATCTATGTCTTTTAATTTCTACTATCACTAAGTTTGAATTTTGTCATCTTTTAGATTTTTTTTTACTCACTACTAATTTCTCATTGCACAAATGGATTGACTATATACCAACTATGTTCATTGATATATAATTATTACAACAATAGATTGTTAAAATTTTGGGTCACTAATGTAATATCTAAGGTGTTAGTGCCATTATTTCAATTAGTCGAGATTTAAAAGGGTCTAATTGATATAATTAGACATGGCAATATAACCCATACCCATGGTATCCACCGAACCGCATTCAATTTGACGGGAAAACCCGCTTGACCTGATTTGGGTTCTGGTTTAGGTTTTCCCGATTTTAAAATATGGGGATAGGGTAATGGGAATGTAGTACCCACCTTAACCCGCCCCTAACCCGCCCGCTTATTATTATTATTATTATTATTATTATTATTATTATTATTATTATTGTTATTATTATTGTTATTATTATTATTATTATTATTATTATTATTATTATTTTGGAATGTAGAATACTTTTTACTATGTGTTTGTTTGGATGGTAGTTTGAATATGAATTTGTATTTTTTCATTTAGTTTTATATTTTGATTATCGGTTTTGTTAATTTGAAATATTAATTGTATGGTTAATGAATTAATACTTTCGTTTGTATTTTTTATTATTTGAAATATATGTTTGAAATTCTTTAAGATTGTATTTTACATTTGTAATATAAATTCATATTTGTTAGAATTGGGGCGGGTTTTGGGTTCAAGGCGTTCGGGAAGGATTTGGGTTAAGGCAAGTTTTGGGTCTGTTTGTGTGGATCCCCGAACCCATTTGGGACGGCCGGTTCATTATTCATCTCACGGGATCGGGGAATGAGAATTTATCCGATTCGGTTTGGGGTCAATATAAAACTGCCCCGCCCGCCTGCCATGCCTAGATATAATATTAAGTTGTGGCTAAAAGCATAAATATCATTAAATGTTAAATTATTGTGTAGATACCATTAGTAAATATCTAATTTGATGAGGGATCAAATTAGAATATTGAATACTAAGAAATAACTCTAAGATTATTTATAGGGGTATGGTCCCCATTTGTAGATACCTAGAAAATGACTTATAAGGAATTCTCTTCATCCCCATCGAGGAGAATCAAGGAGCCATAAAGATCTCTACAAATTGGAAGATCACATATCCGCAAATCTTTAGTGATTCTCAAAGACAAATTCGTGTATGTTTCTGCTTTCATTCTCATAATTGTATTCAGATATAGGTTTAAGGTTTTCATTTAGGGTTATGTTCTTGATTTCTATATTGATAGAAATTATAAGGTTTATGAAGAATATCTAACATATTTAAGTTGAGTTTAAAGGTAGTACACTAGCCGTGTAAATCAATATTACACATCCAATCAATAAAATATTTATAATTGTTATGTCATATCAGTTTTTTTTTTTAAATTAAAAGACTTAATTGCAACTTTGGTCCCCCCTATTTAGCTTTTTGTTGATTTTGATCTATCATTTTAAAAACCACCATTCTAGTCCTGTTTTTAATTTTATTTTGACTTTGGTCCCCTCATTTTAAAAACAATGATTTTGGTCTCTTTTTAAAATTTTAAGTTACAATTTTAGTCCCCTTTTAAGTTTTATTTTGAATTTTGGTCTATTTTCATCATTATCAGAATTAGAAGGGGGCTAAAATTACAACTTAAACTTAAAAAGGGGACCAACGTCATGATTTTTAAAATGAGAGGACGAAAATTCAAAAGAAAACTTTAAAAAGGAATTAAAATGGTGAATTTTAAAATGGAAGATCAAAATCAATAAAAGAACTAAATAAAGGGACCAAAGTTACAAGTAAGCTAAATTAAAATTGTGTTTTAATTGAATACATGTCTCTCATTGGTTGACAGTGTAAAGTGCAAATTCTTTTTTCTCATTTAAGTTTTATTGCATACATTATATATTCATTTATCTTTGATTATTTTCATTTTCATGTAAAAATAACAATAACAATTTATGATATAATTAATTTTATCATTTCCTTCATTTGTGTAAAAACAAATGTACCAAATTAGTATTTGTGTGTCCGCAAATGTATTTTACTAGTGTTTATGTAAACCTTTGGCTAAATATTATTTCAATAGCAATCATTGCTACCAACATCGATTCAACCTCACTGATAATAGAAGTCACAAGGAGATAGGTAAACAACCAACAATAGTCATTTTAAAATCAAGATTCCTCCATTAGCCCATGCAATGTAAATATCATTAGAAACTTAATTTATACTACATTTGAACCAACTATGTATAGGTGATTTTCGATCAATATGACTTATGGTAGGTGTTTTCCGAGATGACTAATAACTATAGAGAACTTAAGAATATAAATTTTCTAACCAAACTTGGCATGATTTTAAAGGAAGGCGAGATGAAACAAAAGATATGGTTTAACGAAATTTATTGAGTAAATTTCTTAATCCACTTCATGGGTGGAATTAAATCCTATGTATTTACAAAATATTCTTAGAAAACTGTAGTATATTCCGGCGCACTTTCTCAAATATTTTGGTGCAACCTAAGTATATCTCTGGTCCGAGTATGACAATTAGTAGAAAACAAAACTATAAGCAATTATCAAAGTATTAAATTTATAATTCAAATTAAAGACCCGCATTTTTAAATCGAATAAAAGCCCAAATTTTTATCTAAAATGCATTTCATAATAATGGTATTCAAAATACAAATTCAATACAATACGAAATAAATAAAAACTAAAGTCAAAATACAATTAAAATAAACTACTACGTGTGGCGAGGCGACATGTCACCCTCGAGGTGTCCCTCCGCCCCTCGAGACCAGACACCTGAGTCTCGCCATGATGGCCTCCAAAATGCCTCTAACATTGGATCCGCTAGAACAATATATGTCGATGTCATCCCTAGCAAGCTCCGTGATATGGAGGCACCTAGGAAGCACGCCTTAGGAATGATCCCTCCTCGCTCCCCTCTAGGATTTCGACGAGGCCGGGTGGGTTCCCCGAGCATCCTCTATCATGTATGGATGGGAAACCCTCAAGAACCGCAACATGTAACCTAACACGTAACTCTAGTCGTTCGATCCACAATACTCGGCCTCATCAGCACTAGATGATTCTCAAAATTATCAAAAATCATCAAAATCGCATCCATATCCCTTCTTTATCGCCGAGAGGAAGATAAAGGTAATGCCGAGGAATGGTCTGTATACCTGAAATGACACATCACTCGCTTGGGCATATAAGCAGTAGTCTTCCGAGTACCATAGGCTAATCAACCAATAAATAGAGAAACCTCATAAAAATATATCGTCTCACGGTGGCCGACGTAGGCACTGAAGTGAATGTCCTCATGCATTATCTGATTCATGTATAGTCGAACGTAGTGTCGCCTGGTTCCCTCTGAGAGGCTTGTATGCACAGGCACGCGACATATCCTTAGTATGACCCTTAGCAAGTGATCATCCTGAAATTTGTGGGAAGTGTTGTAGGATCCATCCTTGAAATATCAAAATTAAACCAGATAGTTTCAAAATCAAACTAATTTAAAAAGGAAGCTAAGAGAAATATTCTATACTATCAACAATGATATGTCACGGTGATCCGCCTCATTCTCCACTTAGTCACTCTCACCAACTTGGTATACAAGTAAACCAAGTAGGCAACACTTAGTTCCACCCATCGACCGCTTCAAAATCAAGAATGAACCTAAGGTACATGATATCGCTAGGTGGCATCGTGTCCACAAAGATCCGGTGCTAACAATATACAAGAGGTATGCTCTCATGGTGTAATATGGTGGAGAACTGACTTGTTTGTTTTATGCTTTATCGCAAATGTTGCGGATAGCAAGAGTCTCCACCGACTTTTATTTTATCCAATTAAGGGAAGGCGAAAAGAATGTGAAAAGACCTTCGTTAGATTCCGAGTACGGAGGCGCTTATGAAAAGGGAAGGTGTTAGCACCCTTGTGAGCAATATTGTTTTGAATGATGACAAATATATATGCTTGATTGTCTAATTGTGTCAATATACATGTGTACTTGTCTTGACATGATTGCATGCATCAATACATAACCTTTGAGTTTTGAGTCAATACAAGAAGGCATGCATCAATGCATAACCTTTGAGTCAATACAAAAATCAATGCATCAATACATAAAACAATTTTCCATAAATACAAGAAGGCATGCATCAATGCATAACCTTTTGAGTCAATACAAAAATCAATGCATCAATACATAAAATAATTTTCCATTAATATGAGTCGACTCATAAAATTTTGCATCAACACACACACACACACACACACACACACATATATATATATATATATATATATATATATATATATATATATATATATATATATATATATATATATATATATCAAATTGGGATTCAATTTTGTTTGTTGCTTGCATCAATACAAAATCATTTGTGTCGATACAAACCAATTCTTATTTCTCGAAAATAAAATTTTACACGGTATGCATCGATGCATACATGTTTTGCATCGCTGTAAGAATCGAGGCTCGGATATTTGATCTTGCATCAATACATAAGTGTTTGTATCAATACATAACTCACATGCATCGACTCATCCGCGCATGCATTGACTCATGTTTAATTAGTTTTCGGAATCATTTTAAATAGCGTGATGTATTGATGCATCATCCTTTGTATCAATACATAAGTGTCATGTATCGACATAAGTAGTTTCGTCGACGCATATGCAACTCAACCTTCCGAAACCATTCCATTACAGTGATGCATTGATGCAAAATGACTTGTATCAATACATGAATGGACTTGTATCGATGTATACGAAATTTGCATCGACTCATACTCAATTTAACTCTTGGAATTATTTCAACACGTGATGCTTCAATACAAAACCACGTGTATCAATGCATCAAGTCATTTGTGTCGACGATAAGATTTTGTATTGACGCATAAGTTTGTTTTTCAACTAACTTTGATGTTTCCATATATAAGATGCTTTGTAGTTTTACAAAACACAAAGTTGTTACAACAAGCGCTTTGTGAGCATCCAAATATTCTCTCGAGCATAATCGAAGAGACTTCATCTTCATAATCTTCTCAATCATCTTGGTTTAAGAACACCGACACATAATCATCATTGTTCGTTGCATCAAAAGATCAAAGAGATAACGTTCAGCCGTACAATCTGTGATCTAGCTGAGTTGAAGATTCGAAGGGGGTTTCGAGGAAAAACCAGTTGGTTTATCGAGCAAGAACGGAGGTGTCTTGTAGGTTTGTTAGTCACAATTGCAGAGCGATTCACCATAGCGTAGGTTCGAGATCGGTGATTTCGCAAACGGGTCGTGGAAGTGGTGAATTGTTTGTGAATTTTGCAAGAGTGTTCTTGATCTGCTCAAATCAAGAGGAGGTTGATACAAGAAGAAGAAGATCTGCAGGATTCCTTTTTCTGTCTTTGTATTGAAACCTTGTAAACATTTTTCAACATATTGATATAGAAGTTCTCAATTCCAATTTGGAAATTGAGAGGGAGACGTACCCACACGCGAGGACGATCGTGGGGAACTTCCTTACCAAATTGCTCCGAGTATCGTATTCTTTATCTCTATCTCTTTAAGTTTACAATACGTTTGGGATTCAATTGGTGATCAACCTTTCTATACATTGATACAAGGTTGGAAGATAATCTTTACATAAACTCCATTGCCTTTGATCATTGCTTAGCATCTACCAATTATTTGATCAAAGTATTAGCTCAAGTTTATTTCATTGGAAAGAGTTTTTGTGATCAGTGCATTTATCCATATTAAGTGGTGTGTTATTTCATCATTCTCATCTCAATTAAAACCCAGCAATCTATCGCATGTCCGTTTTCTTGTAGTTGGTCTGCATAGACTAAGTCAATTCAGACCATTTGTAGTTTCCGCATGTTTGATTGAAACTCTGATAAAATTCTTTAATCCGTAAAGAAAAAGGAGGTGATCTATTCACCCCCTCTCGATCACTTGCCACACCGTCTAACAAGTGGTATCAGAGCACCGGTTCACTGGTGCTTTGTGGCTCCTTCTAACGATATGGCTTCGAACCTAAGGGGCGACACTAGAGTTCCTGCTTAACGGTGAAAACTATGGCTATTGAAAGACTGCTGAGTTCACATAAACTCAATAGATAGGATCAGAGACCGCCATTCGTAATGGACCTTTGAAGTTACTATGACAAATGCAGAGTGCCATTGTGCCTAAACCCGAGGTCCTCGAAGCCATAATTCCTACAAAACAGAGCAAAGATAAATCTAGGTCCTTGAAATAGTTAGAAATGATATGCAATGCGAATGATGTCATGATGTCATGTTTAGCACACACAAACAATTCACACAACGAGCCTAGGTTTAAGGCTTGCATGAGGTATAGGTGATTACCCCACCAAAAGTTCGAGTTGGTTCATCCTGCCCTATAATAGTAACCGGTTCTAGGAATCTCATATCATAGATCTTTCTCAGAGGCTTATTTCAATACGACGGCCAAGTGGTCGATCGAAAATATCCCAAAGTCCGATCTCAATGAGCGTAGCATCGAGTATCAACCAACCTTAGTCTCAAGACTCAAAGCCGCCATCTCACTACCTTCTAATGGCCAAGATGGGTCAATTAAGGTTCTAAAAGTTTAGTTAGAGCTGATGACACCACGCAGAAGCCAAATACTATCTTCAACTTGGGAATGAAGAGTATCGGACAACCAAAGTGTCACGCTAACGTAGCCATCATGTTGACCGCTTAGTTATACGCCTAACGTCGCGATGATCTAATGCTACTTACCTAAAAGGAAACCCGGATCCGGGTGTAGGATCCCCCAATAATATAATACCCAAGCAACCCTTAAAGATAAAGCATACAAGTCAAACAAAAAGCAATAAAAGTTATCTAGAAATCCCTAAGGTAATTCTCTTTGGGTCTCTCAGCTGAGTCGCCAGCAGAACACTTGAACTCGACTTTGTAGGATTTTTGTATCCAAATATACGGATAGCAAGAGTCGCCACCGACTTTTATTTTTATCCAATTAAGGGAAGGTAAAAGTACAGAAAAAGACCTTCGTTTAGATTCTGAGTTCGGGAGAATGGTTATGAAAAGGGAAGGTATTAGCACCCTTTCCATCCGCAGCTTATTCTACTGCTCTTAGTTGCTCTAGATTACTTTTTAAAATTGCTTTGTGTGTTTGACAAAATGTTTTAGAAAAGGCATTTCGCTTTGACTTTATAATGACTCATGTAGGAGTGTATACAAAGTGTTCGAAATGTTTTGTTTTTGGAAAGAAATTGAACTTTGAAAAAGAGTTGTGGTGTGAAAAGCATTTGGTAGAGCGAGCAACTAAAAGACTTATTTACCCACCCGTAATTGGTCGCTTTTGTACTTCTACGCCCTTTAGAATAGCGCTAGCCGTACCATTAGTTAGTAGGTAGCTCCATTCGCTGGATGTAGACGGGACATCTGGGGACATCGGATGGTCATGTAGGCAACTTGTAGGAGTATCCAAGCACATTCAAGGACTATCATCATTTTTCAGAGGCGACAATCGAGGGTCAAGATCATATATTCGGAGGCGACATCGTGGGTCTTATGATCTTTGTATCAAGGGACTATGATGATTTGTTTGAAGGCAACGGTGCTAGGACACCTCTATGTTCGAGGGACATGACCATTTGTGATTCGCAGACAACGAGAGAATTACCCTGGTGCGTGTGAGAGAAGTGTGTCAATTCGAGTATTTTATCTTGCAAGTTAGTGGGCTATGTTCAATTTTAGTCTTGCCATACACGCCTAATTACTAGCAATTTATAGGGTGCGGAAAGTAAAATGCGGAATGTAAAATGCGGAAAGTAAATGTCCTACGCTATTACAAGGCTTTGGGGCAGATACATAATTTAAAATTGCGGAAAATAAAAACCTAATTTAAACTATTACATCCCATATACAGTTACATTATTTGAAAAAAAATATAATGAAAACGGAAGAATCGTCTGAATCGGATTAACCTGTGAAACGAACAAGAAGTCGGAAAATATGATGAAATCGAAATAAGAGAAAATGTTAGAAAAAAATGCAAATTTTTAATTGGAAAAAATATGACATGCTGGAAATAATGTAAATATGCTAAAATAATTTTTTGGGTTTTTTTAGATGCATTTTAGTAATTAAAAATGAATTAAATGTGATTAAAATGCAAAATTATAAATAAAAATAAATATACATGCAAAAATTATATTTTTAATTTATTAAATTAAATAAAGATTTTATGAAAATAATATAAAAAGAAAATTAATTTTTGATGAATTTTAAATGCAGAAATAAAAATATGAAGATAATTAAAACAATGCAAAAATATTAAAATAATTAGAAAAATAGAAAAATATGAAAAAATATGCAAGTTTGAGAAAAAGAAGCAAAACTGGTCTCGGCAAGGATCGAACTCGTGACCAGGGAAAGCATCTCCAACAGTCCACGCCTTAACCAACTGAGCTAACGTGCATCTGTGTTTGGAAACAAAATGAGTGGAAAATAACACGCGTCGGCCATGGTTCGACGCAAAGTCCCTGGCAAACATCAAGAACGCAGCACACATAATATAAATAATATCTAAGATCATGGTTCGATTGGGAAACATCATTCGAATGCAATGGTACTGGTCTTGAGGTCCAATTTTTCCTGTTTTGGAAAACCCTAAAACGTGTTCAGAAACCCTAACAATGGTGTCATGCATTCCCGGCCATGGAAATTCGATTAAAGCACCCAGAAAGTTTGCAAACTTGTCACTAATCACAAAAACAACAACAAATCGTGTTAATAATGCATGAATATGAGAAATCGATTTTGAAATTTTCAAGGACAAACCAAACACGGATTTTCTGATTCTGGATGAATTTGAGCAATGTAAAGGCCTGGATCGATTCTGGAGATGCCAAGGAATGTGTTGGGCACCTTAAAATTGGTTGAAAACGGCTGGAAGTATGATCTCCAATTGCTTGCTTGCCACAGATTTTTGACTTTTAGGTTAGGGTTTCTGGAGCAATTTTTTCGTTCTCTTTTGATTGGTATGCATCAAGTATTTATATTGGATGGATTTGAGACAGTTTTTGGCAAGAATCAATCACCATTCAATGATAATCAAATTTTGATTTTTGTATAAAATCAAATTTTCAAAACTTGATCAATTCCAATCCAATCTTGCCATTTTTGTCAAATTTCGAAATTTGCTGGACTTTGGTGAGTTACTTGAGTCTCAAGGAAGGAATAAAATCAATCTTTCAATTAATTTTGATTTTATAATTTATTTTAAAATTTAATTTGTATTTAAATGAATAAATTCAAAATTAAATAGAAAATAAATCAAAATTCATGGCATTGGGCTTGGATATTCCTAATTGTATGAGGAATAAGTTTGGATGAAGAAAAGCAAGCCCATTTGCAAAAATTTGATTTTAGAAGTATCTCTTTTGCATTCTTTCAAAATTGCCCAACTTGTGAATGGTGTAACTTGCTCAATTTTCCACATTTTTGAGTGTTCTTGGACTTTTTGGAAAGCTCTAAGAGTCTTCTAACCAACCGTTTTGGTCTCATCTCAATTGGAGTTACCATGCTCAATATATCTTCAAAACAAAAAGTTGACTTTTGTTGACTTTGAAAATGACCAGAATGTTTTGAGCTATACCTCTCAAATGAAGCATTTTTGACATTCTTGTGAGACATGAAGTTGTAGAGAATTGAATTTCCTTCAAAATGAGCTTTGGTGGAAGATTTCGAGAAAGTATGAGAAAGTTATGATCACCAAAGTTCAGTTGACTTTTCACCTAGAAACCCTAATTTAGAAAGTTTGACTTTTGAGCAAATCTTGAGTTTTCTTGATGAATCATGATCAACCCTTGATCAAATGATGAATATAACTTCAAAATGAGGATGTTGACCAAAATTATGAAGTTTGACAGTATGTTGACCATGTTGACTTTTTGTCCAATACACCGATTTTCAACCATCCGAGCAATTGTCCGAGGAAACTTGACTCATGAGGCTTGAAACTTGACATGGAGAATCTTTGAAGCATATGAGGAGGCATGAAGACCATTGGAGATGTTGGAAGTTCATCTTGACTTGAGAGATACCAAACCCTAGTTTGGGTTGATTGTCTAGAGAGAGTTTGTCCGATCAACTCTTGAGGAATCCTGAGTAGTGGATGTATGAAATCTCTTTGAGTAGATGAAGGAAAATTTTGGGGTATGAAGCTGCCCCTGCTCAATCTTCTTGTACCGGAAGGTTAGATTGATATGCTTGTCTTTCGTGACCGGAGGTAGAAGATGATTGAACACCGAGTACACCAAAATTTGCACTGCGTTGGTCGATGATGCGGAATGGGCTTACGATGCCATTTGAGAAGTCGGGAATGAGTCGACGTTAGACTCGAGATTATTGATAGGAGAATTGCTGGAAAGTGAGCCGCGGCAGTGCTCGAGACGCTCCTAGAAAGGAGAGGAGATGGGCTTAAGATGCCATCCGGAGGGAGTCGTACGTTAGACTTCGTGTTCACTTTTTTGAATGAAGTTGTTGGTTTGCATTGATTTTTAACCATATATGCAGATTCTAAAAGTGAAGAAATGTTGACAAGTAGTCGGAGATGGGCTTAAGATGCCATCCGTGGCACCGAGTCGACGCTAGACTGTAGTTGCTGCTGATAATAAGGAATCGAATAAATCTTCGGGCGATTACTCGAGGGAAATAGAGTTGGCAAGAATGTGGATAGCTACCTGCTGCATCGGGTGTCGATCCATTTCACATTATCGGAGGATAACCGAGGCGGTTTTTCGGATAGTTTTCCGCCGATTCGGCTTAATCTCGGACCACCGTTGAGGACAACCAAGGGCGGTCTTTCGATAGTTTTCCCGATTCGGGGCTTAATCTTGGACCCTTTGCAAGGATCATACTGCTTTGAAAAACAAGAGAACTTTGATAGAATATTTGTTAGTTTTATGCAAAGTATGATGCATGATGTTGTATAAATGACATATGCATATATTGTGACTTTATGAATAATGTATGAATGATAGATGTTGTGGTATTTCAAAACACATCCATCTTGAAGAAGATGCGATATTCTGCTTGAAGATTTCGATCGCTTGGGGATCGAGTAGGTGAGAACCCCGCTGGAAGAGAAGAAAGATATCCCGGATTTCTCCGATGCACCATCCGACCAAGTCTTGGGCCCGGATATTGTTGAGGAGGGTAGAGAAGCTCGTTGTTGGAGATCTCATAGACCCTATGAAGAGAGTCCGGAGGCGATCTGCTGGGGATCTTGTATGTAGACCTTGCCGAGGAAATTTAGGAAGCGCCCACTGGGATTCGGTGCGATCCCGCTAGAGAGCATTTGATAGTTGCTGGAGACCGGCCGAAGAGCTGTGAACCCGTCGTAACCTCCGGGCCGGGGATGAAGATGTAATTTCTCCGATGCACTATCCGACCAAGTTTCAAGTCCGGATATCGCCATCGGGAAAAGGGAAAGTGAGAAATACTACGGGATAAACATCTTGACTGGGGTGAGGTGTTACCGCTTGAGACCGATGTAACATTGCTTGGTCGAGTGGAATTGCCGCTGTGGATTCCTTTTGCTCGCTGGGAAGTCTTGTGGTAAGCGACACCGCCATGGAGATCCCGCCTCGGGGAAATGCACTGGTGACTTTCGTCCATCTCGATTCCTAGAGCCCGTAGTAATTACTTTTGGTATGTCCACTTTTCATATGTTTGCGATCAGATTCTTATTGTCAAATGCATATAATCATTCAAAGCAAACGTTGGACTTATTGCAAACGACAATAGTGAAAAATGTAAAGAGAAAGAACTTGTATTCATTTGAAAGGTGGCGTATGGCCAAGTAGTTATGTACACAAGAAAGGTAAAAGCTATGCGGAAACAATCTCGTTAAGTTCCAACTATGCTAGTACTCATATATTTCAACCATCTCATCTCCTTGCTGTCAGTGGAAAGCGAGTGAATTGATCTTTGCCATTTGAATCTTGAATGCTGATAGTAGTCTGGAAGCAGGTGATCTGGAAGAGACATAGTCGTACGCTTAAATCCCTAATTTTTGCCTAGACCGCCTTTCGGTTTTCGCCAATGGATACCCTTTTTGCCCAAGCCGCTTTTCGTGTTTTCGAATCACGGTGTTTTGTATATATCCTTAATTTTGCCCAACCTTTTGGTTCGCCAGATGCCCTTATTTTTGCCTAGGTTCGCCGACCTAGCGGGTCTCTTTTATGCGTAGTATTTTTGACTATGTCCGTCACTGGGGAAGTCTTCACCGTCCATGGTGCTAAGTATCATAGCTCACCGAAAATATCGTTTTGACTACAAATGGTCCCTCATAGGTGGGAGTCCATTTGCCCCGGATCACCTTGTGGAAGAATGATGCGCTGATTACTAGATCACCGACCGTAGACTCTTGCTTGACTTTCTTGTTAAATGCTCGATCATTCGCTCGATAACTGTCCATGGCATGGACGCGAGTCGCTTCTCATCAATCAAATTATTCCGTCAAGGCGGTCTGACCCAATCGCTTCGCCTAACTCGCCTCCGGAGGACTCGTCGAGGGTATCTCGAACCTCGATGGGTAAGACGACTTCCATACCATATACGAGAGAAAGGGTTGCCCTCTGATGTCCGTATCAGAGTGCGATAACCATGAAGAGCAAATGGTAACATCTCATGCCAATCTTTGTAAGTCACTGTCATCTTCTGTATGATTTTCTTAATGTTCTTGTTGGCGGCTTCCACTGCGCCATTCATCTTAGGCCGATAAGGAGAAGAGTTGGCTTCTCGAATATGTATTTTATCGGATCCATCTTGGAGATCAACAAGGTAGTGTGAGTCAACATATACTGTCTTAGCCGGGAGCAGCCCAAGCCAAAGCGCTGCAAGTTTTCTCGAGTTGTGAGTCTCTTGTTTCACAGACAGTAAACTTTTTGCTAAGGTAGTATATTGCATGCTCTTTCGACCGACTGCCATGTTGCCCCAACACACACCCCATTGAGTTCTCTAACACATACATGATAAGAGGTCTTCCTTCAAGCAGCGGCATCGATAGGAGGATTCAGAGGTACCCTTGATTTTGTCAAAAGCAACTGCAATCGTCGCTCCATTCCACTACTTGATCTTTCTTAAGTAACCCAAGATTGGCTCACAAGTAGCGCTAGATGTGCAATGAATCTTGCAATGTAGTTCAATCGCCCAAGAAACCTCCTTTCTTTCTCTGGCTACCCGCATCTCTTGAATAGCTTTAACCTTGGCGGGATCAACTTCAATACCTTTTCCACTAACAACAAACCCCAGGAGTTTTCCGGATCTGACTCCAAAGGTGCACTTGTTAGGATTAAGTCTCGCCTATTCTTCAATCAAATAGTTTCGCAAATGATCAAGATGTTCTTCTTCACCGCGGATCGAGCTATCATGTCGCCGACGAGACCCTATCTCGTGATGAATCATGTCATGAAACAATGTCACCATAGCTACCGATAAGTGGCACCTTCATTCTTTAGTCCGAACGGCATAACCTTGTAGCGAAAGTGCCCCACCGTAACGAAAGTAGTCTTCCATGTCTTCGTGAGCCATTTTGATCGATTGTAACCGGAGAAACCATCCATGAAGGAGAAAACCTTATGCCGAGCAAAGGTTGTCAACCAAAACATCAATATGAGGAAGTGGAAATCATCTTTCGGACTTGCTTTGTTCGTATCTCGTAATCCACACACATTCGCATTTTACCATCCTTCGGGCACAGCACCACATTAGCAACCCATCGTGGATAAGAAGTGACAACTAAGAAACCGCGTTGAACTACTTCATAACTTCAGCTTGATTTTCTCTCGACATCTCAGACGATGCGATTTAACCTTCTGTTTCACCGAGAAAACCTTCTTTTGTCGGCAATCGGTGTACCACGATATCAATGTCCAACCCCGCATGTCTTCGTATGACCAAGCAAAACCTCAATGTAGTCTTGTAGCATCCGAACCAATCCTTCTTTAACATGCCTTAGACCCGCTCCTATCTTAATCTCTTTTCTCGTTTCACAAGACTCAAATTCACAACCTCAACTTGCTCGTGGTCAGATAACTCGCTCTTCTTGTAGCAACCGCAAGTTCTCCTCGAACTTCACAATCTTCCTCACATTCGCCTTCGCTTGGTAGATCGGATTATCGGGTCATATTTAGCACTAGCATAGTCATATTAACTAGATTCGAGTGATTCTGCAGTATCACGGGGTGTGTGTAAGAAACACAACTTTTTGAAGGGGTGATAAAGTAAAAGAAAACAAACAACAATTGAATGCAAAAGTCCAACGATTTATTGAATGAAAATACGCAAACGACAGATAATAACCCTCGCAAACGAGCCATGATGCCCCGGGCAAGGCACTAGGCTTTCAAAGTTTATTGTTCAAAACATAAAGAAATACGAAAAGAAAAACAAAACAAGAGTAATTACTCCTGACTAAAGGAGATTGGTATGACATCTTCGGTCTTCCAATTGCTGAGCCCATGATCTGGAGTTGGGAAGATCCACTTGCTGGTGTTGAAGTCGTTGTCGTTGTCTTCTATAACATGGATTCCACTGCTAATGCGAAAGGAAGTTGGCCGCACGTTCACGATCATCTTCCGACCGATGGTGAAGCCTAAACCACCTTGTCGGATTTGAAAGGAAGATCGTGGAGTGACCCCAATAGTACTACCTTCTTCAACAGCGAGCATCTTTCAACGAGGCCATCCTAGGCGGAACTTGTGTAACTTCAGAGGACGGGAGTCAATAGGCATGACTGGTATTGTTTCAAAAGCTTGACAGGAGTCTCAAGAATTCGCCCCATCTCAAGATAACGGAACGATCGCAGATGACCGACTATATATTCCTTCACCGCACATCGTAACAACCTTCCTTTCACCGGTACTTCAACTTCGATGTAAGGTAGAGGTAATACCGCCCCATGTATCCAAGGGCGCCCAAGTAGGTATGAGTAGGTCGGACGGATGTCCATGACAAAGAAAGTGGAGTCAAAAGTCCGGGAACCGACTTTAACAGTGCAGTGAGCTCTCCAAGCACCGCCCGCTTAACCATCAAAAGCCCTCACAATAATGTCACCGGGTCTCGTAACCAACCCTTCGACATCAAGTCGATCAAAAGCGCCTTGTAGGATATTCGTAATGTAACCGTATCCACCAAAACATGAGATAGTGTAGTGCCCTTGCATTCACCGTAGATGCAAGGCCTTGTTATGTTTCTTTCCCAAGGAGTCAAATCAAGATCGAGAAGCTTAGTTGTTGTGCTAGCAATACAAACTTCGAATTGGTCGTAGTAGTGTCTTGCGGACGTGAGCATTCTTCGTAAACTTCACCAAGGCGTTAGCATGAGCCTCGAGCATAAGAGCAGCAAGCATGGAGATTTTGGACTGAGTCTGTCCCAACTGCTCCACAATATTGTAGTCACTCTTCTTGATAATCTTCTAATTTCTCCATTTCTTGTTTGGAGGTATCTTCAAGAATTTTGGTACTTTGAGCGTGATGAGTCACCGTTCTTTCCTCTAGCTTGGGAATGGATTGAATAGCCGGAATGCGAGCCGAGTCGCGTGTCTTTGGAGGAGAGATATCTCGAGAGAATACCCTTCCGGTTCGTCACCTTACTTGATCCTGATGTTGTCGATGTCGGAATGGTAGCTTCAATTGTAAGATCTTCAATAGTCGAGGGTCCCGCTGACGCCATGATAGTAAACCTCGATCCATAATTCCAAGGGATAGCCTTGTCGAGGAATATGGAACTGGTCTTGAGAAGTGATAATGAGAGGTGCCACTCTAGGCATAGGATCGCAGAGGAAATCCTTATTGTGTTAACATCAAGATAGTCTTCGGGAAATCGCCACCCCATCCTACGCCTTAACATCTTCAATAGGAATCTTATAACTATCGTGATGGTACTTCACCATGTAATCATACTTTCCACTTGGTTGCCCAAGGTGTCCCACATGTGGTAATGCTTCATTCACATCTTCGATCTTCACCAGACATATCTTCACACGCTTCCGCATGTGGTTTCGTAAATAGTATCTCACGGCTATTCATCATGCATCGAACACGCCTTCTCAACCAAGCACAACCATCAAGTATGGGCACCAACGATAATTCTCCGGCATCCTGATTGACACCGCTTGCAGAAATTCTTCTTAATACCATCGAGGAATGGTCAAGTCATCTATGTTGAAAACATAAGTATCGTCACCAACAAAGATTGGAACCTTGTCATGGTTAGGCATAGGCGCGATCACATTCGAGTCTCAACAGAGGGTCAAACTCAATCTTTAGCTTCGATCATATCCCGAATCTTGTTCTTCGAGCCCAACAATCATCGCATTATGTCCCGGCTATTGGAGTGGTAAGCACACTTAGCATTTGGATTGTACTGGAGAGGAAGTGTTGACATTCCGAGGAGGATCCTCAAGGTAATCACCGCTCAACATGTGTTGAAAGGCTTACGACAAAGGCATGTTGATCTTCAGAACTGCCTTCGCTGCTCGGCACGCTGTCTCACCGAGGTCAGCCGATGTAGGATCGAGATCACAACCGCCCCGATTGAGCGTCGGTCTTGGCTCATTTTTCGACCATATACAAGATTGGCTTCTTTTCTTACCACCAAAAGATCTCTTCGCAGATTGAAGATGACTCTACATGAATCTTCCCACTTGATACCACTTCGCGCTCTCCACAATATCATGAACCCTATCAAGAATTTCCAATCGATGATTGAAGAATGGGCCTGTTAGTGTCCCCATAAACATATCAACCAGCTCCCTATTGACAAGGGTGGTTGAACTCACCGCTAGATCTCTCCATTTCGAGCATACTCTTTGAACTTCTCACGACCCATAGACATGCTTTGTAGTTGCATACGAGTGGGTGTCAATTCATCAGATTATACTGCTCAGAAAGCATCAAAGTCACCCAAGTACGGATATACCACTCTCTAGCCGATAGTACCATTCCAACCGGTTCCGACAAACTCTCTTGAAAATAATGCATCCACAACTTTCGTCATTGATCTTCGGACATAGGACTTCAAATGCATTAGGGCAAGACATGCCATCATACTTAGCAAAAGTAGGAACTTTGAACTTGGGAGGAATCACAACACTGTGGACAAGACTTAGATCATCAAAATTCAGCCCGACATCTTCGTGTTTTCCACAAGATTTAGACGGTCTTCAAGTTGCTTGTACTTGTCATCCTCATCGAGTATTGGCCATTATCATAGTCATTCTCAAGCTCAGCCGACCGCCTTCACCATTACCCTTGTTACTTTGTTCATCCTCCTTCTGACACTTCCTTCTGAAAGCTCTATCCGACTGACTCTCTTAGCACCACCTTTGTAGCGTCTGCCCATGTTGAGGAGACCAACAACCTTCTTCTGTCTGTTGATGAGCTTCTTCAGATCTTCTTGGCCTTGACCAAGTCGGTGAACATCTCACGAGACCGAGCATTCGAGCTTGAGATCTTTGACATTGCTCGAGAGCCATTTCGCTAAAATAAATAGCGAGCAAATGAGAAAACCAATCTCCAATGTACCGTGATGCAATGTTATGCTATGATATGCAATGTTTATGCGAATGCAATGCAATGTTTTCAAGGACCTTAGAGATTTAAATTTGTTAGACAAGCAATGAACAAACATTTATTAGTACTTTTATTATTCTTTTTTTTTCTTTAAGTACAAGAGATAGTTCAAACAATAAAAGAAAACATAAACATCCTAAAGCTCTAAGTCTCCCATGGCGCCTCTTGGTGCCGATGTAGGTATTGATGCTTCGCCTCATGAAGTAGCTTTGTCAACTCTAGCACTTTCTTCTCGCCATAGCACCGAGCTTCAAAGGTATCCCTTTCTTCCTTAAGTCAATCCGTGATCTCTTCAAGTCTTCAAAATCGAGGCATGTCGGATGGAGAACAAGATAGGTACGCCACCTATAGCAACAGTTCCATAATTACCGGTAGAACAGAGTGAATGGCATCATGAGGTTTTGAGCTCGAGCTCGCACCCATTTGAGGTAAGGTTCCCAAGGAATGGGATTTTGGTGCCCCAAAGTCTTGGTATCGCTTTCTTTACCATGCCCCAAGCATGTATGAACCTTCGCTTAATTCGAGATCGTGGTTGTAATCGAACACAATATCTTGGAGAAGCATATCATGTGGACCATCTTTTCGAGCAAAGCCAAACCGACGAAGCTAGAGAAGGTAATACCTCCCTTATACCAAGTAGAGGTACATTAGGAATTCTCCACAACGCTCAATGAATGTGAAGTCCTTTTGAGAGAAAAGATTCCAACGAATATCGGAATGAGAGAGTGACATCAATCTTGAGACCATCTCAATCTTTGTTCATTCTTCAAAATCGATGGAG
Source organism: Vicia sativa (assembly GCA_021764765.1). NCBI lineage: Eukaryota > Viridiplantae > Streptophyta > Magnoliopsida > Fabales > Fabaceae > Vicia > Vicia sativa. The sequence continues at coordinate 42,806,517 of CM038796.1, read as the reverse complement.
GAAGGTGCGAAATAAACCACCTTGAAAGTAATGGTATACAACACATGAGAGTTCCTTGTTTCTTAGTAGTACGAGTGTGAGAGAATGTAGGATATCTCCAAGTAAGGTAGGCATGATTGCGGTAAGAAACAATTTGATGGCATTGATATCTATGAATTGATCCGAATTAGGAAATAGAACCAAACCATAAATTAGCAAGGCCACAATGTTTTCAAATGCATGGAAACTCATAACTTTGAGGAATTCTCGCTTTCTTAATTAGAAACTTAGCAAGTAAACCCTTAACTCCACTTCTAGTTTCCCAATTGGCTTCAATATCCGAACGCTTAAGATGTAAGGCGGATGCAATGTCTTCGCATCTAGGAACCTTTTCTAGACCGGTGAATGGCATTTGGTTAAGAATGTATCCCAAGTAGCTTAGAGAACTCTTCCAAGGTAGGAACCAACCGATAATCCGGAATGTAAAGCAATGGTGTTTCGGATCAAAGAACCGAATAGGACGTGCATCATATCTTCTTCAAAACCGAGATAACCAAATCAAGTAGATAACCATGTCTTTGATGAACCGAGCATGGTCGGAATTTCAAACCAATTCTTTGAATGAGAAGGTATACTCATTTGATTCGGATAGTCTTTCTAGAAGCCATAATTCCTACAAAACAGAGCAAAGATAAATCCCTAGGTCCTTGAAATAGTTAGAAATGATATGCAATGCGAATGATGTCATGATGTCATGTTTAGCACACACAAATAATTCACACAATGAGCCTAGGTTTAAGGCTTGCATGAGGTATAGGTGATTACCCCACCAAAAGTTTGAGTTGGTTCATCCCGTCCTATAATAGTAACCGGTTCTAGGAATCTCATATCATAGATCTTTCTCAGAGGCGCTTATTTCAATACGACGCCAAGTGGTCGATTGAAAATATCCCAAAAGTCCGATCTCAATGAGCGTAGCATCGAGTATCAACCAACCTTAGTCTCACCAAAGCCGCCATCTCACTACCTTCTAATGGCCAAGATGGGTCAATTAAGGTTCTAAAAGTTTAGTTAGCGCTGATGACACCACGAGAAGCCAAATACTATCTTCAACTTGGGAATGAAGAGTATCGGACAACCAAAGTGTCACGCTAACGTAGCCATCATGTTGACCGCTTAGTTATACGCCTAACGGTCGCGATGATCTAATGCTACTTACCTAAAAGGAAACCCGATCCGGTGTAGGATCCCCAACAATATAATACCCAAGCAACCCTTAAAGATAAAGCATACAAGTCAAACAAAAGCAATAAAAGTTATCTAGAAATCCCTAAGGTAATTCTCTTTTGGGTGTCTCCTCAGGAGTCGCCATCAGAACACGGTGAACTCGACTTTGTAGGATTTTGTATCCAAATGTGCGGATAGCAAGAGTCGCCACCGACTTTTATTTTATCCAATTAAGGGAAGGTAAAAGTACGTAAAAAGACCTTCGCTTAGATTCTCGAGTTCGGGAGAATGGTTATGAAAAGGGAAGGTATTAGCACCTTTCCATCCGCAGCTTATTCTACTGCTCTTAGTTGCTCTAGATTACTTTTAAAATTGCTTTGTGTTTGACAAAATGTTTTAGAAAAGGCATTTCGCTTTGACTTTATAATGACTCATGTAGGAGTGTATACAAAGTGTTCGGAAATGTTTTGTTTTTGAAAGAAATTGAACTTTGAAAAAGAGTGTGGTGTGAAAAGCATTTGGTAGAGCGAGCAACTAAAAGACTTATTTACCCACCTCGAATTGGTCGCTTTTGTACTTCTACGCCTTTAGAATAGCACTAGCCGTACCATTAGTTAGTAGGTATCTCCATTCGCTGATGTAGACGGACATTCGGACACATGGATGGTCATAGGCAACTTGTAGGAGTATCCTAGCACATTCAAGGGACTATCATCATTTTCGTAGGCGACAATCGAGGGTCAAGATCATATATTCGGCGACTTGGGTGATCTTTGTATCAAGGGACTATGATGATTTGTTGAAGGCAACGTGCTAGGACACCCTACGCTCGAGGGACATGACCATTTGTGATTCGCAAAGGCAACGAGAGAGAATTACCCTAAGGGGTGCGTGTGTGAGAGAAGTGTGTTGAATTCGAGTATTTTATCTTGCAAGTTAGTGGGCTATGTTCAATTTTAGTCTTGCCATACACGCCTAATTACTAGCAATTTATAGGGTGCGGAAAGTAAAATGCGGAATGTAAAATGCGGAAAGTAAATGTCCTACGCTATTACAAGGCTTTGGGGCAGATACATAATTTAAAATTGCGGAAAATAAAAACCTAATTTAAACTATTACATCCCATATACAGTTACATTATTTGAAAAAAAATATAATGAAAACGGAAGAATCGTCTCGGATTAACTGAAACGAACAAGAAGCTCAATATGATGAAATCGAAATAAGAGAAAATGTTAGAAAAATACAAATTTTAATTGGAAAAATATGACATGTGAAAATAATGTAAATATGCTAAAATAATTTTTGGGATTTTTAGATGCATTTTAGTAATTAAAATGAATTAAATGTGATTAAATGCAAAATTATAAATAAAATAAATATACATGCAAAATTATATTTTTAATTTATTAAATTAAATAAAGATTTTATGAAAATAATATAAAAGAAAATTAATTTTGATGAATTTTAAATGCGAAATAAAATATGAAGATAATTAAAACAATGCAAAAATATTAAAATAATTAGAAAATAGAAAATATGAAAAATATGCAAGTTTGAGAAAAGAAGCAAACCGGTCTCGCAAGGATCGAACTCGTGACTGTGGAAAGCATCTCCAACACACTTTAACCAATCGAGCTAACGTGCATCCGTGTTTGGAAACAATGAGTGGAAAATAACACGCTGCCTCCGGCTTCCTCCGCCGCCAAGCTTCGCTTTCAACCTTTGAATATTTGAAAAGTCCGCCGGCCATGGTTCGACGCAAAGTCCCCGGAAAACATCAAGAACGCAACACACATAATATAAATAATATCTAAGATCATGGTTCGATTGGAAACATCATTCAATGCAATGGTACCGGGTCTTGAGGTCCAATTTTTCCCTTTTGGAAAACCCTAAACGTGTTCGTAAACCCTAACAATGGTGTCATGCATTCCGCCATGGAAATTGATTAAAGCACCCTAAAGTTTGCAAACTTGTCACTAATCACAAAACAACAACAAATCGTGTTAATAATGCATGAATGAGAAATCGATTTTGAAATTTTCAAGAACAAACCAAACACGGATTTTCCGATTCGATGGATTTGAAAGGTAAAGGCTCGATCGATTCTCGAGATGCCAAGGAATGTGTTGGCACCTTAAAATTGGTTGAAAACGGCCGGAAGTATGATCTCCAATTGCTTGCTTGCCACGGATTTTTAACTTTTAGGTTAGGGTTTCGAGCAATTTTTTCGCTTCTTTGATTGGTATGCATCAAGTATTTATATTGATGGATTTGAGATGCTTTTTGGCAAGAATCAATCACCATTCAATGATAATCAAAATTTGATTTTGTATAAAATCAAATTTTCAAAACTTGATCAATTCCAATCCAATCTTGCCATTTTGTCAAATTTCAAATTTGCGGACTTTGGTGAGTTACTTGAGTCTCAAGGAAGGAATAAAATCAATCTTTCAATTAATTTTGATTTTATAATTTATTTTAAAATTTAATTTGTATTTAAATGAATAAATTCAAAATTAAATAGAAAAATAAATCAAAAATTCATGGCATTGGGCTTGGATATTCCTAATTGTATGAGGAATAAGTTTGGATGAAGAAAAGCAAGCCCATTTGCAAAAAATTGATTTTAGAAGTATCTCTTTTGCATTCTTTCAAAATTGCCCAACTTGTGAATGGTGTAACTTGCTCAATTTTCCACATTTGTGAGTGTTCTTGGACTTTTTGGAAAGCTCTAAGAGTCTTCTAACCAAACCTTTTGGTCTCATCTCAATTGGAGTTACCATGCTCAATATATCTTCAAAACAAAAAGTTGACTTTTTGTTGACTTTGAAAATGACCAGTAATGTTTTGAGCTATACCTCTCAAATGAAGCATTTTTGACATTCTTGTGAGACATGAAGTTGTAGAGAATTGAATTTCCTTCAAAATGAGCTTTGTGGGAAGATTTCGAGAAAGTATGAGAAAGTTATGATCGCTAAAGTTCATTGACTTTTCACCTAGAAACCCTAATTTAGAAAGTTTGACTTTGAGCAAATCTTGAGTTTTCTTGATGAATCATGATCAACCCTTGATCAAATGATGAATATAACTTCAAAATGAGGATGTTGACCAAAAATTATGAAGTTTGATCAGATATTGACCACAGGACTTTTTGTCCAATACAACTGATTTTCAACCATCTGAGCAATTGTCTGAGGAAACTTGACTTGTGAGGCTTGAAACTTGACATGGAGAATCTTTGAAGCATATGAGGAGGCATGAAGACCATTGGAGATGTTGGAAGTTCATCTTGACTTGAGAGATACCAAACCCTAGTTTGGGTTGATTGTCTAGGAGAGAGTTTGTCTGATCAACTCTTGAGGAATCCTTGAGTAGGGATGTATGAAATCTCTTTGAGTAGATGGAGGGAAAATTTTGGGGTATGACAGAGGGCACGAATGATGTTAAGCAATCTCGAATTAACACACTCAACCAAGAGTTTGAGCTCTTTCGCATGAAACAAGGAGAAACTATTTCTGACATGCAAAAGAGATTCGTTCATCTCACTGGTCGTTTAAATGCACTTGGAAAACCTGTTTCCAATGAAATTGCCACTGATAAAATTCTGAGATGTCTTAGCAGGGAATGACTACCAAAAGTTATAACAATTAAGGAAGCCAACGACCTCACAACGCTCACCATTCCAACTCTGTTTGGTAAGCTAGAAGAACATCAGCAACAACTGGAAAATCTTGAAAAGTATGAGAACAAGAATAAGAAGGAGAAGAGTAGAGACAAGGAGAGTGAGAAGAAGCCTATTGCTCTTAAGGCTTCTAGCTCTAAGTCCTCAAAAATAGAGCAAAACGATGATGACTCAAGTAGTGACGAAGATTCAGATGATGAGGAAATGGGACTGTTTGTTCGGAGATACAATAGATTTATTCGAAAGAATGGAATAACGCACTCCGACACAAATCTGTCTAAATTCAAGAGAAAATCCATTGAGTCAAAGCAGGAGGAAAGTAAGAAATATAAAGGGAAGGGATTATGTTTCAATTGTGGGAAATCTGGACATTACAAAACAGAATGTCCTATGAACAAAAAGGACAGAGGAAAGGCACCACCAAAGAAATTTACCAAACAAAGGAGAGCCTACATTGCGTAGGAAAGTGACAGCGAATCATCAAGCGATAAAGGCTCAAGTGACAGCGACGAGACTGCTAATCTGTGCCTCATGTCTCATATTAAAAACCAGTCCAACCACAAGAACAAAAACCAAGTAAATAAAGTAAGAAAAGCATATTACAATAATTTTGATTCTTTGTCTTTCTCTGAACTGAAAATAGCTTTTGAAAAACTGCACAACGAAGATGTAGACGCTTTTAAACGTTTATCCTCCAACAAACAAATATTTTCTCATTTGAAGGTAAAGTGTATAAAGTGAAAAAGATTTAGAATGTCTAAAGGCTAGTATTGCAGCAAGTTCAAAAGATATTGATGTAAGTGGATGTATTGAAATCAGAATTGTGGAGTTTGTCACATTTGGCAAAAGAGGTTAAGACTCTTAATGTCAAATTGGAAAAGATTTGCAACCCAAAATTACTTATGCTATTGATCCTAGGATTTTTAAGAAATCAATGAATTCACCCTATGCCAAATATTCTTTTGTAGAAAAGACTCCAATGGACTCAATTAGCAAAAGCAAACAGGTTCATCATCATATATTATGTCATTACTGTTGTCATAAAGGTCACACCATCGAGAAATGCAAGTTTAGGAGATTCCTTGTTCCTAAAGGCATTTATCAATGGAGGCCTAATGGCAACCATGTTACCACTTACCCATATGGACCCAATGAAAATTGGGCACCTACCTCTCTCTTTTGATGTTGCAGATTGAATGTCTTGCATCCGTAGATAGACGATGGTTTCTGGACAGCGGATGTTCAAGGCACATGACAGGTGACATATCACTCTTCATTGACTTCAAAGCAAAGAAGAAAGGTTATGTTACTTATGGAGACAATAACAAAGGAGAAATACTCGGCATAGGTAGTGTAGGTAATCCCTCTACCACTACTATTTTTGATGTCCACCTTGTAGAGTCTTAAACATAATCTATTAAGTATAAGTCAATTGTGCGACAAGGGTTATAAGGTAACTTTCACAGAAACCTGTTGCATTATTGAAAATACTGAGCAGAATATTATGTTTAAAGGAATTAGAGTAAACAACATCTATATGCTTGATCTTTTTGATGTACCATTAACAAGCAATAAATGTCTAGTCACCTTGAACGATGATTCTTGGCTTTGGCATAGACGTCTAGCGCATGTTAATTTCGATTTGTTAAATAAGGTTGTGTCCAAAGATCTAGTAGTCGGTCTTCCAAAAATAAAGTTTTCAAAAGACCACCTATGCGACGCATGTCAAATGGGAAAGCAAACGAGGGTGTCTTTCAAATCCAAAAATGTTGTTTCTACTTCACGACCCCTTGAGCTTCTCCATATGGACCTCTTTGGACCCTCAAGAACAAAGAGCATAGGTGGAAACTACTATGGTTTTGTAATAGTTGACGACTATTCTAGATTCACTTGGACAATATTCCTTCATAGCAAAGATGAAACTTTTCCTGCTTTTAAAAGTTTTGCAAAACTGTCCCAAAACAAAATGGAGTAAAAACTAATTACAATTCGAAGCGATCATGGAGGTGAATTTCAAAATAGTCTCTTTGATAAGTACTGTGATAAGCATGGCATTGAGCATAAATTTTCTGCTCCTCGAACTCCACAGTAAAATGGAGTTGTGGAGCGCAAAAATCGTGTTTTAGAGGAGTTGGCTAGAACAATGCTCAATGAAGGCGGTTTACCAAAATACTTTTGTGGGCTGATGCGATTAGCACAACCTGTTATGTCTTAAACAGGATATTAATTCGTCCCATTTTGGACAAAACTCCTTATGAGCTTTTGAGAGGAAGAAAGCCAAAGTTATCACATCTTCACGTATTCGGTTGTAAATGTTTTGTTTTGAATAATGGCAAAGAGAATCTTGGGAAGTTTGATGCAAAAGCAGATGAAGGTATCTTCCTTGGTTACTCATAATCAAGTAAAGCATATAGAGTGTATAATAAACGTTTACTTACTGTTGAAGAGTCTGTCCATGTTTCTTTTGACGAGTCTTGTCCGAAGAATGTCGGAAAAGGTATTTCTTTTGATGACGCAGATATATCTTCAGAAGACATACTCAAGGAAGATGCATTGGAAATTAATCAATCCAAACCAGTAGACAAAGATGAAGATGAAGTAGAAGAAGGAACAATAGAAGTAGAAAGTCTTCCACCAGCCTGGAAATCCTCAAAAGATCATCTAATTGACAACATATTGGGGGACATTACAAAAGGAGTGATGACTCGTTCTAAGATAAGTAATTTTTGTTATCACTTTGCATTTGTTTCACAAGTAGAACCTAAGAATGCATAAGAGGCCTTGATTGATGAATTTTGGCTAATGGCCATGCAAGATGAGCTAAATCAATTTAAAATAAATGACGTTTGGGAACTTGTTACTCGTCCGCGAGATCATCATATCATTGGCACTAAATGGGTTTTTAGAAACAAACTCGATGAAAACGGAGTGATAACTAGAAATAAAGCTCGCTTAGTAGCACAAGGGTATAACCAAGAGGAGGGCATAGACTATGAAGAAACTTATGCTCCAGTTGCTCGCCTTGAAGCTATACGTCTTTTGCTAGCTTATGCTTGCTCTAAGAATTTCAAACTTTATCAAATGGATGTAAATAGTGCTTTTCTAAACGGTGTCATAAATGAAGAAGTGTACGTCTCACAACCTCCTGGTTTTGAGAACGATGACTATCCAGATTATGTTTACAAACTAAAACGAGCTTTGTATGGTCTTAAGCAAGCCCCTCGGGTTTGGTATGAAAGAGTCAACAAATTTCTGCTTGATCATGGATATTCAAGAGGTAAAGTGGATACCACTCTCTTCATTAAACTTAAAGGAAAGCACATTCTTTTAGTTCAAGTATATGTAGATGATATAATTTTTGGTTCAACTAACCTTCACTTGGTTGAAGAATTTTCAAATGTCATGTAGAGGGAATTTGAGATGAGTCTTATGGGAGAGCTGAATTTCTTCCTTGGTCTACAAGTAAAACAGCTTGATGAGGGCACGGCAGTGTGTCAAACAAAGTACTGCAGAGAGCTGCTGAAGCGATCTGGAATGAATGACTCAAAGTCCATCAACACCCCCATGGCTACAAATGGGAACATGGTAAGATGAACATGGTAAAGATGAACATGGTACGAGTGTAGATGTCAAGAAATATAGAGGTATGATTGGATCTCTCTTATATCTTACTGCATCTAGGCTTGACATTATGTTTAGTGTCTGTTTGTGTGCACGATATCAATCGAATCCTAAGGAATCGCACTTGAAAGTTGTCAAGCGCATACTTAGATACCTTCATGGAACATATAAATATGGGCTTTGGTATTCCAAAGGAAGCGATTGTAGCTTAGTCGGATACTCCGACTCTGACTTTGCTGGCTGCAAAACAGATAGGAAGAGTACTAGTGGCACATGTCACCTATTTTCAAACTCCCTAGTCAGTTAGCATAGCAAAAAGCATGTCTCTGTTGCATTGTCAACCGCTGAGGCTGAATACGTCGCAACTGGTAGTTGTTGCGCCCAGATTTTGTGGCTAAAAGAACAACTGCAAGATTTCGATATTCAACTGAAACGTATTCCAATAAAATGTGACAACACTAGTGCTATTAACCTAACCAAGAATCTTGTTTTACATTCAAGAACTAAACACATAGCGATTAGGCATCACTTTCTTCGTGATCATGTTGGAAAAGAAGACGTTGTGTTTGAGCATGTGGACTCTAAAAGTCAACTTGCTGACATTTTCACCAAACCATTATCAACGGAATCCTTCTTCAACATTCGTCGTGATTTAGGGATCGTGGATCTTTCTCACGTAATGTCTTAAGCATGCATGTACCTACTTATGTATATATATATATATATATATATATATATATATATATATATCTTACCATGCTATTAAGATGTAGTTTAGCTCTTGTACCTGTATATTCAAAAAGTTCATCAAATCAGGTAATAGTGTTCCCTTACATACTCTATTAATATTCATTAACCTTGTGTATGTGCAATATGTTCCTTAAATGATCATTTGTATGCTTGACTTTACATAAATTGTTGGAATATTATCATTATCATCCTCATTACATTACCATTCTACATAATCACTCATTACTAATCCATTCTGCACTAATATTCATTCATAGTTGGGTCAAAATGGCATACTGACTCTGAAATTCAAATTAGAACTCAGGTTCACCAAATAGCGGTCGACACAAAATGGCATGTATCGATGCATAATCTGCTCCATTCGACACATGCATCGTATGCATCGACACAAACTTTTGACATTTTTAATTTTCCTAAATGCTTTCAGTATGCATCGACACATCCGTGTTTTGCATCGATCCAAAACAAATTTCAAAAACTCTTGTGTCGATTCAAAGATTTTTGTGTCGACTCATAGTTATTTTGAGTCAACCCATCAGCCCATTTAGCATCTCATATACCACTCTTTCATTATCATACCATGTCATTCCATCTTTGCAAAATCATTGTACTGGCTGTTATGTACTAATCGTCCAACATTTGTATCGTTTTCATTGTTTACTTCATCATTGTACTAGCTGTTTTGTACTAATTTCTATGACAATTTCACTCTGTATTAAGTTTTATTTGTTGTTTACTTACATTCTTACACTCTATGTGAGTGAATTTAAGTGATTGCCCTATATCTTGTCAATCTATGGGACTGACTTTCTCTATATCATAAATGTTGTGCTTGCCTTTCATCGTTGTCTCATCGTGGTGCTTGCTTTAGTATTTCTCTCTTTTTGATGTTGACGAAGGGGGAGAAAAGAGGCAGATGTTAGTTATGATCAGAATTTATGCATAAACTCAGGGGGAGCAACTCTGCACAATTATCAATCAACATACATCTTGCAAAAATTTGCCATCATCAAAAAGGGGGAGTTTGTGAGCAATATTGTTTTGAATGATGACAAATATATATGCTTGATTGTCTAATTGTGTCAATATACATGTGTACTTGCCTTGACATGATTGCATGCATCAATACATAACCTTTTGAGTTTTTAAGTCAATACAAGAAGGCATGCATCATGCATAACCTTTTGAGTCAATACAAAAATCAATGCATCAATACATAAAACAATTTTCCATCAATACAAGAAGGCGTGCATCAATGCATAACCTTTTGAGTCAATACAAAAATCAATGCATCAATACATAAAACAATTTTTCATTAATATGAGTCGACTCATAAAGTTTTGCATCGACACACACACACACACACACACACACACATATATATATATATATATCAAAAGTTGGGATTCAATTCTGTTTGTTGCTTGCATCAATACAAAATCATTTGTGTCGATGCAAACCAATTTTTATTTCTGGAAAATAAAATTTTACACTGTATGCATCGATGCATACGTGTTTTGCATCGACTCATGTAAGAATTGAGGCTTTGGATATTTGATCTTGCATCAATACATAAGTACTTGTATCAATACATAACTCACATGGATAGACTCATCCGTGTCATGCATCGACTCATGCTTTAATTAGTTTTCTGGAATCATTTTAAATAGCAGTATGTATTGATGCATAATCCTTTGTATCAATACATAAGTGTTATGTATCGACACATAAGTAGTTTGCATCGACGCATACGCAACTCAACCTTCTGGAAACCATTCCATTACAATATGCATTGATGCAAAATGACCTGTATCAATACATGAATGGACTTGTATCGATGCATACGAAATTTGCATCGACTCATACTCAATTTAACTCTCTGGAATAAATTTCAACACAGTATGCATCAATACAAAACCACTTGTATCAATGCATCAAGTCACTTGTGTCGACGCATAAGATTTTGTATTGACGCATAAGTTTGTTTTTCAACTAACTTTTGATGTTTCCATATATAAGACAGTTTTGCAGTTTTACAAAAACACAGATTGTTACAACAAGCAGTTTTGGGAGCATCCAAATATTCTCTGAGCATAGAAATCTGAAAGAGACTTCATCTTCATCATCTTCTCAATCATCTTGGTTCAAGAACACTGACACATAATCATCATTGTTCGTTGCATCAAGCGATCAAAGAGATAACGTTCAGCGGTATGATCTGTGATCTAGCTGAGTTGAAGATTCGAAGGGGGTTTCGAGGAAAAACCAGTTGGTTTGTCCAGCAAGAACGGAGGTGTCTTGTAGGTTTGTCAGTCACAATTTCACAGAGCAGATTCAGCCATAGCGTAGGGTTTGGAGATCGGGGTGATTTCACAAACGGGTCATGGAAGTGGTGAATTATTTGTGAATTTTGCAAGAGTGTTCTTGATCTGCTCAAATCAAGAGGAGGTTGATACAAGAAGAAGAAGATCTGCAGGATTCGTTTTTTTGTCTTTGTATTGCAACCATGTAAACATTTTTCAACATATTGATATAGAAGTTCTCAATTCCAATTTGGAAATTAAGAGGGAGACGTACCAACACGCGAGGACGATCGTGGGGAACTTCCTTACCAAATCGCTCTGAGTATCGTATTCTTTATCTCTATCTCTTTACATTTACAATACGTTTGTGATTCAATTGGTGATCAACCTTTCTGTGCATTGATACAAGGCTGGAAGATAATCTTTACATAAACTCCATTGCCTTTGATCATTGCTTTGCATCTACCAATTGTTTGATCAAAGTATTAGCTCAAGTTTATTTCATTGGAAAGAGTTTTTGTGATCAGTGCATTTATCCATATTATGTGGTGTGTTATTTCATCATTCTCATCTCAATTAAAACCCAGCAATCTATCGCATGTTCGATTTTCTTGTAGCCGGTTCAGAATAGACGAAAGTCAATTCAGGACCATTTGTAGTTTCCGCACGTTTGATTGAAACTCTGATAAAATTCTTTAATCCGTAAATAAAAAGGAGGTGATCTATTCACCCCCCCTCCCGATCACTTGCCACACCGTCTAACAAGTGGTATCAGAGCACCGGTTCGCTGGTGCTTTGTGGCTGCTTCTAACGATATGGCTTCTGAACCTAAGGGGACGTACACTAGAGCTCCTGTCTTTAACGGTGAAAACTATGGCTATTGGAAAGACTGCATGCGAGTTCACATAAACTCAATAGATAGGATCGTATGGACCGCCATTCGTAATGGACCTTTGAAATTACCATGACGAATGCTGCGGTCAGTGCCTAAACCTGAGGACAATTGGGATGAAAAAGATGAGAAAAAGTGGTCTAACGGTTGGGGAGGCCGAAATATGATAATTTCAGCACTTGGTGTTGATGAGTATTATCGGGTATCTCATTACACGATAGCTAAAGAAATGTGGGATGCTTTAGAGGTTGCTCATGAGGGCACGAATAATGTTAATCAATCTCGAATTAACACACTCAACCAAGAGTTTGAGCGCTTTCGTATGAAACAAGGAGAAACTATTTCTGACATGCAAAAGAGATTCGTTCATCTCACTGGTCGTTTAAATGCACTAGGAAAACGTGTTTCCAATGAAATTTCCACTAATAAAATTCTGAGATGTCTTAGCAGGGAATGGCTACCAAACGTTACAGCAATTAAGGTAGCCAACGACCTCACAACGCTCACCATTCCAACTCTGTTTGGTAAGCTGGAAGAACATCAGCAACAACTGGAAAATCTTGAAAAGTATGAGAACAAGAATAAGAAGGAGAAGAATAGAGACAAGGAGAGTGAGAAGAAGCCTAATGCTTTTAAGGCTTCTAGCTCTAAGTCCTCAAAAATAGAGAAAAACGATGATGACTCAAGTAGTGACAAAGATTCAGATGATGAGGAAATGGGACTGTTTGTTCGGAGATACAATAGATTTATTCGAAAGAATGGAATAACTCACTCCAACAAAAATCTGTCTAAATACAGGAGAAAATCCATGAAGTCAAAGCAGGAGGAAAGTAAGAAATATAAAGGGAAGGGATCATGTTTCAATTGTGGGAAATCTGGACATTACAAAACAGAATGTCCTATGAACAAAAAGGACAGAGGAAAGGCACCACCAAAGAAATTTACCAAACAAAGGAGAGCCTACATTGCGTAGGAAAGTGACAGTGAATCATCAAGCGATAAAGGCTCAAGTGACAGCGACGAGACTGCTAATCTGTGCCTCGTGAATCATATTAACAACCAGTCCAGCCACAAGAACAAAAGCATATTACAATAATTTTGATTCTTTTTCTTTCTTTGAACTGAAAATAGCTTTTGAAAAACTGCACAACGAAGCTGTAGACGCTTTTAAACGTTTATCCTCCAACAAACATATATTTTCTCATTTGGAAGGTAAAGTGTATAAAGCTAAAAAAAGATTTAGAATGCCTAAAGGCTAGTATTGCAGCAAGTTCAAAAGATACTGATGTAAGTGGATGTATTGAAATTGTAAATTGTGGAGTTTGTCACATTTGGCAAAAAGAGGTTAAGACTCTTAATGTCAAATTGGAAAAAGCTTTGCAACCCAAAATTACTTATGCTATTGATCCTAGGATTTTTAAGAAATCAATGAATCCACCCTATGCCAAATATTCTTTTGTAGAAAAGACTCCAATGGACTCAATTAGCAAAAGCAAACAGGTTCATCATCATATATTATGTCATTACTATTGTCATAAAGGTCACACCATCGAGAGAAAGACAAACCATCGTTTCCGTGTTATTTTGCTTTCCTTTAGAATAAATCTATCCATACCATTAGTTGATAGGTAACCCTATTCGTTGGATGTAAAGGGACATTCGAAGGGACATCGGATGGTCATAGAAGGCAACTTGTAGGGATACCTTAGTGCATTCATCGGGACGATCATCACTTTTTGTAGGCAACAATCGAGGGACGAGATCATATATTCGTAGGCAACACCGAGAGTCATTGTGGGACTATGATCTTTGTATCGAAGGGACTATGATGATATGTTTGTAAGCGTCTTAGCTAAGATATCCCTACGTTCGAGGGACATGACCATTATTCGAAAGGCAAATAGATAGGATACCCTAAGATGGGTGCATGTGTTAAAAGAGTGTGTTGTATTCAGATATTTATCTTGATTGTAAGTGATCTAGATTGATTAAGTTAATCTTGCCATACATGCCTAATTACTAGTAGTTAATATGTGCAGAAAGTAAATTGCAGAAATATAAAGTGTGGAAAGTAAAGATCCTACGCTATTACATGGCTTTAGGGAAGTTACATAATAGAGGTGCGGAAAGTAAAGGCAGAAAATAAAATCCTACGCTATTACAAAAATATCCTTGCGACCTATACATCGATTTCTAGAATTTAAATGCGAAATAGAAGTAAATAAATGAAAGAAAATGTCTAAGGATAAGAGAGAGTGTCTAAACCTTAATTATGAAAGAAAAATATTTTTTGATATTTTTTTGAAATCGATTTAGCTAATAAAAACTTAATTCTAAGTTAATTATTAATTAATTATAAAAAATAATTTAAATGATGAGAAAAATAAATTATTTTTATGTCAAAAATTAATTAAATGTTTAATTAACCTAAATCTGAAACTAAATTATTTTTGTGATTTTTTGAAAATGTTTGAATTAATTTTGAAAGAAAATTGAATAAGTTAAGAAAATAAAAGAAATTAAGAAAAAGATTAAGAGGATTAGTGCTAAAAATAAGGTTTGGTCCTGCCAGGGTTTGAACCCAGGATCCTCAGGTTATTGGCGCAAAATATGACCACCACGCCACCTGCTTGTGGTGTCTAAACCACGCTTCCATTTGTATGTATGTGTCGCCTGTATGAAATCAGAAATTATGAAAAAATTGCCAAAAGGCAGGTTCGAACCAGCAACCTGATAGAGGGAGGGACCAAACGCGCGCATATGTTACCAATGGGGTGGTGATACATCTGTGTATCAAACTAAAACAAATTATATATATATGTGACAATTGATCAGAAAATTATAACCAAAACAAAAACACACGCGCGTGGGTCCCCTGATTTCAAATGGACCAATGGATATGTGCCACGCATGGGTTGAAAGTCAGAGGGCCGGAGGGACGCCGAAGCTCTAGCTCCGGTCGTCTTCTCCGGTGATATCGTTCCTGGAACCTGCAAAATAGAGAAAATAAATGGTTAAGGAGAACCCTACCCCCCCTAAATTGAGGGCTATGAGTTCAATGGTGGAGGCCGTTTGGCCTGAATCGGCCTAGAGAGAAAGATACGAAGCTTCTCAGTTCTGAACCCTAATAATGGTGTTTTAGGTTCCAGCCACTAAATCTTGCAAACGTTGACTCTATCCTGCTCTGTTGAACCTCAAGAACACATTAGTATGGTTAGTTTAAATCAAAACACGATAAAATGTAAAATACAAAAATCAAAAACATGATGCAATCGGAGTTCATGCATGGTGCGTTTCTGGGACATTTGGCCATGGATAATGATCCATTATTACCCTACTATACCTCAGGAACAGGAATCAATGCTTAGAACTGCTTGAACGTGGCTGGAAATTGGAACACGAATTTTCAAGTTTGTATGAAAACTTTGGAACTTTAGGGCTACTGTTTGAGGCTAGGGTTTCATCCATGAGACTTGTGGATGTGTTATGTATATATATAGAGGAGGAAATTAGGTTAAGAATTATGGAAGAATCACATGCCAATCAATGAGAAAATATTTGATTTGGAATAAAACCAAATATTTCCTTTTTGAGCCAATTTCAATCAAATCTCTTGCCAATCTTCATTATTTTGAAATAATCAGATCAATTGGCTTGCTTGGACCTCAAGAGTAAGAGAAAATCAATCTTACACTTAATGTTTTGATTTTATATCTTTTATTTTAATTAAATTGGTTTTAAATGAATAAAAATCCAAAATAAATAAAAGATAAAAGATAAAAAACGTGGCCTTGGGCTTGGAGGTTCTAATTCATATAAGAAACAAGTTTGAACCAAGAAAACTTAGGTCCATTTAAAAAAAATATTATTTTTTCAAGTATTTCTCTTCATGCACCTCCTCAAAAATGCTCAACTTGTACAATTTGCATGTTGCTCAATTTTCAACATTTTTGGGTGTTCTTAGACTTTTTAGAAATCTCAAGATGTCTTCTAAACAACCCTTTTTGAAATTCCTGGCAGCATATACGTGATGTCACAGAGAATTTTATGACACAGTATTTGACACTGCTAACAATTCACAAAGAATTCAAACAAAGAAAAAGAACACAATAAATTGTTTACCCGCCTGTATAACTACACCTACATCCGGGGCTACCAAGCCAGGAGGAAATTCACTATTAGTAGAATTAATTCAGAATAAACCAACCAGCTTTATCTCCTTCACTTAAAACCTACCCAATGCAACTTCAATCTAAGTCCTACTTAGACCGAGTTCCTACTACTCCCCTCAATCACAGCAGTGATATCAACCTATTGAATAATTGAATTGTGAAGACACTCTTCAATAAACAAACTTGATCTTGCTTCAAAGCTTTAATCAAGAGACACGACACTCGTGCTTCAAAGCTTTGAGTGATAAACTACCCTTACAACCAAATCCTAGTCCAAAGCACTTATCAATTGATAATTGTTTGGCTCACAAGAGTAACTAGAATTAAAAAATACAACCTGCTAAATCTTCAATATAGTTCAAGAGGCGCAACAGCAGTGTAAGGGTTGTTTTCCTATTATAGAAGCAGTCCTGAAACTTCAGTTTTGGGCTTCCATAATAATAGCTAGGGTTCACTTAATTAATCCTAAAGACTTGGTCTTTTTAACAACCAATTTAGGTTTAACTAAGATTAACCACTTAGCCACGTGAGCGTGTAATCTAATAACATAAGACACTAATAAAACAGCTCAACAAAGATCCTGAAAACTCTCAGGAAAAAACAGATTCTGCAGAACAGTAAATGTCACATAGAATGTCATAACATCGGTTATGACATCAGTCAATCTTCTGCAGAATTCCAGCACAGTACTTGCTTCCAGTTCTGAGCTGTACTTAGACATCCTTCTCATGTAGGATTTATCTTCAACTCTGAATGTCATGACATCTATCAAGACATTGTCATATTCTAGTTTTACCAAAAATTAATGCCAACATAAAAACACTTACAAACTCCCCCTTTGGCACATTTTTTGGCTAAAACAAACTAATTTATCAGAGTACCCATGCAGCAGAAAAAAATAAACTAGTCTAAGTTATCCTAAGCTTAAAAACCAGATCCTAGAGAAGATAAATTCTACCCACAATTTTTCATACAATTTCCCCAATTGCCCACATATATTTCTCCCCCTTTTTAGCCTTAAAAGGGCCAAAGGAACCAGTACAAATGCCCCAACAGTCATCATATATAAAAAGTACCATCATAGTTAAAGATTACAACTCTGTCAAATTAATACAATTATCCAAAAACAGAATAAAGAAATAGTAGAGCAAAGTTAACATCAAAACAACAAAACAGAAACAAGTAATCAACAAGCAACAGGACTCCAGCTCAAGTGCTTTCTTCTCCTGAAGAAACACTATGGAAAGAAGCATCTTCAAAAATTCCTTCAGCACCAGTCATCTGAACATTATCAGCATCATTATCAGCATCACCATCACCAGCTAATCCTTCATCCTCAACCTCTGTGTCCTGCTCCTTTTCCAGTTGAGAGATCAGTTCTTCAAGGCTTTGCTTTCTTGCTTCAAGCTCCTTGCAGGTTGCTTTCAGCACAGCTATGACAGTTGCCTTCTGAGAATTTGCCTTGACATTGGATGTCTCAGCAGATGTCATGACAATGTCTGAGACATGTCTTCCTTGAAAGAGCTTGTAATGAAATCCAAATGCAGGGGCTCTTTTGCAAACTGTATCTCTTTCAACCAGAATATCAGGATATTAATCCATTATAATTCCACACAGGAGGGAGGGAAAGGCTATTGGTCCTTTTATTGCATAGCTTTCAGCATGTTTGAGGGTTTGCTCAAAAATGTAGGTTCCATAATCAAATTTTGCTTGAGTACCCACTGCAAATATGAATCTGCCCAGTCCAACAG
The DNA here is from genome assembly GCA_021764765.1 of Vicia sativa. Taxonomy (NCBI): domain Eukaryota; kingdom Viridiplantae; phylum Streptophyta; class Magnoliopsida; order Fabales; family Fabaceae; genus Vicia; species Vicia sativa. The sequence goes on along the minus strand of CM038796.1, from coordinate 42,788,134 downwards.
AGATGGTTGACTTGTGATTTGTTGGAACCCAATTAGCAGCACCTATTTTGTGCAAGATGGCAAATTTTACACTCAGTTTGCTGGCTGTGAGTTTTCCCTTCATGGGCCAATGCTTTACTTGTTTAGCAGTGATTGTTTGACAGGTTTGGTTATCAGTTTCCTCAAGCTCTGGGTGAGCATCATCTGATCTCCCCAAGAATCTGTTGATCACACTTGGAGAGAACTTCACTTTTCTCCCCCTTACATACACAGTCTTAAAATCTGCTGACCTACCATCACCACAACCACTTGACAAGTTCACAATAAACTCCTTCACCAGCACATCATAACAGTTTGAAAACTTCACAACAGTCTTCATTAAACCAGCCTCTTTGATCAGATCAATAACCTCCTTGCACTCAAGGGCACTCTTATTCAACTCCCTTTCCAGAGCAATCCTTTTCAAGCACACATATTTCCATCTGCCAGCATTCTCAGGGTGATGGAAGGAGATGTTATCAATGGCCACTTCAGGCACCTTGGGCAGTTTCCCAAGAGTTGGCTTTTTCCTTGGATGAATGTCTGAGACATTCTCCTCAACATCAAACTCAGAGTCTTGATCAGACTCTAAAGGTTCAGGTACCTTCCTTTTCTTCACAATTGGGGTTCTCTTGGGTCTAGAGCCACCACCAACAGTCTTCACCCTACTCTTCCTTGTAGAGGGTCCAGTCTTGTTGTCCTTTTCAGCCTTATAAACATCTTCAGCAACCTTTTCCTTGACAGGACTCTGAGAGGCAGCCTGTTTCCCTTTCCTTCTCATCATCCTCTTGGCAATGCTTGGATTGACATTGGCAATGAGGTCATTATCAGAGAACTCTTTATCCAAGTCAAGGACAGGGGGTTCCACAGCATTTTCAGAATCTTTAACTGGAGAGTTTTCCAGGTTATCATCAATTGGTTTCTCTAGAGTTTCTTCTAGAATACTATCAGAGATATAATCAGCAGGATTCACAAGGGGACTTATCAGTAACACACTTTTCTGGGGATTCTTCAAGAATACCATCAGAAATATCATCTTCATTAACCACAGGGGGCTCATTAGAGGTATCATCAACACAAACTTCAGGGACTTTAACAAAGGGATTAACAGCATCCTTTACAGGGGAATCAACAGGAGGTTCAGTAGCAGGATCCATAGGGGTTTTCTTGACTTGATCATCAGATGTCTTGACATTCTCAGTGACATCTGGATCAGCTGCTAAACTAGGGCTAGCAGATTTTTGGTTTAGAGGGACAGAAACCCCAGGCACAGAGTGGTTTTCATTCAAGATCCTGGTTACTATTGTAACGCCCTATTTTTATTAATATTGTGTTATATCAATATTTTCGAATTACTGATCGATATTTATCTTGCGACGAGAATATTTATATTAATTAATATATCTATTAATATATTTGGTGATGTTCCGTTTGGTCCGATAAAATATTATTCGGATCCGATATTTAAATTCCCCGAAATTATTTTAATTGATTGAATTAATTAATTAGGAGTGTGAGGTTTAATTAGGAAGGATTGGGTTTACACCTTAGTTATCATAAAACCATTTTCCTTATTTTCTTCCCATCCAAACACTTCTCCTTGTTTTCCTCCCATTTCAAAAACACAAAACCAAACATGGAAAGGAAGCTAGTAGAAACACCATTATAAAACCCATTCCTTTGTTTTCTTTCCTTTTTCCAACAACAACCTAACATAGAAACTTGAGAGGAAGAAGAGAGGATTTTAGAAAGAAGAAGAAGAAGAAGAACAAGAGTGCAAGAGAGGAAGCTTGAGGTTGAGCTTTGTAGCATCACCATGGATCATCCAAACTAGAGGTAAGGGGTTTGATTCTTCCTCTTCCTATAGTTAGGGTTTTGATACATATATTGTGGATTTGTGATGAAAATTGGTGTTGAGGTTTTGAGTTGGGTGTTTGAATGGATTTGATTTCCATCTCATGTTGTTGGGGTTGGTGGAATTAGTTTAGATTGAGGAAAAATTAATAGTTGGGTTATAGGGTTTTGATTGATTGTTGAAGTTGATTATAAAGGTTGGATTAGGAAAGTAAAACTATAAATGGTGTAGTGTTGTTAGTGTTGGGTGTATGAAATTATAAATGGTGATGGAAAGTAGAATTATTAACTGTGAAAGAAAAAGAATGAAAAACTAGAAAAACATAAATATAAGAAAACCAAAACGCAGGTATTTTGAAAATGAATGGATGGCATTACGTGGGGGTTGAGGCGCCCACCTCCTGCCCATGTGCATATTGAGGGACGTTCATCCCCTTTTTAGAGGAAGAATTGGAAAATTACGTAAGTTTGTGCCTTGTCAGAATTTGTGTTTTTGTCATCAAACTTCCTGCATAATTTCCCTGCTATTAGCTTCTATTTTTCACAAAAATTCCAATACACATAGTAACCCTTGGTATCTATAAAATATAATTAGGGGATAAGATAGCCGATTAAATTTAGAACCCGATTAGGTTCCGATTTTCCGATTTCTAATTCAACAGAGCAAGTTGTCTGAATTCAATGAAAATTGACGTATAGCTAAGTTCGACGTAGAACGTAGTGGTGAGGTTAGTTTTTGGAAATTACAAGTTTTTACGAGACGACCCGAAATAGGCCAATTTACGGTAAAATTGAATCGGACGGTGTTTTAGTGGATTTAAGGTACGTATGGACAATCTGATTTCGACGTCGACGATTATGATTAATACCAGTTGTTAGGAATGGTTTTCGTGACGATTATAGGTGTTTGACTATTTTCCGCTTTTGAATTTAGTGAATTAATTAATAATGATGCAAAGTGAATAAACGTAAGATTTGGCGGTATTTATTAATGAATACTTGTTGATATGCAATGCGATGATATATGTTTTGTACCTGATGATGTGATGATTAAATTGATGTTGTTAATATATACTTCCGATTTGTGAGTGCATGAATTTTGGTGAATTTATTAGTGATGTTTGCATAATGCAATTATGATGCGATGATATATTTATCTTGTTTTGCACAAATTATGGCGATGTGGGCTTTATGCCAATTTTGACGAGCGATGATGGTGTGTTTGTGTTGTGTTGTTTTATTGTCGAGTCACATACATTGCATAAGCGAAGAGGGCTTTTATGCCAAGCGATGATGGATTTTATGCCGAGCGAAGATCGACTTTATGCCAAGTGTCCCTAATTACGGACAAAGCGATGGGTACCACATGCATAACATAGTCGTGTCTCATAGAGTCGGTTATGTTTATATTTGAGTTGTTTGGCGTTGGGTTTTGTTGATTGATGGATGATATTGAATTGCGATGATATATGATGTGATGATGTTTTGTGATGATATTGTGATGATGGGCTTTATGCCAAAAGCGAAGATGGGCTTTATGACAAAAGCGAAGATGGGCTTTATGCCAAAAGCGAAGATGGGCTTTAGCCAATTTATGATGATTTGTTATGTTGCTTATGTTACTAGCATTATTTAATGTTGTTGGTTGATGTTGTTGTTTAAGACTACCGTGTTAATTAGTGATGTATTAGTTGTGACGATTTCGTGGTGACGGAGGGTTATGTGTTGTTGCGACGTTTTATGCCGATGAGGTTATGGTGATAAAGTGTAGATTATACACAATAGGATGACTAGTAAAGTAAGTGAGTTTTTGTTTCTGTGTTGGAATTACACTTATTAATCTATACCCTTTATAATTCTGACACTATATATATATATATATATATATATATATATATATATATATATATATATTATCATGCCTTAATTATATGTTTTGGAGTATCTCACCCTTTACTTGTTTTGCCGTTACCTATATATTGGTAACGTGCAGGTTATGAAGATGGAGTCTATAGCTGCTGTTAGTCGAGTCGGTGTCGCTCTGATAAGTAGCACTCGGGGGGAAATATTTATGTCGTCTTGTTGTTGTTATTTTATTATTATTCCTTTTGTGAATAAGAACCATAATTCATGAAAACATGATTTTGATGAGGAAGTTTAATAAACGAGATGTTTTGATTTCTATAAATCAATTTATGTTTTCCTGCGATGCTATGTATCCAAAATTTATACTTTAAGGTAAACTGTTTAAAGTGAGTTGTTTTTGATGGTGTAACGCCTCAGTATTTAATTTATGAAATTTTAAAATTACTCTGATTTTTACATATAAAACTTTGGGTAGAATTGGGGTGTTACAACTATCCTAGCAATGGCTTCATGGACATACCTAGAACCTTCTCTATTTGCTATTTCAGGAGGAACAGAGGAAGATGGTTCAGAGGTCTTACCAGAGGGAGATGCTTGTGACCTTCGTGCATTCCTGGTGCGAAGTTTCTTGACCTTCTCAAGATCAGTTGCCATTGCATGCAGTGGGGTAACCTTCAGTGCTTCAGTCTGCATGGCTTCAGCATTTGCCCTAATCTCTGACATGGTGGGAGATGAAGAGCCAGAATCTTGAGATGATGAAGAGGACAAGGACAGGTTCTGTTGAGACATCTTGAGGAAGGCAAGAAAAATATCACAGAGAGTTTGAGAGCTTTTGTTGATGAAATGGCAAGAGATACTTTCAAATGAAGAAACTGAAATATATATATGCCTCTTCCTATTCTTGGACTTTTGAAAAACACGAGGAAAATAATTAATTACTCCACTTAAAATTAAATGAAATAAAAAATCTCTTCCATTCCTTGTTGTAAGCAATTTTAATTGCTACAATTCCTCATATTGGCAAATACCCAGCTTGCCCCTTAAATTCTCAAACTGACTAGCATCAAGAGCTTTAGTAAAAATGTCACCATTGAAGTTCGGTTACATGCTCCAATTTAATCACTTTCTTCCACAAGGTCTCGATGAAGTGATGTCTAATGTCAATGTGCTTAGTCCTACTGTGTTGAATAGGATTCTTTGAAATATTAATAGCACTCAGTTGTCACAAAGACAGGTCATGACATTGTACTCAACAAGATTTGCTTCATCCGACTATCCGAGAACAACTCGCTACCAATGCTATATATTCAGCTCAAGAAGGACAAAGACATAGCTTTGTTTCTTCGAACCAAGAAACAAGGTTGTTCCCAAGAAGAAGCATCCTCCGTGCTTTTTCTATCATCAAGACTACCAGCCCAATCGTAATCACAATAGCTTATTGGTTGGTTCACATCCATGAGAATACAGTATACCATAATTGCAAGTTCCACTCACATACTTCAGAATTCTTTTCACCTAATTGATGTGACTCACTTTAGGTTTAGCCTGGTATCTTGCACATACCCCAACAAAGAAATGCAATGTCGTGTCTGGTCATATACAACAAGCTTCCTATCATACTTCTATACAAGCTTTAATCAACATTTTCTCCACTTGTGTCTTTGGACAACTTTAAATGAGTAGGAGCAGGAGTCCTTTTATGACTGGCATTCTCCATTCCAAATTTCTTGACAATATTCCTTGCATACTTGCTCTGTGAAAGGAATGTTGAGTCTTCCATCTGTGTGACTTGTAGTCGAAGGAAGTAAGTCAATTCTCCCATGAGGCTCATTTCAAACTCAGCTTGCATTTGGTTGGCAAAATGTCTCACCATTGTATCTGACCTTCCTCCAAACACTATGTCATCAACATAAATTTGATCCACCATTATCTTTCCTCCTTCATCCTTGACAAAGAGGGTTTTATCCAAGGCTCCTTTCCTATATCCTTTGTCAGTAAGGAACTTAGTCAGCCTTTCATACCAAGCCCTAGGAGCTTGCTTGCACCATATAGGATTTCCTCAACTTGTAGACATGATCGAAAATTTGGATCCACAAACTTTAGGTCGCTTCTACATATACCTCCTCATTCAAGTAGCCATTTAGGAAGACACTTTTCACATCCATCTGAAACAATTTGAATTTCAGAATGCAAGCAACTCCTAGTAATAGTCTGATTGATTCCAGCCTAGCCACAGGAGCAAAAGTCTCATCAAAATCAATCCTTCAACTTGAGTGTATCCCCGAGCAACAAGTCTTGCTTTATTTCTCGTGACAACCCCTTCATCGACTTGTTCTTGTAGATCCACTTTGTGCCAATGATGTTTGTTCCTTCTCGTCTAGGAACTAACTCCCACACTTCATGTTGCTTGAACTGGTTCAATTCATCTTGCATTGCTCCAATCCAGTATTCATCAATAAGAGCCTCTTTGACATTCTTTGGCTCAATCTTTGACACAAAACAAGAGTTTGAGACAACTTCTCTGGATCTTGTAATGACTCCACGCTAGGATCTCCAATGATGAGTTCCTTTGGATGATCTTTCCGAATTCGATGGAGGGATCTTTGTTAATTTCCTCGTTCGACTTTGGAGAAGTAGGAACAGCACATCATCCTTATCGACACTTGTGGTGATGTCTCAAACAATGTCTCAACATCATATGGAACATTGTTTTCCGATGGTGATCATCAACTATGACATTAATAGACTCCATCATAACTTTAGTCCGGAGTTGAATACTCTATATGCTCCTGCTTGTAGAGTATCCTAAAATGCCTTCATCACTTTTAGAGTCCATCTTTCTCCTTTGATCACGATCTGTCGAATATAACATTTGCTACCAAAACATGGAAATATTTCACAAGAGGCTTTCTTCCTTCCATATTTCATACGGTGGAAGATGTTCCCTTTCTTAAGGTGACCTCAGGAACATAGCAGTCAGTATTCATAGCTTCACCAAAATGAATAGGAAGTTTCTTAGCATGAATCATTGCTCTGGAAGATTCCTGTATAGTCCTATTCTTCCTTTCCACAACTCCATTTTGTTGAGGAGTTATAGGAGCAGAGAACTCATGATTGATTCCTTCTGAGGAACAGAATTTATCAAACTTGCTATTCTCAAATTCTTTTCCATGATCACTTCTTATTCTGACAATGCAACCTTCCTTTTCTCTTTGAAGTCTTTTGCATAATTCTTTAAAGACATCAAACACATCAGATTTTTCCTTGATGAAGTTTATCCAGGTAAATCTGGAGAAATCATCCACAACAACATAAGCATATCTTTTTCCACCAAGACTCTCAACCTGCATAGGCCCCATCAAATCCATATGTAGTAGCTCCAGCACCTTGGAGGTGGTCAGATGTCTTGACATTGGATGTGACATTCTGGTTTGCTTTCCAACCTGACATTCACCACAGACTCTCCCTTCATCAATACGGAGTCTTGGTATCCCAAGAGTAATCAATTGATAATTGTTTGGCTCACAAGAGTAACTAGAATTACAAAATACAACCTGCTAAATCTTCAATACAGTTCAAGAGGCGCAGCAGCAGTGTAAGGGTTGTTTTCCTATTATAGAAGCAGTCCTGAAACTTCAGTTTTGGGCTTCCATAATAATAGCTAGGGTTCACTTAATTAATCCTAAAGACTTGGTCTTTTTAACAACCAATTTAGGTTTAACTAAGATTAACCACTTAGCCACGTGAGCGTGTAATCTAATAACATAAGACACTAATAAAACAGCTCAACAAAGATCCTGAAAACTCTCAGGAAAAAACAGATTCTGCAGAACAGTAAATGTCACATAGAATGTCATAACATCGGTTATGACATCAGTCAATCTTCTGCAGAATTCCAGCACAGTACTTGCTTCCAGTTCTGAGCTGTACTTAAACATCCTTCTCATGTAGGATTTATCTTCAACTCTGAATGTCATGACATCTATCAAGACATTGTCATATCCTAGTTTTACCAAAAATTAATGCCAACATAAAAACACTTACACTTTTGGTTTCATCTTCATTGAAGTTTCCATGCTCATGAACACTTCTTTACAAAAACATGATGTTTTGTTGACTTTTAAAAAAGACCTGTAATATTTTGATTCATAACTTCCAAATGAAACATTTCTAGCCAAAGCTTGTGAGACATGAAGTTGTAGAGAATTGAATTCCATTCAAAATGAGAGTTTGTGGAAAAATTTATGATAAATTATGTGAAAGTTATGCTTGGTCAAAGTTCTGTTGACTTTTTATCTGAAAAACCCTAATTTAGAAACTTTGACTTTTGATCAAATCTTGACTTTTCTTGATGAATCATGATCAACCCTTGATAAAATGATGAATATTACTTCAAAATATTGATGTTGACCAAAAATTATGAAGTTTGATTGTATGTTGACCACAATTGACTTTTTGTCCTATATAGTTAATTTTCAAACATTTGAGCAATTGGATGAGCAACTTTGACTTGTAAGGTTTTAAACTTGACATGTTGATCCCTTGAAGAATATGATGAGGTATGATGACCCTTTGAAGCATTGGAAATCCATTTTGGCTTGAGAATAGCAAAACCCTAGTTTGGGTTGAATGCTTAGGAGAGGGTTTGTATGGTCAACCCTTGTGAAATCCTTGAGTATGGAGTTGTGAATTGTCTTGAGAAGTGGGAGGGGAAATTTTGGCGTATGATAGTTGCCCCTGTTCAATCTTCTTGTAACGGAAGGGTTAGATTGGTATGCTTGCCTTTTGTGACCTGAAGGTAGAAGATGATTGAACACTCGAGTACACCTGAAAATTTGCACTCGCTGTTGTACGGAATGGGATCGTTAGTTGATGATACGCTGGAATGGGCTTATAGATGCCATTTGGAGAAGCTAATGCTTGAGAGTGAGTCGTACGCTAGACTCTGTGTTTTTCCTTTGTATGAGATAAATATCGGAGATGGGCTTAAAGATGCCATCCGGAGGGATGAAGATGTGTTGTCAGGGATGGGCTTAAAGATGCCATCCGGAGGGATGAAGATGTTTAGTCGGGGATGGGCTTAAAGATGTCATCCAGGGAGGTTGATTATAAGAGAAAGTCAGAATAAACCTTCATCTTGGCTATTTCTGAGATGAATAGTTGTCAAGATGCAGATAGTTTTCCCGTCTTGTTTCGGGTGTTAATCCATGATCCTTTGCCTGGAAATAATTTGTATGGTTGTTCAGATAGTTCTCCCGTCTTGTTTCGGGTATTAATCTTTGACCTTCCGTTTAGAAAATAGCTTTTACCTGCTGAGGAATAAATCTTGACAGGATATGGTTAGTCCTATGCGGATTATGATGCATGCGAATATATGAGAATGTTATTATGATATATGCACATGTTATGACTTTTATGAATAATGTATGAATGTAGATGTTATGGTATTTCAAAATATATCCATCTTGAAGAAGATAGGAACGCTCTGCTGGAGATCTTTGATTTCTGCTTGGGGATGAAGTTGTTGAAAACCCTGACTGGGGAATAAGAGATGATTCAGATAGGATCACTGCTCGGGGACCAACGTGATGAAGTTTGATAGGATCACTGCTCGGGGACTGACGTGATGAAGTTGATAGGATCATTGCTCGGGGACTGACGTGATGAAGCTGATATTGATAGGATCACTGTGACACCCTAAATTAATTAAAGTATTAAATAATTAGAAATTTAATTATTAATTTAATTAAAGGTTTAATTATTAATATTTTTGGATTAATAGATTTAATTATTTAATTAAATAATGGAAGTTGGGGGTGTAAGGTTGAATTGGAGGTGTGTGGAGTAAAAAGCTCTACTAAATCCTAACTAATTTATTTCTATTATTTGGCAAATAAAAAGGAATAAATAGAGGAATAAATGGAAAAGTGTGAGGAAAAGGAATTAGGATTGCATACTACGTGAAATTGGAAAAGAGAAGAGAAAAGAGGAGAAAGAGCCAAACGCCGAGAATTCGAAGATTCATCGCGAGGTAAGGGGGATTGAATCTGATTATTACGCCTTATAGGTTTTGATGATCGATAGAATAAATCAATCAGTTAGGAATCTCGAATTCGGATAATTGTATATGCCCTAATGTTAAAATCCGACGAAAAACCATAATTGAGATTAGCAAGAACGATTAGATTGATGTGGAATGATTCTAGGTTAATTGGAAAACATGTTCCTATAATCAAAAGTATGTGAATTTTTACGAATTAATTTTGTTTTATGATGATATGAGGTTTGGTGAAGTTTGGAGGTAATGGGAATTCGTAACAGTGAAGAAAAACTGTGTTTTTGATGAAAACAAACTGTATGAGTCGACACAAGATGATATGAATCGATGCATACTGTGAAATTTTAGAAAACCAGAAGCAAGGAAAAACTATGCATCGACTCATAGAGCCATGCATCGATCCATAGGGGAAATTGGGAAGCTATGCATCGATGCAAGATGCGTATGCATTGATACATAGGCCAAAAACAGGGCTATGCATCGATGCAAGTTTCGTATGTGTCGACACATACTGAAGTGTTTTTGAAAAATTGTAGAATTTAAATGGTATGCATCGATGCATACATTCTATGTGTCGATGCAAGCTGATTATGTATCGATGCATAGCCTTATGCATCGATGCATACTGTGTTGGAATGGACAGAACTTTTCTGAAACGACTTTAATCATATCTTTTTAACCGTAGCTCCGATTTGGGCACAGTTGGTATCGTTGGAAAGCTTAGAACGAGTACTACCTAATGGAAATATTTTCAACACTAATAATTGAAATCTGGAAGGATTAATTTAGCTTCCGTAATCAGAACTCATTGAGAATTTATGAATCATGTGTTGAATATTGTGTAGAATGTTAACTTATGGATTATGATTAACATTTGATATTTAAGATTATTGTACCAGATGTTGTTGTTGTTATTAATTTATAATTGGAATTATGCTGTGTGTTCATGTTCCATGTTTTGAATTGTTGCATGCTTCTGATGTGCATGCATGAGCATTTTGGTAATAGTTCATTCCCATTGTGCGGAATTGAACTTGCAGGGCCAATAAACTTACCTAATGGACAGAGGTAGTGAGGCTAGATTCTTGACCCGGTGATCTATGGGCGAATCATGGAATTGACGCGGTTTCCGAAGTGTAAGCGGAACAGGGTGTTGACTTGGTTCACGATTGGTACCACATGCATTTGAGTCTGCATTGCATATGTGATTGTAACATGTTAGGATGAATTCCAGTGTTTCAATTGCATTTAATTGTTGCTGTATGCATAATGTATGTTTGGATTGTGTTTGCGAATCGTATGTTAATGCTGTTAATAAGGGTGAATAATGAATTGATTGTTTTATTGTTATTGAGAAATGTATAATGCATCTTAATTTTGATGAAATCTCACCCTTACTTTAATGATTTCAGATTCGAAGTGATTAGCTACTTGGGAATTGGTGTAGACAGCTTTTAGAGTTGTGCTACTCAGTTAGTCCGCGTGTCAGTGTCATGCTCTGGTAGTTGTAACACTGGGGAACGTTTGATTGGAATTTTTATGGATTTAAAACTGGCTGTTTTGTTATGCTTTGGTTTATGTCTTGAAAACAATTATTGATTGAAGTATTCCAGGTTTTTATGTTATATTTCCGCTATTTAAACATAATCCGTGTTTCCGTTTTATCTGATAAGTTCTTCAGTAAAGGCATGATTACTATTTTTGGTTATTTGAATTAGTTAAATTGTGACGCCTCTTGTTATGTTTACAACTCTGATTAAAATTATATAAGTCGCGGGTAAATTAGAAGGGGTGTTACAATCACTGCTCGGGGACCAACGTGATGAAGCTGATATTGATAGGATCACTGCTCGGGGACCAACGTGATGATGTAATACTTCGTTGGAGAAGATTTTTCTTTGTAGGGAGAGTGAAGGCTCTGCGGGGATTGTAGAAATGATCCTGTGGAGATATCTCTTGTGAAAGTGACTCTGCGGGGATGTATTGGTGACTTTAGTCGTCATCTGAATTCCTAGAGCTTGTAGTAATTACTGTTTCTGTTCTTTTTTTCGTTTGTTTGTGAATAGATGTTTATTGTCAGATGCATATAATCATTCAAAGCAATCATTGGACTTTATGCAAATAAAACAATAAAATTGGAACTGGAAAAAAGGAATTTGCATTAATTTTGAAAAGTGGCCTATAGTCAGGCAGTTTGTATATAAGAGACAAATATCCTAGTAAGAGGAAATTGTCAAAATAGTAAAAGTTTATGTGGAAACAATCTCGTCGACTTTCAACGATGCTATTGCTCATATGTTTTCGACTATCTCATCTCCTTGCTGTCAGAAGAAAGTAATTGAAATGATTTGCGCCATTCAAATCTTGAAGCTGATAGTAGTGTAGTCTGTAGGTAGGTGATCTGGACGAGACATAGTCGTACGCTTAAATCCCTAACTTTTTCCTAGACTGCCCTTTCGAGTTTTCATTCTACCGAGATACCCTTTTTTGCCCAAGCCGCCTTTGCAGGTTTTCGACTAGCCAGGTATACATTTTTGTATATATATCTCCTTAACTTTTGCCTGAACCTTTTTGGTTTGCCGGGATGCCCTTATTTTTGCCTAGGACAGTCAACCTAGTGGGTCTCGTTTATGCGTAGTATTTTTGACAATGTCTGCGTTCACAGGGTGCGGGAAGTCTTCTCCATCCATAGTGCTTAGTATCATGGCTCCGCCGAAAAATACTATTTTGACTACAAATGGTCCCTCATAGGTGAGAGTCCATTTGCCTCTGGGGTCACCTTGTGGAAGAATGATGCGCTTAACTACTAGATCACTGACTTGGTAGACTCGGTGCTTGAACTTTTTATTGAATGCTCTGATCATTCGCTTCTAGTATATTTGTCCATGGTAGATGGCTGCGAGCCATTTTTCGTCGATCAAGTTGATCTGGTCAAGGCGAGTCTGGATCTATTTATCTTCGTCTAACTCTGCGTCCTGAAGTACTCTGGTTGAGGGTATCTGAACTTTGATAGGTAGGACCGCTTCTATACCATATATGAGAGAGAAGAGGGTTGCCCCTGTAGATGTTCGTACTGTAGTGCGATAACCGTAGAGAGAAAATGGCAACATCTCATCCCAGTCTTTGTAAGTCACTGTCATCTTCTGTATGATCTTCTTGAGATTCTTGTTGGCGGCTTCCACTGCATCGTTCATTTTTGGCCGATATGGAGAAGAATTGTGATGCTTAATCTTGAACTGTGTGCAGAGTTCAGTGATTATTTTGTTATTTAGATTGGTACCATTGTCCATGATGATCCTCTCAGGGACGCCATACCGACAAATAAGATTATGCTTGATGAATCGAGCCACAACATTCTTGGTAACAGATGCGAACGAGGCTGCTTCTACCCATTTGGTAAAGTAATCAATAGCAACAAGGATGAAATGATGTCCATTGGAAGCGGTGGGTTTGATCTCTCCAATCATGTCAATTCCCCATATTGCGAAAGGCCATGGAGCGGTCAGAACATTCAATGGAACTGGAGGTACATGCACTTTGTCTGTGTATATCTGGCATTTGTGACAAAATCGAACATAGCGGTAACAATCAACTTCCATGGTGTACCAATAGTAACCTGTTCTTAGAATCTTTTTAGCCATTATATGTCCACTGGAGTGGGTACCGAATGCGCCTTCATGTAACTCTTCCATGATCCGTTCTGCTGTTTTCTGATCTACACAAGTCGTGATTCCGCTTGCATAAGATGTCGTTGCTGAGAAAGAATTTGGAGGTGAATCTTCTTAAGAATTTCTTATCGTTGACAGATGCCCCTACGGGATACTCTCTAGCCTCGAGATACCTCTTCACTTCGTAGAACCAAGGTTTCTCTTCTGTTCCTTCGGTATCAAGTTCACAATAGTATGTTGGTTCGTCTAGTCTTTCAATGATGATTTGGGGAGCTTCGTTGTCCCATCTGACCTTGAACATAGATGACATGGTAGCTAATGCGTCTGCCAATTGATTCTCTTCTCGTGGGATGTGATTAAAATTGATTTCTTTGAAGTACGGGGTCGGGCTTAACACATGCTCTCGATATGGAATGAGATTCGGATGCTTCGTATCCCACTCGCCTTTAATCTGACTGATCACCAAAGTTGAGTCTCCATACACTTGCAAGAATTTGATTCTTAAGTCAATAGCATCTTTGATACCCATGATGCACGCTCCATATTCGGCCATGTTGTTGGTGCAGTCGAAACATAATCTGGCGGTGAAAGGCGTGTGTCCGCCTGTAGGAGATGTAATGATGGCGCCAATACCATTGTCAAGTGCATTTGAGGCTCCATCAAAGACCATGGTCCATCGGGATCCTGGTTCATGTCCTTTGTCTGGTCCAGGTTCTTCGTAATCAGTGACTAACACAATATCCTCATCAGGAAACTCAAAATGCATAGACTGATAGTCGTCTATAGCTTGATGAGCCAAATGATCGGCTACTATACTTCCTTTGATCGCCTTCTGAGTAGTATACTAGATGTCGTATTCGGTCAAGATCATTTTCTATCTTGCTACTCTTCCGGAGAGAGCAGGTTTCTCGAATATGTATTGTATCGGATCCATCTTGGAGATCAACAAGGTAGTGTGAGTCAACATATACTGTCTTAGTCGACGAGAAGCCCAAGCCAAAGCGCTGCAAGTTTTCTCAAGCTGCGAGTATCTTGTTTCACAGTCGGTAAACTTTTTGCTAAGGTAGTATATTGCATACTCTTTTTCGACCAGACTCGTCGTCATGTTGTCCCAACACACAACCCATTGAGTTCTCTAATATTATCAAGTACATGATAAGAGGTCTTCCTTTGGCAGGTGGTATCAGGATATGAGGATTTTGTAGGTACTCCTTGATTTTGTCAAAATTTGTCTGGCAATTGTCGTTCCATTTCACTACTTGATCTTTCTTCTGTAACTTGAAAATTGGCTCACAAGTAGCAGTTAGATGTGCAATGAATCTGGAAATGTAGTTTAGTCGTCCCAAGAAACCTATGACTTCCTTCTCGGTACAGGGAGTTGGCATTTCTTGAATAGCTTTAACCTTGACAGGGTCAACTTTGATACCTTTACCACTGACAACGTATCATAGGAGTTTATCGGATCTGACTCCAAAGGTGCACTTGTTAGGATTAAGCCTTAGTCTGTATTTCTTCAGTCTATCAAACAGCTTTCGCAAATGATCGATATGTTCTTCTTTAGTTTGTGATCGAGCTATCATGTCGTCGACGTAGACCTCAATCTCGTGATGAATCATGTCATAGAATAAAGCTACCATGGCACGTTGATATGTGGCGCCAACGTTCTTCAGTCCGAACAACATGACTTTGTAACAGAATGTGCCCCACTGTGTAACAAAAGTAGTCTTTTCCATGTCTTCAGGAGCCATTTTGATCTGATTGTAACCGGAAAAACCATCCATGAAGGAGAAAACCTTGTGTTGAGCAGTGTTATCAACCAGGACATCAATATGACGAAGTGGAAAATCGTCTTTCAAACATGCTCTGTTCAGATCTCGGTAGTCCACACACATATGTAGTTTGCCATCCTTATTAGGTACGAGCACCACGTTCGCAACCCACTATGGATAAGAAGTAATGGCTAGGAAACCGACATTGAACTGTTTCATAACTTCGACTTTGATTTTCTCGGACATCTCAGGACGCATATGACGAACCATCTGCTTCACAGGGAGAAAACCTTCTTTTCTTCGGTAGTCGATGTACCACAATGTCAATGTCTAAACCTGGCATGTCTTCGTAGGACCAAGCAAAAATCTTGATATAGTCTCGCAGCATCTGAACCAATCTCTCTTTGACATTGCTCTCAAGACCTGCTCCTATCTTGATTTCCTTTCTATCTTCATCAGTACCTAGATTCACTACCTCGACTGGCTCCTCATGTGGCTGTATAACCTATTCTTCCTATTGTAGTAGTCTGGAAAGTTCTCCTGGCACTTCACAATCTTCCTCACCTTCGTCTTCGGCTTGGTAGATCGGATTATTGAAGTAAGATTTATCAATAGCAGAGTCGTTATCGACGAGATTCAAGAGTGAATCTGCAGTGTATCATGTGGGTGTATGTAAGAACGCATAGCTTTTTGAATGGGTGATAAAGTAAAAAGAAAAATAAAGAGCACAGTATTTGAATGAAAAATTCCAATGATTATTGAATGAAAATATGAAAATTACAAATAATAACCCTCACAAACGAACCGTGGTGCCCCGGGTAAGGCACTGAGCTTAAGGTTTATTGTTCGAAACGTAAAAAGCAAAAAGCATAACAGAAAAAGCAATTACTCCTGTCTAAAGGAGATTGGTATAACATCTTCAATCTTCCAATTGTTGAGTCCGTCGTTTGGAGTTGGGAAGATCCAATTCCTGATGTCGAAGTCGTTGTCGTTGTCTTCTATAGCATAGACTCCGCTTTTGCTGATGTGGAAAGGAAGTTTGTCGGCACGTTCGTGGCGCATCATCTTCTGACCTTTGATAGTGAAGCCTAAACCAGTCTTGTCAGATTTGAAGGGAAAATAGGGGAGCTGACCCCAGATAGTAAAATCTCTTTCTTCAACCGCAGCTTTGGTATCTTTCAGCGAGGCCATCTTCGGTGGAACTCTAGTAACTTCAGGAGTGACAGAATAGTCAACAGGCATGACTCGTGGAATTTCTTCGAGAGCTTGATAGGTAGTTTCAACAAATTTACCTTCCATTTTGATGTGTCGGAATGACTGCAGACGGCTTACCATATATTCTTCTTCAGTTTCTAATGTAGGGTAAAGGTGACAGCGCCTGCCCTGCCCCGTGAATCCAAGCGTGTCCAAGTAGGCAAGAGTAAGCTGGACGAATGTCCATGACAAAGAAAGTAGAGTTAAAAGTCTGGGAACTGACTTTAACTGACAGGATGAGCTCTCCAAGTACTGTTATTTTCGAACCATCAAAAGCTCTTACGATTATGTCACTGGGCTTCATGACCACTTCTTCAGCATTAAGTCGGTCGAGAGCTCTCTTCGGCTGAACATTCAGAGTAGAACCAGTATCCACCAATACGTGAGACAATGTAGTGCCCTTGCATTCAATGGAGATGTGAAAGGCTTTGTTGTGCTTCCTTCTGGAAGGAGTTAAATCAGCATCATAGAAACCTAAACCATTGTTGACGGTCAGGCTAGAAATACAACCTTCGAATTGATCAGCAGTAGTGTCTTGCGGCATGTGAGCATTCTTCAGAAACTTTACTAAGGCTTTAGCATGAGCCTCAGAGCACAATAGCAGACCTAGCATAGATATCTTGGACGGAGTTTGTCCCAACTGTTCCACAACATTGTAGTCGCTCTTCTTGATGATCTTCAGAATTTCCTCCATTTCTTGCTTGGAGGTATCCTCAGCAACTTCCTTTGATACTTCTGTCTGAGCAGGATGAGTTACTGGTTCTTTCCCTCTCGCTTCGGGAACTGGTTCGATAGCAGGAATGCGAATTGGTGTAGTAGTATCCTTTGGAGGAGAGATCTCTGGAGAAAATACTCTTCTGGTTCTGGTTACCTTGCTTGATCCGTTGATGTTGCCGATGTCAGGATTGGTAGCGGTGATCCTTATTGTGTTCACATCAGCATACTCTTCTGGGTAATTGTCTCCCCATCCGGCTTCTTTGATGTCTTCGA
This sequence comes from Vicia sativa, assembly GCA_021764765.1. NCBI lineage: Eukaryota > Viridiplantae > Streptophyta > Magnoliopsida > Fabales > Fabaceae > Vicia > Vicia sativa. Next base: position 42,770,657 of record CM038796.1, on the reverse strand, counting down.
CTGGAATCTTGTAACTTTCAGGAGCGGTATATTTAACCATGAAACCAAACTTTCCACTTGGCTGCCCTAAGGTATCCCAGACTTCTAGTATGGCTTCGCTTACGTCTTTGATCTTCAGATTTTTAGAAATTTCTTCGCATATATTCTCCACAGATAGAGGTTTCAAAAATAGCACTTCTCGATTGTCCATCATGCGTTGAATATGCCTCTTCAACCAAGCACATCCGTCAGATTCAGATGCACACCAACGACAGTCATCAGGGCATCCTAGAAATACACCAACTTGTAGTAAATCTTTCTTGACAGTCATCAGAGGAATAGTCAGCTCGTTCACATCATAAGCGTAGGAGTCATTGTAAATAGCATTGGCATTTTTACCATGGTCAGGCATTGGTGCGTTGATCACATTCGGAGTTTCGACAGGAGGGTCGAATTTAATTTCTCTTGCTTCAATCATGTCTTGAATCTTGTTCTTCAGGGCCCAACAGTTGTTGGTGTCGTGCCTTGGGATGTTGGAGTAGTATGCACACCTTGCATTAGGATTGTACTTTGGAGAGGAAGTGTTGACGTGTTGAGGATGATCCCTCAAAGTAATGAGTTATGCTTTCAACATGTGTTGCAATGCTTGAGATAATGGCATGTTGATCTTCGTAAACTGTCTTTGTGGCGCGCTCTGGCTACGCACGTTGTCTTGTTGAGGTTGCGCTGGTGTGGGATTGGAGATTACGACTACCCCCACAGATTGAGTGCGATCAGCTTTGTTACGGCTCTTCTGACCATACACAGCATTGGCTTCTTTCTTACCACCAAAAGATCTCTTTGCAGCATTTGAAGATGACTCTACCTAAATCTTTCCGCTCTTGATTCCAGTTTTGATACGTTCGCCTGTCAATATTAGCTCGGTGAATCCGGCTGAGGAGTTTCCAATCAGATGATTGAATAATGGGCCTGTCAGTGTTCCCATAAACATGTCAACCAATTCCCTATTGGACAAAGGGGGTTGAACTCTGCCTTCTAAATCTCTCCCTTTCTGAGCATATTCTTTGAACTTCTCGTCACGACCCATAGACATGCTCTGTAGTTGCATGTGGGTAGGTGCCAATTCAGCATTGTACTGGTACTGCTTGTTGTAGAAAGCTGCTAAGCCATTCCAGGTATGAATATGAGTACTTTCTAGCTGATAATACCACTCCAACTAAGTTCCAGATAAACTCTTGAAAGAAATGGATCCACAATTTCCTGTCTTCAGTATGAGGATGAACCTTCTAAACATAGGACTTCAGATGCAGCTTTGGGCAAGAGATGCCATCATACTTGGCAAAGGTAGGAACTTTGAATTTGCGGGGAATTACCACACCAGGAACAAGACTATGATCATTAAAGTTAAGCCCTGACATTTTTAGATTTTCCACAGCATTCAGACAGTCTTCAAGTTGCTTGTACTTTTCATGGTCAGGAGGATACTGCTCGCTCACATAGTCCTCTTCTTTGTTTTCAAACTCATGATGGCTTCCTTCATTGTTTTTTATGCTCCCTTCAGTTTCATCGCTCTTGTCTGAGAGTTTGAATTGTCTGACCACCCTAGCTGGACCTTTGTGATTTCTTCCCATGTTGAGAATACCAATTGCCTTTTCTTTCTGGTGATGAGCTTCTTCAGATCTTTCTGACCTTGGGCCAAATTGGTGAACATCTCCTGGAATTGGGCGTTATGAGCCTGGAGATCTTTGACAGTCTACTCAAGAGCCATTTCTGCTGAAATAAACAGCAAGAGAATAAGAAAACCGGTCTTTAATGTACCTGTTATGAAATGTTATGCCATGATATGCGATGTTATGCAATGCAATGTTTTCAAGGACCTTAGGAATTTAAATTTGTTAAACAAACACGAACAAACTTTTTATTAGTTTATCTTTTAGTAGGTACAAAAGAAAGTTTAAAACAAATAAAAAGAAATTCCTAGAGCTTTGGTCTCCCATGGACGCTTCCTCTTTACGTTGAAGTAGGTATTGATGCTTCGCTCCTCGTGAAGTAGTTTGTCAACTCTAATACCTTCTTCTCGCTTACATGGCACTGAGCTTCGAAGGTATCCCTTTCTTCTTTAAGCTGAATCCAGGATCTCTTCAAGTCTTCGAAATTAGTGGGCATGTCTGGATGGAGAATGGTATAGGGTTCATCACCTATAGCAACAGGTTCTATAACCACTGGTAGAACAGCTGTAAACGGCATCATGAGGTTTTGAGCTCGAGCTCGCACCAATTTGAGGTAAGGTTCCCAAGGCATGGAATTTTTGTTCCCCAAGGTCTTGGTATTAGTATTTTTTACCATGCCCTAAGCATGCACAAATCTTCGACGGTAGTTCTGGAGATCGCTTTCGTAGTCAAACATAATGTCTTGGAGAAGCATGTCATGAGGCCCATCTCTTCGAGCATAACCAAAATGACGTAGAGCTAGATAAGGGTTGTAAGTGATACCTCCCCTTATGCCAAGGAGTGGTACATTAGGGAATTCCCCACAACGCTCAATGAAAGTGAAGTCCTTTTGAGAAAAAAGACACCAACGGATATTTGAATGAGAGAGTGAGATCAGCCTTTGAGACCATTTCAATCTTTGCTCGTTCTTCATTATTGATTGAGGATGGTGCAAAATAAACCACCTGGAAAGTAACGGTATGCAACACATGAGAGTTCCTTGTCTTTTGATAGTACGAGTGTGGAGAGAATGCAGAATGTCTCCAAGCAAAGTAGGCACAGGATTACGAGTGAGGAATATCTTGATGGCGTTCACGTCTATGAACTGATCTAGATTAAGAAATAGTACCAAACCATATATTAGCAAGGCCAAAGTGTCTTCGAATGCATGGAAACTCATAGCCTTTAGTAATTCTCGAGCTTTCTTTATCAGAAACTTAGCAAGCAAACCCTTAACTCCGCTTCTTGTTTCCCAATTAGCTTCAATGTCTGATCGCTTTAGATGTAACGTTGATGCAATGTCTTCGTATTTCAGATATTTTTCTGAACCGGTGAATGGAATTTGATCAAGGATAGGTATCCCAAGTAGCTTAGAGAACTCTTCTAATATAGGTACCAACTGATAATCTGGGAATGTAAAGCAGTGATGTTTCGGATCGAAGAACTGGAATACGACGTGCATCATATCTGCTTCAAAACCAAAGATAACCAAGTCAAGCAGATAACCATGTATTTTGATGAACTGATCATGATCGGGAACTTCTGAAACTAATTCTTTAAGTTGAGAAGGTATACCCATGAAGTTGATTCAGATAGTCTTTCTGGAAGCCATAACTCCTACAAAACAGAGCAAAGATAAATCCCTAGGTCCTTGAAATAGTTAGAAATGATATGATGATGTTATGATGTCATGATGTCATGTTTAAGACAAGTAGAAAGCACAAGCAATTCACACAATAGCCCTAGGTTTAAGGCTTGCATGAGGTATAGGTGTCTACCATACCAAAGTTTGAGTGGGTTCAACTTGTCCTATAATAGTAACCGGGTTCTAGGAATCTCATATCATTGATCTTTCTCGTAGGCTTTATTTCAATACGACTACCAAGTGGTTGACCGAAACATCCCGAAAGTCGAATCTTAATGAGCGTAACATCGAGTATCAACCAACCTCAGTCTACACCAAAGCCGACCATCTCACTACCTTCTAATGGCCAAGATGGGTCAATTAGGGTTCTAAAAATTGAGTTAGTGCTTATGATACCACGTAGAATATTTTGGTATTTGCACAAGGGAATCTTTGAAGTGACCTACTTGGAGACCATCTTGAAGCTCTCCTACAAACATTATTGGTTCGGGTTGACGACTTTTATAGTGACCTTATTGAAATGGGTGAGGTATTACCTCAGTGACTATGAGGGGCCTTTCCGAATGTTAAACAAACTTGTGGTGGATATATTTCTATGTCTACTTGTAGAAAATTTGTGCACAAGTTTATTCACTAGATCCTGGTAGTTAGGATGGAAGCTTAGGTTAGGCCCATTACCATCACGCTGAGATGCATCCTTGAAAGTGTCAGATAAAATCTTGTATTTCAAGGAATCTAAAACTCCAATCATGGCCATCTACGTGTTGATGGAGATGACATGCTTGTAAGGGTCGTTACAGCCATTGAATTTTCTAAGGAGGGGGGCTTGAAACCTTCGGAAAATAGGTGCTTCCCATATCTCGTCTAAGCAGGGTTGGGTATCCATTATTTTTGTCTCCTTTGTGGAGGTAGCCTTTTGTTGGCATTATTAAATGTTAAGGATGTTGTCCTCCAAAGTTTGGTTTTAACGATGCAACTCATCCATGACATTAGGATCGTAGATACCTCTAATATCTTCTTGTGTGGGAAATTTTTCCCTCCCAACAACCATGATTAGGGAAAGTTAGAGCTAAGAGTAGAGACTTTGGTGAGTGTCAAAGTGGTGGTGATAATGGAAGGTGTGGCCCAAGTCAGTTTTATCGTAGCCCCATAATGGGTACAATTGTACTTGTTAAAAAGTACATATACATAGCAACCCTATGCTTATAGGGTTTTTTAGAGGCTTTAATGTTTTTCTATGTTTCGACAAGCTCGTGAGGGTGAGAAACCTTGTTATAGAGGTATTTCGTATGGGGTTAGACCAAGTTCACGAGGGAGAGAAGTTATGTTACAAGGGTGTCTTTTGTGAATATTATATTATCCTCTTCAACCCTAATGGTGGGGTATTTATAGAAGCTCGTGGGCCTAAATTTGGGGATCTCCTAAGAAGTAGTAATCGTCCCACCTAGACTAGGGAACCAATTTATTACCTACTTCCTAGAGAATTATGGTAATGACTTCTTCCATATATGGTTATGGGTTACAAACGCATCATCATTCTCGCTTCCCTTTAAGGGGTGCCATTTAGCAAGTGGAGGTAATGCCTAGGCAACACCCCTAGGCAGACGTCCAATAGGGGCAGGTCCTTGTATTGTTCATGCAGGTCATTTACAAATATATCATTATATATTCTAATAAATAAGGTATAAATATTATAATATGCTATTGATCCAAATACGAGAAAATATATGTTTTTTATAAATTATTTTTAAATATTTTCACATTAAAGAGTAAATTTTAATTTTTTGTTAAATAATGCAATTTCAATTATGTATGTTATCATTGCATTAAAAAAACACAAAACAACATAATATATATTTTTTATTGATAATATAACAAAATATGTGAGACAAATATTTATCTTACTATTATTTTATACAAAGACTGTGATATTCAAAATATATTTTTATTTTATTTTTTCTCAACTTATAAAAAAAAGTAACAAAACAAAAATAATCTTATTATACGAAAGTAGTGTATTGTTGATAAAAAAAGAGTATTAGTGATTCAAATATTTTTAAAAGCATACCAAAGCAAAAATAATATTTATATATGAAAAATGTGCTAAGATGTCAACCAATAGGAGATATATATAGTTGTTAATTGGCATGATTTCACAAAAGATGGCGAACTGAAAGTTGGTGATTTTATAATTTTTATCGTTAAAGATCCACCTGATTTTTAAATGCAACAATCGTCTGAAGAATCTAAGACATCAGTTTATCTATGTCTTTTAATTTCTACTATCACTAAGTTTGGATTTTGTCATCTTTTAGATTTTTTTTTACTCACTAATAATTTCTCATTGCACAAATGGATTGACTATATACCAACTATGTTCATTGATATATAATTATTACAACAATAGATTGTTAAAATTTTGGGTCACTAATGTAATATCTAAGGTGTTAGTGCTATTATTTTAATTAGTCGAGACTTAAAAGGATCTAATTGATATAATATTAAGTTTGTGGCTAAAAGCATAAATATCATTAAATGTTAGATTATTGTGTAGATATCATAAGTAAATATCTAATTTGATGAGGGGTCAAATTGGAATATTGAATACTAAGAAATAACTCTAAGATTATTTATAGGGGTTATGGTCCCCATTTGTAGATAACGAGAAAACGACTTATAAGGAATTCTCTCTTCATCCCCATCAGAGGAGAATCAAGGAGCCATAAAGATCTCTACAAATTCGAAGATCACGTATTCGCAAATCTTTAGTGATTCTCAATGACAAATTCAGGTATGTTTCTGCTTTCATTCTCATAATTATATTTAGATATAGGTTTAAGGGTTTCATTTAGGGTTTTGTTCTTGATTTCTATATTGATAGAAATTATAAGGTTTATGAACAATATCTAACATATTTAAGTTGAGTTTAAAGGTAGTACAATAGCCGTGTAAACCAATATTACACATACAATCAATAAAAATATTTATAATTGTTATGTCATATTAGTTTTTTTTTAAATTAAATGACTTCATTGCAACTTTGGTCCCCCTATTTAGTTTTTTGTTGATTTTGATCTATCATTTTAGAAATCACCATTTTAGTCCTTTTTTTTTAATTTTATTTTGACTTTCGTCCCCTCATTTTAAAAACAATGATTTTGGTCTCTTTTTAAAATTTTAAGTTACAATTTTAGTCCCTTTTTAAGTTTTATTTTGAATTTTGGTCCATTTTCATCATTATCAAAATTAGAAGGGGGCTAAAATTACAACTTAAACTTAAAAAGGGGACCAACGTCATGATTTTTAAAAAGAGAGGACGAAAATTCAGAAGAAAACTTTAAAAAGGAATTAAAATGTTGAATTTTAAAATGGAAGATCAAAATCAATAAAAGAACTAAATAAAGGGACCAATGTTACAAGTAAGCTAAATTAAAATTGTGTTTTAATTGAATACATGTCTCTCATTGGTTGACAGTGTAAAGTGCAAATTCTTTTTTCTCATTTAAGTTTTATTGCATACATTATATATTCATTTATCTCTGATTTTTTTCATTTTCATGTAAAAGTAACAATAAAAATTTATGATATAATTAATTTTATCATTTCCTTCATCTGTGTAAAAACAAACGTACCAAATCAGTACTGGTGTGTCTGCAAATGTATTTTACTAGTGTTTATGTAAACCTTTGGCTAAATATTATTTCAATAGTAATCATTGCTACCAGCATCGATTCAGCCTCACTGATAATAGAAGTCACAAGGAGAATAGATAAACAACCAACAATAGTCGTTTTAAAATCAAGATTCCTCCATTAGCCCATGCAACAGAAAAATCATTAGAAACTTAATTTATACTACATTTGAACCAACTATGTATAGGTGATTTTCGATCAATATGACTTATGGTAGGTGTTTTCCTGAGATGACTAATAACTATAGAGAACTTAAGAATATAAATTTTCTAACCAAATTTGGCATGATTTTAAAGGAAGCTGTAGATGAAACAAAAGCATATGGTTTAACGAAATTTATTGAGTAAATTTCTTAATCCACTTTATGGGGTGGAATTAAATCCTATGTATTTCCAAAAATATTCTTAGAAAACCGGAAGTATATTCCGGTGCACACCACTTTCTGAAATATTTTGGTGCAACCGGAAGTATATCTCTGGGTCTGAGCATGACAGTTAGCAAAAAAATAAAACTATAAGCAATTATCAAAGTATTATATTTATAATTCAATTTAAAGACCTGCAATTTTTAAATCGAATAAAAGCCCAAAAATGTTATCCCAAATGCATTTCATAAGAATGGTATTCAAAATACAGATTCGATACAATAAGAAATAAATAAAAAACTAAAGTCAAAATACAATTAAAATAAACTACTACGTGTGGCGGAGGCGGCCTGTCACCCTCGAGGCGTCCCTCCGCTGCCTCTTATAGACCAGGGAACCCTGAGTCTCTGCCATGATGGCCTCCAAAATGCCTCTAACATCGGATCCGTCAGGAAACAGTCATTTGTCGATGTCATCCCTAGCAAGCTCCATGATACGGCGCCACCTAGGAAGCACGTCCAAGGAATGGTCCCTCCTTGTCTGCTCCTCCTTTAGGATTTCCTTATGAGCCGGCCTGGGTGGGTTCCTTGGAGCATCCTCTATCATGTATGGATGGGAAACCCTGAAGAACCGCAACATATAACCTAACGCGTAACTCCAATAGTCTGGAGCCACAATACTCCTGGCCTCATCAGGCACGAGATGATTCTCAAAATTATCAAAAATCTCATCCATATCCCTTCTCTTCTCTGTTAGAGAGGCAGATAAATCAGGATGCCGAGGAATGGTCTGCGTATACCTGAACTGACACATCACTCGCTTGGGAATATAAGCAGCAGTCTTTTGAGTACCGTAGGCCAACCAACCCATAAATAGAGAAACCTCATAAAAAGCTACCGTCTCACGGTGGCCGGCATAGGCACTGAAGTGAATATCCTCATGCACTATCTGATTCAGGTATAGTTGGAACAGTAATGTCGCTTGGTTCCCTCTGAGCGGCTTGTATGCACAGGCACGCGACATATCCTCAGTATGATCCTCAGCAAGTGATCATCCTGAAATTTGTGGGAAGTGTTTTAGGATCCATCCCTGAAATATCAAAATTAAACCAGATAGTTTCAAAATCAAAATAATTAAAAAAAGGAAGCTAAGAGAAATATTATATACTGTCAACAGAGATATGTTGTCGGTGATCTGCCTCATTCTCCACTTAGACGCCTCAATCAACTTGTTATACAAGTAAATGAAGTAGGCAGCACTTAGTTCCACCCACTTACCCGCTCAAAATCAGCAAAGAACCTAAGGTACATGATATTAGTGTAGGTGGCACTGGTGTGCATAAAAATCTGGGTGCCAAGAATATACAAGAGGTATGCTCTCATGGTGTAATACGATGGGAGAACTGACTTGTTTGTTTTGCGTTTTATCGCAAATATTGCGGATAGCAAGAGTCGCCACTGACTTTTCTTTTATCCAATTAAGGGAAGGCGAAAAGAAAAGGAAAAGACCTTCGTTAGATTCTGAGTACGGGAGGCAGTTATGAAAAGGGAAGGTGTTAGCACCCTTTCCATCTGTATTTATCTACGGGCTCTTAATTTCTTAGCTCACTTTATAAATTGCTTTCTATGTGTGTGTTTGAAAATGTTTTTGAAAAGGCATTTTGTTTTGACTTCATAATGATTCACGCTGGAATGTATACGAAGTGTTTGGAAATATTTTGTTTTAAAAAAGACTTTGTAATGATTCACGCTGGAATGTATACAAAGTGTTTTGAAAAAGATTTTGAGAAAGTGTGAGGTGTAAAAATCATTTTGATTGAGCAAGCAAATGAGACTTATTTACCTACTTAGAACAGTCGTTTACGTGTTATTTTGCTTTCCTTTAGAATAAAGCTATCCATACCATTAGTTGGTAGGTAACCCTATTCGTTGGATGTAAAAGGACATTCGAAGGGACATCAGATGGTCATAGAAGGCAACTTGTAGGGATACCTTAGCGCATTCGTAGGGACGATCATCACTTTCCGTAGGCAACAATCGAGGGACGAGATCCTATATTCGTAGGCAACATCGAGAGCCATTGAGGGACTATGATCTTTGTATCGAAGGGACTATGATGATATGTTTGTAAGCGTCTTAGCTAAGATATCCCTACGTTCGAGGGATATAACCATTATTCGAAAGGCAACGAGAGAGGATACCCTAAGATGGGTGCATGTGTGAAAAGAGTGTGTTGTATTCAGATATTTATCTTGATTGTTAGTGATCTAGATTGATTAAGTTAATCTTGCCATACACGTCTAATTACTAGCAGTTAATATGTGCAGAAAGTAAATTGCGGAAATATAAAGTGTGGAAAGTAAAGATCCTACGCTATTACATGGCTTTGGGGCAGTTACATAATAGAGGTGCGGAAAGTAAAGGCAGAAAATAAAATCCTACGCTATTACAAAAATATCCTTGCGACCTATTCATCGATTTCTAGAATTTAAATGCGAAATAGAAGTAAATAAATGAAAGAAAATGTCTAAGGATAAGAGAGAGTGTCTAAACCTTAATTATGAAAGAAAAATATTTTTTGATATTTTTTTGAAATCGATTTAGCTAATAAAAACTTAATTCTAAGTTAGTTATTAATTAGTTATAAATAATAATTTAAATCATGAGAAAAATAAATTACTTTTATGTCAAAAATTAATTAAATGTTTAATTAACCTAAATCTGAAACTAAATTACTTTTGTGATTTTTTGAAAATGTTTGAATTAATTTTGAAATAAAATTGAATAAGTTAAGAAAATAAAAGAAATTAAGAAAAAGATTAAGAAGATTAGTGCTAAAAATAAGGTTTGGTCCTGCTAGGATTTGAACCCAAGACCCTCAGGTTATTGGCGCAAAACATGACCACCACGCCACCTGCTTGTGGTGTCTAAACCATGCTTCCAATTGTATGTATGTGTCGACTGCATGAAATCAGAAATTATGAAAAAATTGTCAAAAGGCAGGTTCGAACCAACAACCTAATAGAGGGAGGAACCAAACGCGCGCATGTGTTACCACTGGGGTGGTGATACATCCGTGTATCAAACTAAAACAAATTATATATATGTGACAATTGATCATAAAATTATAACCAAAACAAAAAAACGCGTGCGTGGGTCCCCTGATTTCAAATGGACCAATGGATCTGTGCCACGCCTGGGTTGAAAGTCAGAGGGCCAGAGGGATGCCGGAGCCCTAAATTCGGTCGTCTTCTCCGGCTCTATCCTGCTCTATTGAAAATCAAAAACATGATGCAATCGGAGTTCATGCATGGTACGATTCAGGGACATTTGGCCATGGATAATGATCCATTCTTACCCTACTATACCTCAGGAACAAGAATCAATGCTTAGAACTGCTTGAATGTGACTGGAAATTGGAACACAAATTTTCAAGTTTGTATGAAAACTTTGGAACTTTAGGGTTGCTGTTTGAGGCTAGGGTTTCATCTATGAGATTTGTGGATGTGTTATGTATATATAGAGGAGGAAATTAGGTTAAGAATTATGAAAGAATCACATGCCAATCAATGAGAAAATATTTGATTTGGAATAAAACCAAATATTGGCTTTTTGAGCCAATTTCAATCAAATCTCTTGCCAATCTTCATTATTTCGAAATAATCAGATTAATTGGCTTGCTTGGACCTCAAGAATGAGAGAAAATCAATCTTGCACTTAATATTTTGATTTTATATCTTTTATTTTAATTAAATTGGTTTTAAATGAATAAAAATCCAAAATAAATAAAAATAAAAGATTAAAAACGTGGCTTTGGGCTTGGAGGTTCTAATTCAGATAAGAAACAAGTTTGAACAAAGAAAAGTTAGGCCCGTTTAGAAAAAAATTGATTTTTTCAAGTATTTCTCTTCATGCACCTCCTCAAAAATGCTCAACTTGTACAATTTGTATATTGCTCAATTTTCAACATTTTTGGGTGTTCTTGGACTTTTTAGAAAGCTCAAGAGGTATTATAAACAACCCTTTTGGTTTCATCTTCATTGAAGTTTCCATGCTCATGAACACTTCTTTACAAAAAGATGACTTTTTGTTGACTTTTAAAAAAGACTTGTAATGTTTTGATTCATAACTTCCAAATGAAGTAGTTCTAGCCAAAGCTTGTGAGACATGAAGTTGTAGAGAATTGAATTCCATTCAAAATGAGCTTTGGTAGAAAAATTTCAGATAAAGAATGTGAAAGTTATGCTTGGTCAAAGTTATGTTGACTTTTTATCTAAAAAACCCTAATTTAGAAACTTTGACTTTTGATCAAATCTTGACTTTTCTTGATGAATCATGATCAACCCTTGATCAAATGATGAATATTACTTCAAAATATTGATATTGACCAAAAATTATGAAGTTTGACTGTATGTTGACCACAATTGACTTTTTGTCCAATATAGTTGATTTTCAACCATCTGAGCAATTGGATGAGCAACTTTGACTTGTAAGGTTTGAAACTTGACATGGTGATCCCTTGAAGCATATGATGAGGTATGATGACCATTTGAAGCATTATAAATCCATTTTGGCTTGAGAATAGCAAAACCCTAGTTTGGGTTGATTGCTTAGGAGAGGGTTTGTCTAGTCCACCCTTGTGAAATCCTTGAGTATGAAGTTGTGAATTGTATTGAGAAGTGGGAGGGAAAATTTTGGGTTATGACACATGGCATACCCCCTGTGATGGGTAATCTTCTCGGGATCACCATCAGCAGTTGTAGCACTCACAATCTCTTCTATAAAAACCTTCTTTAGCCAGCTACACCTAACATGGCACCCACGTGTCTTATCAACCTCCGTCATCGCCTTCTCCACGGTAACTCTTAGCCTATCAACCAGCAAAGTAATGGCCTCGTCTTTCTTCAACTTCTGGTGATCTAGAAACCTCCCTCTGATCGGTAGGTGAAGCAGACAAGCGACATCGTGAAGTGTAATCGTCATCTCGCCATGTGGTAGATGAAACAAAGACGTCTCCTTGTGCCACCTCTCTACAAAAGTGTTGATCATCCCCCAGTTGACCATGCTATATCCATAGAGGGTCAAATCTCTCAACTCTGTATTCCGTAAAATACCATCAAGTCATGGCTCGGGAGGGGGAACAAGCATGTTGATCTTCCTTTCATGGCTTATGAGCTTCAGTGTATCGCGATCCTGCAAGAAAAAATTCACTATTATAATTCATGATAATATTAATAACACTATTAGTAAATGTAATATAAATGTAAATTTTATACCTCTCCATCCCATATATGTCTACCCACATGGGTGGGATAAAGAGTGAGCACAAATAAGTCAGAAGGTCCCCCTTCAAAGACCTGAGGGACCTAGGGTGTCACCTGTAACACCCCATTTCTATGTGGTACTTGTAAGCAAAATCAGAGTGATAAAATTTCAACTAAAACATGGGATATCACATTTTTCAACTTAAAACCAACGACAATTAATCATATTTAGTACATAGATACATAGCACAACATATTTGGATGAACTTCAAACAACCTGTATTACTCTTGAAAATAAAGCAACTTATTATTACTACGGAGTGCAATCACTAATTCAATTATGTCATAATATCAAGTTCATCTTCAATTCACTAAACTTCTTTTATTCAACAAAAGCAACTTCAACTTAGTATAAGACATCAACAAGTAGTTTCATAAATTTCATCCTTTAATTCAACATCTCAAGTAATAACAACGAAAGAAACAACTATCATTCATCCCCCCGAGTGCTACGTATCACAACAATTGACACCAACTCAAACTAACAACTGTAACAACTACTAAGCATCAGCTAATCTTCCTGATTACCTACATGTTATCCACGTAGAATCAACATCACAATAGAAGGGGTGAGATATCAAATGATATAAACAAAAATATGATAATCAATATGTTAGACTAGAATCATATAAATTGCACCGCTTCATACACAATTATGCAACAACTGTAAAATAGTTTAATAGCAACAACAAGACAATTTTAATCATTAACATAACCACTTAAATCAACACAACTTAATAACAACAGCAACTTATAACAACAGAAAATGATAATCAACACACAACGCAATAATAACAAAAACTTCAATATGCAACTCAAATGCGACTCAACTGTGCATATGCATGTGGTACCATTGGAGCAAGACTTCCAACTTAAAATCTTCCAGTTTATCGAGGCATCAATAAGGCATAAGCCTTCAACTTTCAATGTGGTGCCATCAAGGCCAAGGCATAAGCCTTCAACTTAAATATGCAATTTATGCGACGATTATGAATAACATACAACAACAACAACGACACAAAATATGCATCAAATGCAACAACTTAAATCAACACTGGTCATTTGACCTACAGCTCAAACAACACAGCAACTTTCAACGTTGACTATTAAGCCTCCAACTTAAAGTTGTCCATAATTTAGAACAATTACAATGTATTCAACGGTACCTGCAATTTCATGCATTCAACGTAATTCCAACAAAATAAACCAAACACAATTACTTACTCATATATACGAACTACCCCGACAATTTTGGTTAGTTCCGGACAACTAATTTCACCGCTTAATTTACTAATTCGGAATTATTTCTATTGACTGTTATCACTGCTAATTATTAATTAACTTCTACTAATTTTATTATACTGATATAATCAGTTTTCCCTGCATCTAAAAATTCATATTTTCATTAAAATGCAACTCTGTTATTAAAGATCAATATCTGTTAAAAACTTGATGTCAACTATTTTTTTGTTTCTGCTAATTTTTTTGTACCATATTGTTCGCGTTAAAAAGTGATGCATGAGGGAATCGAATCGGAATTCGGATTCTCTAGCTCGAAACAATTTACTCTTTTGATTTGTTTTAAAGATGCCGCAAGCATCAAGCTTTATTATTTCCAACATAAGAAAAATGATATGAAAAAGGGGAAAGCTGCAATACCCTCAATTGATATGATATGCATTACGACTAGCGCGAACTAGACGCAGCGCATTGGGGAGATTCCGGGCAAGGGGGTTTGTTATATAAAGGGAATAGATGTGGAACCCTAAATATATATAGTTATCTATAGCTTTATATATGAATAGTTTGATATGTTTGTGTGTTTTAATTTGCTATTTCTATTCTTGGGAAAGTTTCTCCTTTGGATTTCAAGAAGGGTAGATTATGTAGGATCCTAGGTTTTGTTATTATTATGCTCGCAAAGATCATTGGGATCTTCTGCATACATATCCCTTAATGGGAATCAGAGCATCTGTAGCTCGGATCTAAAGGGAGCTATGGTTTCTTTGGTTTTGAGGGAGAAAGAAGTATGCTCACCAAGGATGAGACCTTGTGCCTACATATTCTCAAAGGGAGGTTGAGAAAGTCAGAGCAATCGTAGTTCCCACTTATGCTAGTGGAAGCAACGAGTGTTATTAAGAGACAAATACAAATGTCATCTTAATGAAAAATGTATCTAATCTATTTCATCACATACATTTTGAAGGGTTGATTGATTGAACCTTTCATCGTAAGTTATAGGTGTTTTTCTTGAGTGTACAAGCGTTACCACTTACGAGTTAAGAAAGATGTTTGAAAAGATGATTGGATCTTTAATTGTAAGCATTGGGTGTTTTTCTTGAGTGTACAAGCGTTACCAATTATAGATTAAAAGATGTTTTTGTTTGAAAAAAGAGTTTGATTTTAAAAGAGTTTGATTGTATGTGATGTGATAGATGAGATACTTCTTCCATCGAGATGATAGATGTCTAAATCTCGAGGAGAAATTGATTGGATTAGAGGGATCCTTTTAAGAAGCTCGTGGGTCCTTGTATTGTAAGCCCAAGAGGAGGTATTCCGAGGGTCATCGAGGGTCCTTGTATTGTTAGCCCAAGAGAAGGCATTCCGAGGGTCATCGAGGGTCCTTGTATGAAGCTCAAGAGGAAGCTATATGGTATGGATGGCTTTGGCTTTAAGAGTGGTTTCACCGGGAAACCATCCTCTTAGGATTTTAAGAGTGATTTCACTGGGAAATCATCCTCTTAGGGTTCTATCCTAGCGCGGGTGATTCTTTGTATTGGAAGCCCAATAGGAGGTTGTTAAGAGATTTCCAGGTCTTTTTCTTGTTCGATTCCCAAGAGAAGGCTAAACTCAACGAGGAGTTCTTTTGAACGAAGCCCAAGAGGAGGCTGACTCAGCAGGGGAGTGTTGTCTTATATGAAGCCTAAGCGGAGGCTAAACTCAGTAAATGAGTTTTCTTATATGAAGCCTAAGAGGAGGCTAACTCAATAAATGAGTTATCTTGTACAAAGCCCAAGAGGAGGCTAAAAGGAAACCTAGTTGTTAGGCTAATTGTTACGTTATAACTGAACGGTTATATAAACAAATGTGTGATATGTATTCACAAGAGTTTATGAAGGAAAGATATAAACAAGTGTATAAAACGAGCGTTCAAAGCTAGTGTAACTTGAATATATACAAGGTTTTTGAATGTGTACAAGGAAATTAATATGTACACGAATGGGTGTTTATGTACAAGGAAATGAATATGTACATAGGAGGGTTAGGACTTACACCGTGAGGGAGGCCCATGATCAATTAAGAAATTCAAGAAGAAACCTGGTTTGGTTTATCTTTGAATTTAATTAATCATGGAAAAAAAGTGTGTAAGTTTGTTGAAATGTTTTGAAAAAGATTTTTGACAAGTGAACTATATTCACAAGAATTTTTGAAAAGATTTTAAGTTTGAAAGTTTGAAAGAAAACATCTTTGAAAAGTATTAAGAAATACTTAAAATGCCTCATTTTTTTGACTTGATAAAAATATAATCAAAAGAAAATATTTTTGGATTTTTTTGACATAATCATAAAATAGGTATATTAAATGACAAGTGTACAAAAAATTATTTCAAAATGAGAGGTTTTGATTAGTTTTTGAAAATGTTGAAGTTTATTAGAAACTTGAGAAAAAAAGAGTTTTTTGGTCCTAACGAGGTTTGAACCTTGGACATTTGGCTTTAGAAATGAAGATTTTCCATTGAGCCATTTGTTTGACTTGTCATTTAATTACCTTGTTTAGAAGGAGTTTTGAAAAAAAGAAAGTTTGAAAATGTCCAGAAATTGGACTTCTGAAGGGTTTAGAAGTTGGCTTGCTTCTGGAGGATCAGAAGCTAGCTGGCTTCTGGAGCGTGAGAAAGAGATTCTGGAGCGCTTTGGCTAGCAACTTCTGAGGCGTGTGGGCTAGCATGGTGCTTCTGGCTGCTTGAGAAGGCTTGCTTCTGGGGGTGGAAGCATTAGAAGCTTGAAGCTTCTAAGGATAGAAGTACTTCTGAATATAGTGGAAATAAAGAGCTTTAGGGTAGAAGCTTTACACTGGAGGTCGAGCCTCGTATGACTTCGAAGAACAAGCTTAAGCTTGTATTTCCTTTATTAAAAAAGGTTCTAGGGATTCAACCTCGGACCTATGGCATGGCAAGGATTTGAAAAACGCGCTGACTACCACTGGGGTGGCTATACATCCGCTTATTTATTTTCTTTCATGTTATTATATTATAAACGAATTATTTGAATTTGAAGATCAAACAGAAAACGCGCGTAACTCCATCTTCTTCTTCCTCAAGCTTTGATTTTGTAACTTCTTCATTTCTCAATGAAATTGAAAGATTTAAACATCAAAGTTGCTCGATTTAATCCCAAGAACATGATGGTGATAATTAATTTCTTTTATTTTAAGTGTAAGGTGACTAATTTTCACATGAACATGAAGAACCCTAACTTTGAAAACGATTATGAAATCGTGTTTGTGCAACAGATCAAACAATTGATTGAGGGTTTATGATCCTTATAGGTGCAGAAACATGATGGCATGGCAACTTTTGAACTGTTATTCAGAAATCTAAGAGTTCCAAGTTGAACAAATTACCTCTTATAAGAAGAAATCGAATTCTTTCTTAGAGTGTTTCCAATTATGTTTTGATGATTGCTATAGCTTCACTGGACCCTATGGAAGGTATCTGGATGCTTAGCTTGAATTGAAATGGCCTGGATCGTTCCACCCAAGTCCAACGGCAATCTCTTGAAGTGAGTTTCGAATTTGGAATTGGAGTTGTTACAAATGTGATCTAAGTGTCTGGATCACTTCTACGAAGTGTATGGATGATGTTTAAAGTGTTAAATCAAAGCTAGCACGAGCAGATTGAGATATGGCAAGTTAAGGCTCAATTTGCAAGTTTATGGATTTTGGAGCATGATTCTGAGTTTGGATAGCTTTTCTGGTGGTTTTAAGTCTTAGACAACTCCTAATGGATGTTTAAAACATGTTAGAAACTTAAATTCACTCATATTTTGCAAGGTTTGAAGATTGCAAAATTTCTCTTTGAACTTTGAAACTTGGAATTTAAGAAAGAAAGAAGGAAAGCTTGATTATGATAGCTTTGGTGTAATTTGAAAATGAAGAAATGACCTCTACTTATAGGCCAAGAAATCTGAATTACAAGGCATGGCTATCATTGAGAGAGCTTTGCAACTTGCTTAAGTGGTAAGAAGGAATCTTTTGCATTTAATGCAAAAGTTACTTTTCTAACCATGGTTAGAAATTTCTCTTTGATTTAATCCTCTTCTCAATCATGCAAAACTGATATTTATCAGTTATAATCTACCCCTAGCTGATGACAAGGCTTCTAGAAAGGGAGATTTATGAAAAATGACTTATAATTTTGAAGCATGAACTTGGAATTCCATGGTTTCGGAGCTCTATGTTTCAAAATCAAAAGCATAGCTAGACAAAGTGTTTTTGGAAATCTTGTAACAAGGGCTACAACTTTCATGTTTTGAGTTTTTTCTGAATCCAAATGGATCTAGGTGAAAAATGGCCTAGAAAGTGAGAAAAAACTATGTTTCTTAACACTTAAAAAATTTCTAAGTGTTAGAAAAATTTCAAATCTTGACTTTTTGTTGACTTTTTCACATTTCTTGATTTTTTATGATCATGATGGATTATTTGAAATGTTTTTATGATTGAAAAAGTTTAGTCTTGAAAAAGTTGACCAAAAGTCAAAGTTTGACTTTTTTGAGCAGATGAATTTTCATCAGATGGTTCAGAATTTGTCTGATGAAGAAACATGGATTTTGCAATGTTTTGAACCAAGAAATTAGGACAAGATGTTGCATTGAAGATGTTAAGATCAATCTCCAAGAAAATAGGTCATTCATTGAGCAGAAAGTCAATGATTCACTATCTTCGATCAAAACCCTAATTGGTCGATTCAAGGTAGATCATGAGAAAAAGTTGGGAATCTGAATATCAAATGTTGATGATTGATTAAGATAGATCAATTGAGGTGAGTGGAAACTCAAACCCTAATTTATTATATCTTGAACATATGAAATTTTGAAGAAACCCTAACTTTGACTTCTAGAAGCCACGCACGATCTATTCTATTCTGAAACTGTTAGTGATGCAGTGATGCATATGTGGATAATGTAAGGTGGTATCTTAGGTCAAAAATTGAGGTATGACAGATGCCCCTATTTAAGTTTCTTTAACCTGAGATATGAAGATGAAGATCTTCGTCTCGATAGGTGTGAAGAGACTTAAATATCAGAATACGCAAATTTTGGACCTAAGATACCAAAAAATGCGAATTATGCAAAATGATGGCAAAAAGTTCACCCAGGAGATATCAAAGATTGATATGCTGGGGGAAAATTGTGAGGATGACTCAATCTGTCTAAGAAAAGGAGAATCCTGTTTGTTGGGAAACAAGCAATATGTTTCACTGGGAAAATAGATTCACAATGCAAGTGAAAATCTGTTTCGCTTTGGGAAACGAGGAGATTACCTTCTGTCAGCCTTGTGACAATGTTTAAGGTAAGTGAAAATGATATTACCAATTATCAGCCTTGTGATAGTTTATGGTAATGAGCTCTGAAGATATTACCAATTATCAGCAAAGTGATAACTATAACAAGGTAATTCTTGAGAAATTTACTGAGTATTCAGCCTTGTGAATAACAGACAATGATGGAAACAGATCTCAAATGAGTTTCTATTTCCAAAGCTACAATCTTGCTAGGGATCTCTCTCTTGAGAAGATGCTGGCATTTTGATTGAAAAGACACAGGTTTTATTTTTTTAGACAGAAAGACAACTGTAGAGATTTCTTGAATTTTCATGATTGGACTTGCTAAGAAGAACAATCTTTTTATGACAAGTTTCAAGATGAAAAGGAAATAAGCAGCTCGGATGACGAGGCGATTGCTTATTGTTTGCAGGTAGATTTTTCTGTGAAATCTAGTCCTGAGTTGGTCAGAGACGAGGTTCTATCCAAGAATGAACTGGAAAGAAATGGTCAATCAAGACTTTGTACCCAATGAGGAACGATCTCGATTGGGGGGAAGGAAGAAAAAAGATGCATTTTCTGCTTGGGGATAATCTACTGGAGAGATGACACACCCATACTTGTTTTTGGGAATATATGCAACCTAAACAAGTGATGTTGAAGCAAACATTTGAGAAATGCAAGAATGCATTAATGATGCTAATATGTATGAATGATGAATGTCATGAATGTCATACGCATGCTGACGATACTTGACAAGACAACAAAAGGGGTATTTGGGAAAAGGACTACGTCACAGTTCAAACAAATATTCAGCAAAATCCGCAGCCATGGTGTAGACGTCACTGATGATGAATCTGAGTTGCATGCTTTAAACTTTTCTTAAAAAGGCATTTTATTAGCAACCTTGTTGGGGATTCTTTTCCAGGTAAGAACACTGTCCTTTGATGATCTCTTTTTTGAGGAGAAGAAAACTTCTTAGCAGTTGTTTATCTTTCAGGGGTCGAAACACTCATGGAAAAACTGTTGAAGTTCTTTCTGTGTTCATAGCTCAAAGGAAAATTCGCTTTTATTTCAAAATTTTGAAGTAAAAATTCATTTAAAACTTTTTTTTTAGTTTTTAGTTTCAAAAGTGATTTTCACAAGAAAAAGCGTTATTTTGCAAAACAGAACAAACTAAGAATTGCAAACAAATGGGCATAAGGCTCAAATTTTATTGATAGAATGGTAATCAGCCAAAGGCGTGATTCCATGAACTATTTACAAGAGTTGGAAATGATAATTTATTGGGAAAGGCTATGTTGAAAACGATAACCACTATTATTCCTAACAACTTTGACTTCCAACTGTGCTTGTTGCTTTAGAAGATTTGATTAAAGATCCGTTGATGGAAGATTCTTCAGATTGACGAAGTATGGGCTGATGCAGTTACTTTGTCATTTTGATCCTTAATTTTTGCCTAAATTGCCTTTTCAGGTTTTTCAATCTACCATGATAATTTCTGTTTATTGTCTCTAATTTTTGCCTGGACCGCCTTTTCAGGTTTTCAGTCGACCGAGACGCTCATTTTTGCCTAAGCCGCCCTTTTTGGGTTTTCGACTTACCGAGCTGTTCTTTTTTCTTTTTAGACAAAGTATTTCTTGATTGCATCAGCATTCACAGGATGCGGGAGTTCATCACCGTCCATGGTTGTAAGAGTCATAGCACCGCCAGAAAAGCTTCTTTTGACGATGTACGAGCCTTCGTAATTAGGAGTCCATTTGCCCCTAAAATCTGGTTGAAAAGACAAAATCTTTTTAAGCACGAGGTCGCCTTCTTGGAATTCACGAGGTCGAACCTTTTTGTCAAAGGCTTTCTTCATCCTTATTTGATATAATTGTCAATGACACAGAGCGGTCAGGCGCTTTTCTTCGATTAAGTTTAGCTGATCATATCTGCTTTGACACCATTCAGCCTCAGATAACTTAGCTTCCATGAGAACACTCATTGACGGAATCTCAACTTCTACGGGGAGCACTGTAACACCCCTTCTAAATTACCCCGAATAATTATTTAATTTAATTATTAAAATCAGCTTTAACCAGAGTTAACATGATACACAAGGGATGTCACAATGATAAAATAAACAAAACTTCAAATAAAACACAGTAGTCATGCTACACTGAGGGTCACTGTCAAAATAATCAATTAAGTTAAGACCATATCTTACACAGCGGAAATAACACCATCAAAACAAAACGGAATAAATCAAACTCTTATTTATTCCTAAAGTAATTCCAGATAACAATTGAATAAAGAATAAATCCTCAGCTAAACGTTTCCCAGTGTTACAACCTATTAGAGCATGACACTGACACGCGGACTTAAATGAATATAGCTCTAGAGCCATCCTCACCAACTCCTGAGTTGCTAACTTTAATCTGAAATTGTTAAAGTAAGGGTGAGATTTCTCATAATTAAAATACATTATAAGCTTCTCAATCAACAATATATCACAACATATTATTTCACCCATCTTAGCATAGATTCAGATTTAACACGCAGATGCAACCATACAAGTCATTATGCACAACAAACAACAACAAAAGAATTTTAACACTGGAAGACATCCTAACATGTTACAATCCCATGCAAACACAAATGCAGACACAATGCATGTGGTACCAACACGTGACCAAGTCACACACACTGATCCATCATCAACCGGATACAACAATCATTGATTCGCCCAGACACCACTGAGTCAAGAATCCAGCCTAACCACCACTATCCACTGGGTACGGTTAACGGCTATACAAGTCAAATTCCACATAATGGGAATTAACTTCACCAAAAATGCATATGCATGCACAACACCAGCATGCAACATTCAACACAGGTTATGACCACATCAGACATCATAAACCATCATCAACCACAACATGATATCATCACCTATCATGAAATAAATCATCACAAAGCATAAAGATGCCAAACGCTTACCCTTCAATTGGTAAGACTATCACCGGTATATACCACAACAATAACAACAACTAAGATCAACAACTACCAGGTATATACAACACCAACAAAACACATGCTATCAATACAATCATGAATAAATAGCAGGAAGATGAAATACAAGCTTCATTCCATGTTCCACCAGTCAGAACAATCCTATACTCATTCATCCACCATTCTCATAACTCTCATTGTTCACAAATTGGAAAACGGCTCTTTTCAAAATAAAACCCATTAATTATAATTTTCTCCATTTTATAAAAATCAACCTATGAACACACCAATTATCATAAACAGACTCAAAACCAAAACATGATGTTCTCAACAATCATGCCCACAATCAACAAAGATAAACATGCCTTCCTCCACACAATCGATACGCTTAAATACCACGTACACACCATCATACATATCAAGCACGATTGAATAACAACCGCAAAATCGAATTTCGACACATTTTCAAAATAATTTCAAGTTATAGGAAATCTCTTTATTTTATAAAATAGAGCATTAAATTTAAGAAACAACGTCCAAAACGGCGACTAAACGGACTTATGGTTTGAAAGTTATGAATTTTCAAAGTTTAGTATTTTTCAAAAGTTACAGGAACCCGCCTCCATATGCGTGAACCGCCTCAAGTTTGAAAACATGCCCCGAAAATGTATGGGAACCCGGTTCCTCTAGGTAGGGAAACCGGTTCCCAGAGAAAATCTTGTTTTCTTTGGAAAAATTACACGTGGAACCCGGTTCCTCCTGTGGACAACCCGGTTCCCGAGTTCAAAATGCCCGCTTATAATTTACACACCGGAACCCGTTCCTCCCATCTGGGAACCGGTTCCCACGACCTTCGAGCCAAAAACAGACAGAAAAGCCCCAAAATCATTTTTCATTCTTTCCAAAACATACCCATATAATCCAATACCGTAAAATCACTTAATCAACACCATTAACATGCAATATAACATGTTTTATTCATTCCAATTAACCCTATAACACACAAACCAAAAGATTCTACTCAATCCGACACAATAGAGACAATTCTACGGAAACCTAGAATTCCTAAACTGAGATTTTCTAACATGCTATGATCCATACGGTCGAATTCAAAACCGATAATACATAATAATTAATCGAAATCACCCTTACTGTGGGTTCTTCGACTTCGACGAAACGGCTTTTTCTCCTTCCTTTCCTCTTCTCAATTTCACGCATCGTGAGTTTCTCCCAAAAGTGATTCCTTTTCTCTTTTCCTTCTTTTATTCCTTTTATTATTCTAATAAAATAAATAAAGTAATTAATGTGAGTAGAGTCTTTACCCTCACACCCTCACTTTATTCATCACACCACCAATAATTCCATTTCCTTATTCCATAATTAATCCCAATAAATCCAATATATTAATAAATTATATTCTCAATTAAATTAATAATTAAAATCATAATTATTTAATAATCGAATTATTTGGGGTGTCACAACTCTCCTTAACTAAAAGAGTTTTCGCCCTCGAAAACATACCTTAGACAAAGTTCGGATACGAGTCCTTCATCCGACTCTCCAGCCCCAAGTTACATTTCCTCCAGCTGGTCCTCCCCAAGCCAGCCTCACCAAAGCGATCTCTTTGCGTCGCAACTGTTTCAACTTCCGATCCTCAATTCTCGCAGGTACCACTTCAACAGTCAAATTCTCTCATACCTGTATATCATCTACTTGAATCTCATGTGACGGATCAGTAATGTACTTCCTCAGCTGAGATACATGGAACACGTCATGCAAATTTGCAAGTGACGGCGGCAAAGCAATTTGATACGCCACCTTCCCAACTCTCTTGGTAATCTGAAACGGACGAATAAAACGCGGAGTCAACTTCTTTGACTTCAAGGCTCGACCAATACCGGTCATCGGAGTAACTCGCATAAACACATGTTCTCATTCGCTGAACTCAAGATCTTTCCTTCTCTTATCATGATAACTCTTCTGAGGACTCTGAGAAGTCCTCATCTTCTCCTGAATCATCTTAATCTTTTCCGAAGTCTGTTGAACAATTTCTGGTCCAATCACAGCACTCTCTCCAGATTCATACCAACATAACGGCGTCCGACACCTCCTACCATACAATGCCTCAAACGGAGCCATACCAGTACTCGAATGAAAACTATTATTGTAGGTAAACTCAATCAATGGTAGATAACTATCCCAAGCTCCACCTTTCTCTAACACACAAGCTCTTAACAAATCCTCCAACGACTGAATCGTTCTCTCCGTCTGACCATCTGTCTGAGGATGATAAGCAGAACTTAATCGCAACTTAGTACCCAAAGCTTCCTGCAATCCCGTCCATAACTTAGATGTAAACCGCAAATCTCGATCCGACACAATACTAGAAGGAATACCATGCAAACTCACAATTTTCTCGACATACAATTCTGCCAACCTCTCCATCGGATAATTCATTCTTATCGGAATGAAGCGAGCAGATTTCGTCAACCGATCAACAATAACCCAGATAGAATCACAATTCTTTGCTGTCCTCGGCAAACCAGACACCAAAATCCATAGATATTCCATCCCATTTCCATTCCGGAACAAACAACGGTTCCATCAATCCTGACGGTTTCTGATGCTCAATCCTCGATTTCTGACACACCAAACAAGCATACACAAACTCAGCAATTTCCTTTTTCATTCCAGGCCACCAAAACAACTTCTTCAAATCATGATACATTTTAGTAGCACCGGGATGGATACTTAACCCACTACGGTGTCCTTCTTCCAAAATACTTTTTCTAATCTCAGCAACATCCGGAACACACACCCTGTCACCAAACCTCATAACGCCATTCTCATCAATCCGGAACTCACCTCCTCGACCTTAGTTGATCAATGTCAACTTGTCAACTAAACCAACATCGGACTTCTGTCCATTTCTAATCTCTTCAAGAATACCACTAGTCAGCTTCAACATACCCAATTTCACACTATTCGGAGTAGTTTCACATACCAAACTTAAATCTCTGAACTGTTCAACCAAATCTAACTCACGAACCATTAACGTTGACATATGCAAGGACTTCCTACTCAAAGCATCTGCAACGATGTTTGCCTTACCAGGATGGTAATTCAAACCGAAATCATAATCCTTTAGAAATTCCAACCATCTCCTCTGCCTCATATTCAACTCTTTCTGATCAAAGAGATACTTCAGGCTCTTATGATCACTGAACACCTCAAACCGAGAACCATATAAATAATGCCTCCATAACTTCAAAACAAATACAACAACTGCCGATTCCAAATCATGGGTCGGGTAATTCCTTTCATGAATCTTCAATTGTCTCGAAGCATAAGCCACAACCTGCTCATCTTGCATCAACACACCACCTAATCCCATCAGTGACGCATCACAATACACAACAAAGGACTTCGCTGGATTCGGCAAAATCAAGATCGGAGCACTAGTCAACCTCCTCTTCAGCTCTTGAAATCCTTTCTCACATTCAACATCCCAAACAAACACTTGACCCTTCCTGGTCAACTTAGTCAGTGGCAACGCTAGTTTGGAAAATCCTTCAATAAACTTCCGGTAATAACCTGCAAGACCTAGAAAACTACGGATCTCAGAAGCATTCTTTGGCGCTTCCCACTGAGATACTGCTTCTACCTTTGTAGGATCCACAACAATTCCATTCCTGGAAATTACATGGCCAAGAAAACTCACTTCACTTAACCAGAATTCACATTTGGACAACTTCGCATAAAGCTTCTTCTCTTTCAACAATCCCAATACAACTCTGAGATGTTCTGCATGCTCTTCATCATTCTTCGAGTAGATTAAAATATCATCAATGAACACCACCACAAACGTATCAAGATACGGGTGAAATATCCTGTTCATGTACTCCATGAAAACACCAGGTGCATTAGTAACTCCAAACGGCATAGCAGAATACTCGTAATGTCCATACCGCTCTAATGCGTCAATATCCTCCGACTTCACACGAACTGATGATATCCAGATCTCAGATCAATCTTACTAAATACACAAGCTCCAACTAGTTGATCCATCAAATCATCAATCCTCGGCAAAGGATACCGATTCTTGATTGTAACTTTATTCAATTGTCGTAGTCAACACATAATCTCATTGAGCCTTCTTCTTCTTAACCAACAACACCAAGCACCCACTACAAACACTAGGACTAATAAACTTCTTCAAGTAACTCTTCTAACCGCTTATTCAACTCGATAACTCGATGCCGACATGCGATAAGGCACCATCGACACCGGACTAGTTCCGTGAATCAAATCTATAGTAAATTCCACTTCTCTCGGTGGCACCACTAACGCCTTCCTAAACACTGAAATCCATCCACCACCGGCAATCCAACTTACTCGAACAATCTCAAAACTATTCTTCACTACCTAAATTCATCACTCTTAGATTTTCCTTTCACTTCCGTCAAGAATACAACATAAACACCACAGACCATCATTAATATCTACGCAACTCTAACCATCCATCTCAATTCATTATCCTTATTAGAGCCTTCGACAACTCATATGGTTCACAAGCTTCTACCAAACTTCATTCATATTCATCACCTTATGTCCCAATTAGATAGCAAGACAATTATATACCATCCAATACGATTTCGTCTACTATCAACAAGAGATTAAGGGTGATCAAGTCCTCAATTTGTCAATAGACATTCGATAATTATACTGGAGTATAAACCATCATTACCAGCACTGCCAATTCTCAGAATCGTACTCGCCTTTTTGCACTTCCAACTATGACTCACGATCCAAATGATTCCAACAACTCTAACCTTTCTTGCACTATCTTCTCAAGCAAAGACTGCACCAATGACTTACAATTGAACATATCCGGAAGCATCTCTCTCCCCACTTAGTTTCACACTACTCCCGCAATAATCAATCGAAAAGTAACAAGTACCGTGTTGTACACACTTGTTGCGTACAAAGGGATAATGACATTAAGACACTGGTCACAACGACCGACTATGCTCTGATACCACTTTTGTAACACCCCTTCTAAATTACCCCGAATAATTATTTAATTTAATTATTAAAATCAGCTTTAATCAGAGTTAACATGATACACAAGGGATGTCACAATGATAAAATAAACAAAACTACAAATAAAACACAGTAGTCATGCTACACTAAGGGTCACTGTCAAAATAATCAATTAAGTTAAGACCATGTCTTACACAGCGGAAATAACACCATCAAAACAAAACGGAATAAATCAAACTCTTATTTATTCCTAAAGTAATTCCAGATAACAATTGAATAAAGAATAAATCCTCAGCTAAACGTTTCCCAGTGTTACAACCTATCAGAGCATGACACTGACACGCGGACTTAAATGAATATAGCTCTAGAGCCATCCTCACCAACTCCTGAGTTGCTAACTTTAATCTGAAATTGTTAAAGTAAGGGTGAGATTTCTCATAATTAAAATACATTATAAGCTTCTCAATCAACAATATATCACAACATATTATTTCACCCATCTTAGCATAGATTCAGATTTAACACGCAGATGCAACCATACAAGTCATTATGCACAACAAACAACAACAAAAGAATTTTAACACTGGAAGACATCCTAACATGTTACAATCCCATGCAAACACAAATGCAGACACAATGCATGTGGTACCAACACGTGACCAAGTCACACACACTGATCCATCATCAACCGGATACAACAATCATTGATTCGCCCAGACACCACTGAGTCAAGAATCCAGCCTAACCACCACTATCCACTGGGTACGGTTAACGGCTATACAAGTCAAATTCCACATAATGGGAATTAACTTCACCAAAAATGCATATGCATGCACAACACCAGCATGCAACATTCAACACAGGTTATGACCACATCAGACATCATAAACCATCATCAACCACAACATGATATCATCACCTATCATGAAATAAATCATCACAAAGCATAAAGATGCCAAACGCTTACCCTTCAATTGGTAAGACTATCACCGGTATATACCACAACAATAACAACAACTAAGATCAACAACTACCAGGTATATACAACACCAACAAAACACATGCTATCAATACAATCATGAATAAATAGCAGGAAGATGAAATACAAGCTTCATTCCATGTTCCACCAGTCAGAACAATCCTATACTCATTCATCCACCATTCTCATAACTCTCATTGTTCACAAATTGGAAAACGGCTCTTTTCAAAATAAAACCCATTAATTATAATTTTCTCCATTTTATAAAAATCAACCTATGAACACACCAATTATCATAAACAGACTCAAAACTAAACCATGATGTTCTCAACAATCATGCCGACAATCAACAGCATAAACATGCCTTCCCTCCACACAATCCTGACACAGTTAAATACAACAGACACACTGCTGTACATATCAAGTACGCATTGAATAACAACCGCTCAAAATCGGAATTTCGACACATTTTCAAAATAATTTCAAGTTATAGGAAATCTCTTTATTTTATAAAATAGAGCATTAAATTTAAGAAACAACGTCCAAAACGGCGACTAAACGGACTTACGGTTTGAAAGTTATGAATTTTCAAAGTTTAGTATTTTTCAAAAAGTTACAGTGGAACCCGATTCCTCCATATGCAGGAACCGGTTCCTGCGAAGTCTGAAAACATGCCCCCTGGAAAAATGTATGGGAACCCGGTTCCTCCAGGTAGGGAAACCGGTTCCTAGAGAAAATCTTGTTTTCTTTGGAAAAATTACACGTGGAACCCGGTTCCTCCCCAGGGACAACCCGGTTCCTGAGTTCAAAAATGCCCAGTTTTACAATTTTACACACTGGAACCCGGTTCCTCCCACTGGGGAACCGGTTCCCACGACCTTCAGAGCCAAAAAATAGTTGACAGCAAACAGTTTTCCCAAAATCATTTTTCATTCTTTCCAAAACATACCCATATAATCCAATACTAGAAAATCACTTAATCAACACCATTAACATGCAATATAACATGTTTTATTCATTCCAATTAACCCTATACCACACAAACCAAAAGATTCTACTCAATCCGACACAATAGAGACAATTCTACGGAAACCTAGAATTCCTAAACTGAGATTTCCTAACATGCTATGATCCATACGGTCGAATTCAAAACCGATAATACATAATAATTAATCGAAATCACCCCTTATCTTCTGGGTTCTTCGACTTCCGACACGAAACGAATTTTTCTCCTTCCTTTCCTCTTCTCAATTTCATGTACTGTGAGTTTCTCCCAAAAGTGATTCCTTTTTCTCTTTTTCCTTCTTTTATTCCTTTTATTATTCTAATAAAATAAAATAAAGTAATTAATGTGAGTAGAGTCTTTTACTCCTCACACCCTCACTTTATTCATCACACCACCAATAATTCCATTTCCTTATTCCATAATTAATCCCAATAAATCCAATATATTAATAAATTAAATTAATAATTAAAAATCATAATTATTTAATAATCGAATTATTTGGGGTGTCACAAGCACTGCTTCCATGCCGTATACTAGAGAAAAAGGGGTTTCCCCTGTTGAAGTACGTACTGAAGTACGATACCCATGTAGAGCAAATGGCAGCATTTCATGCCAGTCTTTGTAAGTGATAACCATCTTCTGGACGATCTTTTTGATGTTCTTGTTGGCAGTTTCAACGACGTCGTCCATCTTTGGTCGGTAAGGAGATGAGTTATGATGCTCGATCTTGAATTCCTCACACAGTTCTTTCATCATTTTGTTGTTCAAGTTCGATCCATTATCTGTAATGATCTTACTTGGGAACTCCATATCAGCAAATGAGATTGTTCTTGATGAACCTCACAACCACTTGTCTTGTAACGTTGGCGTAAGATGCTGCTTCGACCCATTTGGTGAAGTAATCAATAGCCACTAAAATGAAGCGATGTCCGTTGGACGCTTTTGGTTCAATCATCCCAATCATGTCGATGCCCCACATGGAGAAAGGCCACGAAGAAGAGAGAACGTTGAGTAGAGTTGGCGGCACATGGATCTTATCTGCGTAGATCTGGAGCTTGTGACATCTCTTGACATGTTTCCAGCAATCGGATTCCATTGTTATCCAATAGTATCCTGCTCTCAAGATCTTTCTGGACATTGCATTCCCATTTGAATGGGTTCCAAAGGACCATGTTGAAGTTTCTTTTCTATATCACATCTTCATTCAGGAATAAATTTCTAGAAAGCCTCCCTAGAGTTTTCCTATCTTTATGCGATGCCCCGAGTGGGTACTCTTGAGTTTGAAGGAAGCGTTTGATGTCATGGAACCACGGTTTATCATCGATGACTTCTTAAGTTGCAAACACATATGCAGGTCTTTCAAGGTGTCTGATACTGATCTTAGGCATATCGTTCCAATGGTTAACTTTGAACATGGAAGATAGAGTAGTCAAGGCGTCCGCCATTCGATTATGATCTCGAGGAATATGATGCAATTCAACTTTGTTGAAGAAAGTCAACAAACGTCTTGCATAATCTCTGTAGGGAATCAAACCAAGATGATAAGTTTCATACTTGTCTTTGATTTGATTGATCACAGGGGCTGAATCTCCATATATGTCAAGGATCTTGATCCTTAAGTTGATGGCTTCTTCGATACTTATGATACAAGCTTCATATTCTGCGATGTTATTGGTGCAATCAAATAGTAATTTGGCGGAAAACGGGATATGAGAACCCTCGGGAGTAATGATCACTGCCCCAATTCCATTGCCAAAAACGTTAACTGCTCCATCAAAGATTAAGCCCCATCTAGATTCTGGATCAGAACCTTCTTTAGGTAACGGTTCGTCACAATCTTTCATCTTTAAGTACATAACATCCTCATCAGGGAAGTCAAACTTTAGAGATTGGTATTCGTTGATAGGTTAATAAGCCAAGTGATCGACGAGAATGCTTCCTTTGACCGCTTTTTGGGCACGGTACTGGATGTCATATTCAGATAATATCGAGCGATTCATTTTTGGGCACGGTACTGGATTTTCAAAGACGTACTTGATTGGATCCATTTTAGAGATTAACCAAGTCGTGTGATTGATCATGTACTTGCGGAGACGTTTCGAAGCCCACACCAAAGTACAACATGTTTTCTCTCGAGCATGGAGTAACGAGTTTCACAATCTGTGAACTTTTTACTCAAGTAGTAGATGGCATGCTCTTTCTTACCGGTTTCATCTTGCTGTCCAAGTACGCAGCCCATGGAATCTTCTAGCACGGTAAGGTACATGATTAATGTTCTTCCTTCGATTGGAGGAATCAATATTGGAGGTTCTGACAAGTATTCCTTGATACTGTCAAACGCTCTTTGGCAATCTTCTGTCCACACAACCTCTTGATTTTTGCGGAGAAGCTTGAATATTGGCCCACAAGTAGCAGTCATCTGAGAGATAAATCTGGAGATGTAATTCAACGTCCAAGAAATCCTCTTACCTGCTTTTCTGTATGTGGCGTAGGCATTTCTTAAATAGCCTTGACTTTTTCAGGGTCGACTTCAATACCTCTTTGACTGACGATGAAACCTAAGAGTTTTCCAGATCTTACCCCAAAGGTGCATTTGTTAGGATTCAGACGAAGCTGAAATTTCCTTAGTCATTGAAACAACTTTAAGAGATATTCTATATGTTCTTCTTCAGTGCCAGACTTTGCTATCATGTCGTCCACGTAGACTTCGATCTCTTTGTGCATCATGTCATGAAAGAGAGTAGTCATTGCCCTTTGATAAGTTGCGCCTGCATTCTTTAATCCAAATGGCATTACTTTGTAGCAAAATGTTCCCCATGGCGTGATGAAAGATGTCTTCTCCATGTCTTTGGGAGCCATTTGATCTGATTATAGCCAGAGAAAACATCCATGAAGGAAAAGACGTTGAACTTAGCGTGCTATCCACTAGCTTGTCGATATGCGGTAGTGGGAAATCATCTTTTGGACTAGCTTTGTTCAAGTCCCGATAGTCAACACACATTCTGACCTTTCCGTCTTTCTTTGAGACAGGCACTATGTTGGCTAACCATTAAGGATATTCAGAGGTGACAAGGAAACCTGCGTCGAGCTTCTTTTGAACCTCCTTTTTGATTTTGTTAGCCATATCTGTGTGAACTCTTCTCAGTCTTTATTTAACTGACGGACATTTCGGTTTTAATGGCAAGTGATGCTCCACGATGCTGGTATCTAAACCTGGCATGTCCTGGTAGGACCAAGCAAACACATCGACGTATTCTTTGAGAAGATCTATCAGTTTTCCCTTGACATTGTTGTCGAGTAGAGCTCCGATGTTTACTTCTTTTTTGTCTTCCTCAGAACCTAAGTTGATCGCTTCCAAAGGCTCTTGGTGAGGCTGAATGATTCTTTCCTCGTGCTTAAGTAATCGGGAAATCTCATCCGGGATCTCTTCTTCAACTTCTTCTTCGGCGTCAAGCATAGGAAATTCAAAGTTGAGAGAGAATGTAGAGTTATTGCATTCAATGGATTTGTCCATTTGTTAATCTGCATGTTTGATTTATGTCTGATTAATTAACTCTTCTCTCTTCTTTTTTTTTTAGAAAAAGTTAATGTGAAAGTGTATGCAGATTATTATTTTTCGAAGATGCTTGTTTTTATTTGGGTTTTTTTAGGATTACCATTTCCAAGAAAAGGGTAAAAACGAAAAACGAACACAAAATGTGAGAATCATTTATGATTCACAATATGAAACAGGGCCCTAAATACAAACTCATTTGTCTTGGGCAAGACAAAGAGAAATTATTTAAAAGCTAAACCCTATAAAACATCTCTCCGCCTTGGGCGAGGCGCGAGAGTTCAAAACAAAAGCAAGATAAACTACTTAGAACTATGAACATCAGTCTGAGCTTTAACAGGCTTCCAATAGTGGCGAACTCCTTAGAAGTCTAGATACTCTGGTAGTTTTCCTTTTGGCTTATTTCTTGTGTAGACTTTGGTCGTTGGTCGAACAGGCTTTGAAGACTCTGGTCGGTTGACCTTGCCTTTTGTGTTGCTGAAGCGATCTACTTCTACTTGATTGACAGGTCGAGGAGCATAGTATGCAGCATATGTGCTTTCAAGTGGCATGTATTCTGGATTCTTGGGATGTTCTTCCCAATCTTCTGGGTGAAGAGACTCATTGTCTGCAACGCTTTCCGACTCATTTCCAGAATTGTCTTCCTGTTCTTCTTCGGTAATTGCGTTGATGTAGTGATAATCAAAATTTGGCTTAACAAACTCAGCAGGTGCATTGAAGTAGAGATTTTCATTTGGGATCTCAATTTGATGATGAGATCGAGAAGATGTGTATAACTCTTTTTGTTGACTAGGATACTCAAGAGGATCGTCCCATCCAGTTGGTTGGATGTCTTCAATTCTGATTTTTGAGCTTTCAGGTGCAGTATATCTCACCATGTAGTCAAACTTTCCACTTGGTTCTCCCAAGGTATCCCAAACTTCAGAAGGGATAGATGGAATTTCATTCTCATTCTTTTGTAGGAACATGCCTTTGAATTGGTCTGTCGGAGGATAGAATGACGCGTACGATTCTTCCTAGGACACATATTCAGAGCTATCAAGATAAGTGCTCCACTCTTCGGATTCGGAGAGGTTGTCTTCATTACCTTCATTGATAAGAACATTAACCTCTTGAAGAATAGGGCTTAAGAAACCTCCTCTTTGGAATACTTTTTTAATTGGACGAAGAGTTTCATCCCTTTGATTGGCTTTTGGAAATACTGGAGCAAATCCGAGCCCTGTTTTTGTTTCGTTGTTGACAGGATTTATTACTTGTCCCCAACCTGCGGCATTACCGTATTACACTATCTGCGCTGCTTCTTTGTAAGACGAGATAGACGATCTATTTTTCTTTGCAGATTCACCTTCTAACGAAAGTCCTTGGAATTGTGTCCCTTCAACATCTTCGGCAGTGATGAAAGAAAAGGTGGACAAATGGCTTACCAATAAAGCTTGTTCACCGATAATGGTTACTAACTTCCCATTTGTTGTGAATTTCAGTTTCTGGTGGAGCGTGGATGTCACTGCTCCTGCTTCGTGTATCCAAGGTCGTCCTAGCAAACAACTGTAAGCTGCTGGCTGGAACATCCATGACCTGGAAGGTGATTTAGAATGTATGTGGACAAATTGTCATTGGAAGGTCGACTTCCCCAATAACGGATTTCCTTGATCCATCAAAGGCTTTGACCACTATATCATTGGATTTCATCGGCGTTCCTTTGTAAGATAAACGAGCGAGAGTCGTTTTTGGCATTACATTCAAGGATGAACCAGTGTCCACTAGTACGTTAGACAGAGAGTCTGATTGGCAATTCATAGAGATATGTAGAGCAAGATTGTGATCTCTTCCCTCCTCTGGGAGTTCTTCATCACTGAAGCTTAAATTGTTGCAAGCTATTATGTTGCCTACAATTCCACCAAATTGATATGTAGTCACGTCGTGATATACGTAGGCTTGATCTAGCACTTTCCTCAAGGCTTATATGTGGGCTTCAGAATTCATAAGTAGAGAGAGTATTGAGATTTTGTAGGGATTCTGCATCAGTTGATCCACAACTCTGCACTCACTCTTCTTGATCAGCTTTAGAATCTCATCAAAGTCTGAGTTGACGTTGGTTCCATCAGACGGACCAACGTTTATGTCTGGGTTACCAACAGGAATTCCCATGGGATTCTCATGAGGTGTATCAACAGGATTTTGTCCAACAGCGGGAGCAATGGGTTGCTTTGGTGGCAACGGGGTGTACACACGTCCACTTCGCGTTACTCGTCCAATTTCAGCGATGTTAACAACGGCTGAAAGAGTTGGTATGGGTTTCTCCTTCCCATCTTCTATCATAGTTGTGTTGTACTGATAGGGAATTGCTTTGTCAGAATTGTAAGGAACAGGACCAGGTAAACAGATCACCAAAGGAGAGTTTGGAATTCTTGGACCGTTGTACTCAACTTCTACACACTTGGGCACATTAAAGTAGGGGATAATGACATTTACTTCGAGAATTTCCGAGTTGATATCTGAGACTAAGAGCTCATGCGGATAATACCCTACCATATTCACGTCATAATCGTTCATGTTTCTTAAGATCTAAATGTCACCAATGTCTATTAACCATTTAAAGGTCTGCTCTCACAGTTGGACATCCTCGAAAATTCGTGAAGTAGATTCTGCAGGCTGTGTAGTCATGTTTAGCGAAGGCGCCCATTATGTTGACTGTAGCGTGGAGCTATACTAAGCTTCCTCTTATCAAATTTATATCAGTGATAAGATACCGATCTGTATTTCTGAGTATCAAATTCACGGCATGTCCACTATGATTGGGAAGCGGATTTGCTTGCACATTTGGATTTGCATTCCTGAAGGAGAGAAGATTAGCCCTTTACTAATCTTTGTACTTCGGCTTTCAGTGTTATGCAGTGTTCGAGATCATGACCTGGTGCCCCTTGATGTAAAGGGCAAGACATATCTACTTTGTACTACCAAGGTAATTTGTCTGGTACCGGAGGTGGTGACCTTGTTTGCATAATTCCGTGTAAGTCATTGGAATTGGATCAAACTACGAGATTCGAGGTGTACAGTTCTGATTGTTGTTGAATTGTTGAGCCTATTGTCGAGGCTGTTGATTTTGCTGGAATTGTAGGGTAATACCCATGTTTGAACTTGCATTAACAACCGGTGCTATTGTGGCTACCTGTTGTCGGTGACTAACATTTTTCCTTGGTTTCCCTCGGGATACCATTCCAACGTCATGTTCTTTCTTCTTCGGGAAATCTATTCCGACTCTCTTGGTTCCGCTTGAAGACCCCATTTCTTTGGTTAGGCGTCCTGTTCAGACTCCTTCTTCTAGTCGCATCCCCATGCTTACCATTTCGGTGAAATCTCCGGGAGCGCTGGCGACCATGCGTCAGTAGAATGGGCCAAGAGTGTTCAGAAAACCTTGGTCATTTTTCTTCTAATAAAGGATTAACTTGGGCAGCAATTTCCTCCAACGTCGATTCTTTGAACGCCTCTTTTCCTTTTGAGACATAGAACGGAGTTGATCTCGATCTGGAGCCATGTCCAAATTGAATTTGTACTGTTGGACGAAGGCTTCACCTAGGTCATTGAATGTCTGGATATTTGCACTATCTAGTCCCATGTACCACTTCAGTGCGGCACCGGTGAGACTGTCTTGGAAATAGTGAATGAGCAATTGGTGATTGTCATTATATGTAGACATCTTCCTAGTGTACATTGTAAGATGACTCTGCGGGCAGGAATTTCCTCTATATTTTTCAAAATCGGGGACTTTGAATTTAGCAGGTATCCTTACGCGAGGAACTAGGCATAGATCATGGGCATTCTTCCCAAACAATTCCTTTCCACGGATTGTTTTGATCTCAAGCTGCATCTTATGGAATTGTTCCTGGAGATTTTCCATTTGGCCACAAGGATTCGTGTTGTCGCCTAGGTTATGATAGACTTGTTCGTCTACAGTAGCGTGAACTACAGAAGTTGAGTTTGTCATGATCGATTGAGAGACCGTCATAGTGACTTGAGGAAAGGTTACTCTGTGCTGCGGAGTAAATGCTGAGTTCTGTAAAGTAGGAACCCCAATTGTGGTTGCCTGTACTTCAGAAGCGGGTTGACGAAATCCAATGCCGAAATTGAAAGGCATGCCCCATGGATAACCTTCTAGCATACTGAAGAGAGGATTACTGACTGCAACAGCTGAAACTGGAGTAGTAGTGATCTCTGAAATCGCCGCTTGATTTTGACTGTTTAATGTTTTTTGTTGATTTTGAGTAGTTGTCAACGAACTTACCAAAGAAGTGAGTCTCTCCACCTCTTCCTGAAGTGTTGTCACTGTGCTACGAAGCTCAACATTTTCTTGTTCAAAATCTTCCATTGCTTTTCTCCTATTTGCACGAGTATTGTATCTGTGAGTTGACTGTGAACGTAGTCGAGAAACTCTAAGACGCGACAGCTTGACGATCTTTCTCTCTCTGGAAAAAATTCCAAAAGATAAGACTAAATAACAAACTCGAAATGCTAAGTATGATGCAAGGTTATGAATGCAAAGAGAAAAGAATTTCCAAAGAATTTATACTAAAAGAGAAATTTCTAGTAAAAATTTGGATGGAAAACACTTATTTTATTAATTATTGAAAGAAGATTACAACAAATTTGGATGGAAAACACTAAGAAAGTTTGAAAATGTCCAGAAATTGGACTTCTGAAGGGTTTAGAAGTTGGTTTGCTTCGAGGATCGTAGCGGCTTCGAGCGCTTTGGCTAGCAACTGGGCATAGTGGTGCTTATGGCTGCTTGAGAAGGCTTGCTTTTGGGGGTAGAAGCATTACTTCTGAATATAGTGGAAATGAAGAGCTTCTAAGGGTAGAAGCTTCAGAAGCACTTCTGGAGGCTGAGCCTCAGAAGGACTTCTGGAAGAACAAGCTTCAGGGCAAGGATTTGAAAAATGCGCTGACTACCACTGGGGTGGCTATAAATCCGTTTATTTATTTTCTTTCATGTTATTATATTATAAACGAATTATTTGAATTTGAAGAACAAACAAAAAACGCGCGTAACTCCATCTTCTTCTTCCTCAAGCTTTGATTTTGTAACTTCTTCATTTCTCAATGAAATTAAAAGATGTAAACATCAAAGTTGCTCGTTTTATCCCAAGAACATGATGGTGATGATTAATTTCATTTATTTTAAGTGTAAGGTGACTAATTTTCACATGAACATGAAGAACCCTAACTTTGAAAATGATTATGAAATTGTGTTTGTGCAACAGATCAAATAAATGATTGAGGGTTTATGATCCTCATAGGTGCAGAAACATGATGGCATGGCAACTTTTGAACTGTTATTCAGAAATCTCAGAGTTCCAAGTTGAACAACTTACCTCTTATAAGCAGAAATCGAATTCTTTCTTAGAGTGTTTCCAATTATGTTTTGATGATTGCTATAGCTTCACTGGACCCTATGGAAGGTATCTGGATGCTTAGCTTGAATTGAAATGGCCTGGATCGTTCCACCCAAGTCCAACGGCAATCTCTTGAAGTGAGTTTCGAATTTGGAATTGGAGTTGTTACAAATGTGATCTAAGTGTCTGGATCACTTCTACGAAGTGTATGGATGATGTTTAAAGTGTTAAATCAAAGCTAGCACGAGCAGATTGAGATATGGCAAGTTAAGGCTCAATTTGCAAGTTTATGGATTTTGGAGCATGATTCTGAGTTTGGATAGCTTTTCTGGTGGTTTTAAGTCTTAGACAACTCCTAATGGATGTTTAAAACATGTTAGAAACTTAAATTCACTCATATTTTGCAAGGTTTGAAGATTGCAAAATTTTCCTCTTTGAACTTTGAAACTTGGAATTTAAGAAAGAAAGAAGGAAAGCTTGATTATGATAGCTTTGGTGTAATTTGAAAATGAAGAAATGACCTCTACTTATAGGCCAAGAAATCTGAATTACAAGGCATGGCTATCATTGAGAGAGCTTTGCAACTTGCTTAAGTGGTAAGAAGGAATCTTTTGCATTTAATGCAAAAGTTACTTTTCTAACCATGGTTAGAAATTTCTCTTTGATTTAATCCTCTTCTCAATCATGCAAAACTGATATTTATCAGTTATAATCTACCCCTAGCTGATGACAAGGCTTCTAGAAAGGGAGATTTATGAAAAATGACTTATAATTTTGAAGCATGAACTTGGAATTCTATGGTTTCAGAGCTCTATGTTTCAAAATCAAAAGCATAGCTAGACAAAGTTTTTTTGTAAGTTCTTGGACTTTTTGGAAAGCTTGTAACAAGGGCTACAACTTTCATGTTTTGAGTTTTTTCTGAATCCAAATGGATCTAGGTGAAAAATGGCCTAGAAAGTGAGAAAAAACCATGTTTCTTAACACTTAAAAAATTTCTAAGTGTTAGGAAAATTTCAAATCTTGACTTTTTTTTGACTTTTTCACATTTCTTGATTTTTTATGATCATGATGGATTATTTGAAATGTTTTTATGATTGAAAAAGTTTAGTCTTGAAAAAGTTGACCAAAAGTCAAAGTTTGACTTTTTTGAGCAAATGAATTTTCATCAGATGGTTCAGAATTTGTCTGATGAAGAAACATGGATTTTGCAATGTTTTGAACCAAGAAATTAGGTCAAGATGTTGCATTGAATATTTTAAGATCAATCTCCAAGCAAATAGGTCATTCATTGAGCAGAAAGTCAATGATTCACTATCTTCGATCAAAACCCTAATTGGTCGATTTAAGGTAGATCATGAGAAAAAGTTGGGAATCTGAATATCAAATGTTGATGATTGATTAAGATAGATCAATTGAGGTGAGTGGAAACTCAAACCCTAATTTATTATATCTTGAACATATGAAATTTTGAAGAAACCCTAACTTTGACTTCTAGAAGCCACGCACGATCTATTCTATTCTGAAACTATTAGTGATGTAGTGATGCATTTGTGGATAATGTAAGGTGGTATCTTAGGTCAAAAATTGGGGTATGACACATACTAACTTATAATACCACCGTCTTAACATTACTAGTCTATTAATTCTAACATAATATACCTCAATTACTTATATGTACCTTTATAGTAATTAATCACTACCTACTAAACCAAAAGGACAAAATCCAAGCAAACTAATTGTAATGCACACGTATCAGGTAAAACAAAGAGGAATAAAGAGGCAAAGTGGTAAAATGGCTCAAGGGACGTGGTGGAGCGTCCACCCTCTCTTGTGGGGTGTCTGTAACACCCGAATTATTTAATTATTTATTTAATTTAATATTTGTCGTATATTTTTCTGAATAATTGGTAATAGTGTAGAATGCCAATTTAAGTCATTATATGAATATAGGGTGATTAATTAAAATAAGTTGTAGGAATAATATTATTAATAATAATAATGATAATGTTATTATTTAAGAGAGGTAGAATAGAAAGGAAAGTGTTGGTTTATGAGTAGAGGAGAAACAGGGGTTTTAGGACAAAAGAAGAGAAGAGTAGAAGTGCAAGCTTGAGCTAGGGAAAACCTCCATCTCTAAGCAAACCAACCTCTGATTCACAAGGTAAGGGTGGGGTTGTTGCTTTCTAATTGGGAACATGATGGATGATAGGTAGTGGGGTTTATAATCTTGCTAGGTTTGTGTCTTGTAGTTGTTGTTGAAATTTCAAATTGATGCTTGATAAACCATGAAATTTGTTGAATGAATTGGTCAATATTGTCTTTGTTTGATTCTCCATGTTGCTAGTACCTTAGGCTGATTCGTTTTGGGTTGTGGGTGTGTTGGATGCCAAAAAGTTTGGGGAAAATGGAAAGAGGAATATGCTGGCAGCGCTGAAAAACCTAATTTGTCACGTTCAGTTCGCAACGCCAACTGGTTGACGCGGCACGAACTGAGTCTCTGCTAAAGTCGTGGCGCGAAGGAGGGTTCGAGGCGGGTACTGAGTAGTTTTGAACATATTTTCTTATTTTTGAATTCTGCCCCATTTAAGCACTTTAACTAGGGAACTTTGAGTAGGCTTTTATGAGTAAAATAATGGTATTAATTAGTAAGTAATGATATAGGAATTGATTAGAAATAGTTCTGAATTAGTAAGTTGGTAATTGTAAGCGGTATAGCCGATTAACCAAAATTGGAAGAATTAAAGGAATGACTAGTATACGCTAGTAAGCTATGATAGTGTGTTTATTTTGCAGAATCTATGTTGAATGTAATGAATTACAAGAATAAAGTTGGTTGTTGCCCTAAATATGGATAAATTTTGTTGGAGGCTTAAAAGCCAATGTTGAAAGTTGTTGTTGTTGAAAGTTGTTTGTTGTTCTAAGTTATTTGTTGTTCTAAATTGTTTGTTGTTCTAAGTTGTCTTGTGTGTATGTTATTGTTGTTGTATGACATACATGATAGTCGCATAC
This sequence comes from Vicia sativa, assembly GCA_021764765.1. Taxonomy (NCBI): domain Eukaryota; kingdom Viridiplantae; phylum Streptophyta; class Magnoliopsida; order Fabales; family Fabaceae; genus Vicia; species Vicia sativa. The sequence goes on along the minus strand of CM038796.1, from coordinate 42,729,433 downwards.
ATTGCATTTTATTAAGTTGGAGCTACGCTCACCCATGTTGGCCTAGATTGGCAAAATGTTGAAAGTTGAAGGCTTATGCCTTGTTGATGCCTCGGTAAACTGGCATATTTTTAAGTTGGGAATTTTACTCCGATGGTACCACATTGTTATACCCCAAAATTTTCCCTCCTACATCTCAAGACAATCCATAACTCCATACTCCAGAATTTCATAAGGGTGACTAGACACAACCCTCTTCTAAGCAATCCATCCAAGCTAGGGTTTTGCTCCTCTAAAGTCAAGATGGGTCACCAGTGATTTAAGTGGTCTCATATCTCATCATATGCTTCAAAGGATCAGCATATCAAGTTTCAAGCCTTACAAGTCAAAATTGCCCATCCAATGGCCCAGATAGCTGAAAATCAACTATATTGAACAAAACGTCAACTGTGGTCAACATGCAGTCAAACTTCATAATTTTTTGGTAAACACCAATATTTTGAAGTAATATTCTTCATTCAATCAAGGGTTGACCAAGATTCATAAAAAAAATCAAGATTTAAGCAAAAGTTAAAGTTTCTAAATTAGGGCTCTTCAGACAAAAATCAACAGAACTTTGACCAAGCATAACTTTCACATACTTTATCAAAAAAATTTCCACCAAAGCTCATTTTAAAGGGAATTCAATTCCATAAAACTTCATGTCTCACAAGCTTGGGCTGGAAATGTTTCATTTGGAAGTTATAGATCAAAACATTACAGGTCCTTTTAAAAAGTCAACAAAAAGTCATCTTTTTGCAAAGAAGTGTTCATGAGCATGGAAACTTCAATGAAGATGAAACCAAAAGGGCTATTTAGAGGACATCTTGAGATTTCTAAAAGGTCCAATAACACCCAAAAATGTTAAAAATTGAGCAAGATACAATTTGTGCAAGTTGGGCATTTTTGGGGAGGTGCATAAAGAGAAATACTTGAGAAAATCAAATTTTTTCCAAATGGGCTTAACTTTTCTTGGTTCAAACTTGTTTCTAATCACAATTAGAACCTCCAAGCCCAATTCCACGCCCTTGAGCTTTTTATTTTATTTATTTTGATTTTTTATTCATTAAAGTCAATTTAATTAAAATAAAATAGCAAAAAATAAATCAATCAATGCAAGGCTGTATATTTGACATTCTTGAGGTCTAAGATACCTATTAAATGGCCTGAAATTCGAAATTGAGTGATTGGCAAGTGATTGGTACAAGATTGGAAAAATTTGATCAAGATTGACAAGATTGGAAAATCAAATATACTCTCATTGAATGTGATATATTTTCTCATCAATGCTCAACCTCAATCCATCCTCTATAAATTCAGAGGGTTTCTAAACCCTAAAGGAGGTTTTTTGGCAGCTTGAAGAACCCTAACTAAGCTCAAGAAAACTGTGTGATACAAGCAACTTGCAGCCAGAGTTTCAACTTGTTTCAAGCCATTCCAAGTATCCCAACACATTCCTGGGAGTCCTCTGAATCGATCCAGCCATTCACCAAGCCTTGAAACGTCCAGAATCGTAATATCCACACTCACGGTTTGCTCTTCATATTTCAAAATCGATTTCCATGATTCATGCATTTTTTAACAAGATTTGTTTATATGTTTGTTTTCTTGATGTTATTTCGAAGCTTTCTGCATGGTTCAATTAAAGTTTGAGGATATGAATCTGTCATGGCTAGGGTTCTAAGCTTGGAATTAGGGCTTTGCGAATTAGGAAAAATTGGACGAACCCAGTGACCCTATCACACTCAGGGGATCAAACCGAGTTGATCCATGGTCTCATAACTAATTTATGTTGCATATTTTTTACTTTTGATTTCTTGCAGGGGTATAGTGATGAAACAGAACCGTGGGTAAAAGTTTGAAAATTGAAACGAAGAAGATGACACCCTTGGCGCGTTTTGGTGCCAACTGGACCCTCGGAGCCTCCGAAGCTCCACTGGATCCCTGAGGAGACATCACCCCAAGCTCCACTGATCCCTTCAAGAATGAGCCCCTAAGCTCTAGCTTATGGGCGTCCCAAATCCAGAATCTCCAGAAGCCCAGGCTTTTGGACCCTTTCCAAGAATATCTCCCGAAGCTCTAGCTTCGGATGTTTCAGACCGATTCTATAGCTCCACTGGACGTCCCCAGCAGCAGAATCTCCAAAAGCCCCAACTGACCTTCCATGCAAGCTCCAGCCCGCCACGCCAGATTCTCCCGAAACTATGCCTGCCACCCACTCAGGGCTCAAGCTTCCCGAAGCTCGATGATTTTTCTTTGCTTTATTTATTTTTCTGTTTTTTTTTCTTATTTCCCTTTTATTTAATTTAATTAATTAGTAATTAGGTTAAATAATTAGTTTAATTAGGTAATTTCATAAATAATTTCCTCCATGCTTTTTAATTAACTTAATTAGTTTAATTTAGGTTAATTTTCATTAAATCTCTTTTTTAATTAAAATCAATTAGAATTAGGTTTTTTCTCTCACATCAACATTAATTTTCAAAAACACCAAAAAAAAATTAGGATTTACTTTCTTTTCTTTTATTTCTTTTGCATTTAAATTCTAGAAAGGATGTATAGGTTGCAAGTTTGTTTTCATGTAATAGCGTAGATTTATATTTCTGCCTTTACTTTCTACACCTCCTATTATGTATCTGCCCCAAAGTCATGTAATAGCGTAGGACCTTTATATTTCCGCTATTTACTTTCCGCACCTATTAACTGCTAGTAATTAGGCGTGTATGGCAAGATTAAAAACAACGTAGATCACTTCTAATCATAAGATAAAATATCTGAATACAACACATTCTTCACACTTGCACCCACCTTATGGTATCCTCTTTCGTTGCCTTACGAATAATGGTCAAGTCCCTCGAACGTAGGGATATCTTAGCACAGTTGCCTATAATATATCATCATAGTCCCTTTGACTTAAAAGATCATAGTCCCTCGATGTTGCCTACGAATATATGATCTCGTCCCTCGATTGTTGCCTACAAAAAGTGATGATCGTCCCTACGAATATGCTAGGATATCCCTACAGGTTGCCTTCTATGACCATCCAATGTCCCTACGAATGTCCCTTTACATCCAATGAATAAGGTTACCTATCAACCAATGGTACGGATAGCCTTATTCTAAAGGAAAGCAAAATAACACGGAAACGACCGTTCTGAGTAGGTAATAAGTCTCTTTTGCTTGCTCAATCAAAATACTTTTTACACCTCACATTTTCAAACACTTTGTATACATTCCAGCGTGAATCATTACAAAGTCCTTTTCCAAAATAAAACATTTCCAAACACTTCGTATACATTCCAGCGTGAATCATTACGAAGTCAAAGCGAAATGCCTTTTCAAAACTCTTTTCAAAGACACACACAAAAAGAATTTAAAGTGAGCTAAGCAATTAAGAGCCTGTAGATAACTACGGAAGGAAATGGTGCTAACACCTTCCCTTTTCATAACCACCTCCCTTACTCATAATCTAACGAAGGTATTTTCCTGTCCTTTTCGCCTTCCCTTAATTGGATAAAAGAAAAATCGGTGGCGACTCTTGCTATCCGCAACATTTGCGATCAAACGCAAAACAAACAAGTCATTTCTCCCACTATGTTACAGAACTAGCGACTCTGCTGGGGAATATCCCTAAAGAGAGGTTACCTTAGGGTCTAGATCACTTAAATTGTTTGACTTGTATGCTTTACTTTTAAAGGCTGCTTGGGTATTATACTTGTGGGGATCCTATACCCAGATCCATGTTTCCTTAGGTAAGTAGCAATAAAATGTTGTGACCGTTAGGCGTATACCGAAACGGTCAACATGATGGCTACGTTAGTGCAACACTTTGGATGTCCCGATGCTCCTCATGTTCAGTTGAGGAAAGTATTTGGCGTCTGCATGGTGTCATCAGCACTAACTCAACTTTTAGAACCCTAATTGACCCATCTTGGCCATTAGAAGGTAGTGAGATGGTCGGCTTCGATGCAGACTGAGGTTGGTTGATACTCGATGCTACGCTCATTAAGATTCGACTTTCCGGATGTTTCGATCGACCACTTGGTAGTCGTATTGAAATAAAGCCTACGAGAAAGATCAATGATATGAGATTCTTAGAACCCGGTTACTATTATAGGACAGGTTGAGCCCACTCAAACATTGGTAGGGTAGACACCTATACCTCATGCAAGCCTTAAACCTAGGGCTATTGTGTGAATTGCTTGTGCTTGCTAATTGTTTTAAACATGACATCATGACATCATAACATCATAAACATCATATCATTTCTAACTATTTCAAGGACCTATGTATTTATCTTTGCTCTGTTTTGTAGGAAATATGGTTCCAGGAAGACTATCCGGATCAACTTCATGGGTATACCTTCTCAAGTCAAAGAATTGGTTTCAGAAGTTCCTGATCATGCTCAGTTCATCAAAAGACATGGTTATCTGCTCGACTTGGTTATCTCCGGTTTTGAAGAGGATATGATGCACGTCGTATTCCAGTTCTTCAATCCGAAACATCACTGTTTTACATTCCCAGATTATCAGTTGGTACCTACATTGGAAGAGTTCTCTAAGCTACTTGGGATACCCATCTTTGATCAAATACCATTCACCGGTTCAAAAAAAGCTCTGAAATACGAAGACATCGCATCAGCGTTACATCTAAAGCGATCAGACATTGAAGCTAATTGGGAAACAAGAAGCGGAGTTAAGGGTTTGCTTGCAAAATTTCTGATAAAGAAAGCTCGAGAATTCCTAAAGGCTATGAGTTTCCATGCATTCGAAGACATTTTGGCCTTGCTAATCTATGGCTTGTTACTATTTCCTAATCCAGATCATTTCATAGACGTGAACGCCATCAAGATATTCCTCACTCGTAATCATGTGCCTCCTTTGCTTGGAGACATCCTACATTCTCTCCACACTCGTACTATCAAAAGACAAGGAACTCTCATGTGTTGCATACCGTTACTTTCTAGGTGGTTTATTTTGCACCTTCCTTAATCAGTGATGAAGAACGAGCAAAGATTGAAGTGGTCTCAAAGGCTAATGTCACTCTCTCATTCAGATATCCATTGGTGTCTTTTTCCTCAAAAGGACTTCGCTTTTATTGAGTATTGTGGGGAACTCCCTAATGTACCACTCCTTGGCATAAGGGGAGGTATCACTTACAACCCTTCTCTAGTTGTGCGTCAATTCGGTTATGCTCAAAGAGATGGCCCTCATGATATACTTCTCTAAGACATTGTGTTTGACTACAACAACGATCTCCAGAACTACCATCGCAGATTTGTACACGCTTGGAGCATGGTAAAGAAGACTGATACCAAGACATTGGGACACAAAAATTCCATTCCTTGGGAACCTTACCTCAAATGGGTGAGAGCTCGAGCTCAAAACCTCATGATGCCGTTTACAGCTGTTCTACCAGTGATCATGGAACCTGTTGCTAAAGGGGACGAACCCTATACCATTCTCCATCCGGACATGCCTACTGATTTCGAAGACTTGAAGAGATCCTGGATTCAACTTAAAGAAGAAAGGGATACATTCGAAGCTCAGTGCTATGCAAGCGAGAAGAAAGTATTAGAGTTGACAAAGCTACTTCACGAGGAGCGAAACATCAATGCCTACTTCAACACAAAGACGAAACGTCCATGGGAGACCTGAAAGCTTTAGGAAGTCCTTTTTTATTTGCTTAAACTTTCTTTTGTACTCGCTAAATGATGAACTAATAAAAAAGTTTGTTCTTTGTTTAACAAATTTAAATTCCTAAGGTACATCGAAGACAGGTTTTCTTATTTTCTCGTTGTTTATTTCAGCAAAAATGGCTCTTGAACATACTGTCAAAGATCTCCAGGCTCAGAATGCTCAATTCTAGGAGATGTTCACCAACTTGGTCCAAGGTCAGAAAGACCTGAACAAGCTCATCACCAGAAAGAAGAAGACCATCGGTATCCTCAACATGGGAAGAAATCACAAGGGTGCAGCCAGGGTGGTCAGCCAGTTCGAACTCTCAGACAAGAGCGGTGAAACTAAGGGAAGTATCAAGAACAGTGAAGGAAGCCGTCATGGGTCTGAAAACGAAGATGAAGATTATGTGAACGAGCATTATCCTCCTAATAAACGACATGTACAGGAAACTTGAAGACCCTCTGAATGCTATGGAAAATCTGAAAATGTTCGGGCTAAAATTTGATGATCTGAGTCTTGTTCCTAGTGTGGTAATTCCCCGCAAGTTCAAAGTTCCTACCTTTGCCAAGTATGATGGAATCTCTTCTCCGAAGCTGCATTTGAAGTCCTATGTTCAAAAGATCCATCCTCATACTGAAGACAGGAAATTGTGGATCCATTTCTTTCAAGAGAGTTTATCCAGAACTCGGTTGGAGTGGTATTATCAGCTAGAGAGTACCCACATTCATACCTGGAATGACTTAGCAGATGCTTTCTACAAGTAGTACTAGTACAATGCTGAATTGGCACCTACCCGCATGCAACTGCAGAACATGTCTATGGGTCGTGACGAGAAGTTCAAAGAATATGCTCAAAAATGGAGCGATTTAGCAAGCAGAGTTCAACCACCCTTGTCCAATAGGGAGTTGGTTGACATGTTTAGGGGAACACTGACAAGCCCATTCTTCAATCATCTTATTGAAAATTCTTCAGCTGGATTCACCGAGCTAATATTGACAGGCAAACGTATCGAAGCTGGAATCAAGAGCGGAAAGATTCAAGTAGATTCCTCTTTAAATGCTGCAAAGAGATCTTTTGGTGGTAAGAAAGAAGCCAATGATGTGTATGGTCAGAAGAGTGGTGGTAAACCTGATCGCACTCAATCTGTGGGGGCAGTTGTGATCTCCAATTCTACACCAGCGCAACCTCAATGAGACAATACGCGTAGCCAGAACACGCCACAAAGACAGTTTACGAAGATCAACATGCCGTTGTCACAAGCATTGCAACACATGTTGAAAGAAGAGCTGATTACTTTGAGGGATCCTCCTCAACACGTCAATAATTCCTCTCCAAAGTACAATCCTAATGTGAAGTGTGCATACCACTCCAACAGTCCAGGGCACGACACCAACAACTGTTGGGCTCTAAAGAACAAAATTCAAGATATGATTGAAGCAAGGGAAACTGAATTCGACCCTCCTGTCGAAACTCCGAATATGATCAACACACCAATGCCTGACCATGGTAAAAGTTCTAATGCTATTGACGAAAACTCCTATGTTTATGATGTGAACAAGATGACTATTCCTCTGATGACTGTCAAGAAAGATTTGCTGCAGCTGTATTTCCGTGATGCCCGATAATCGCTGGTGTGCATCTCGATCGACGGATGTGTTTGAAAAGGCGTATTCAACGCATGATGGACAACCGAGAAGTGCTATTTTTGAAACCTCCATCTGTGGAGAATCTGTGCGAAGACATTTCTAAGAATCTGAAGATCGAAGACGTAAGCGAAGCCATACCAGAAGTCTGGGATACCTTGGAGTAGCCAAGCAGAAAATTTGATTTCATGGTGAAATATACCGCTCTGAAAGTTACAAGATTCCAATCGAAGATGTCAAGGCGACCGAATGGAGAGACCATTTCCCAGAAGACTATGCTGATGTGAACACCATAAGGATCACCTCTGCCGATCCTGCGCCTAGAGTGGCACCCCTCATTAGTACCTCTCCCAGATCAATTCCATATTCCTCTGACAAAGCTATACCTTGGAATTGTGGAGCCGAAGTTTACTATCATGGCGTCAAGCAAGATCCTTTGACCATTGAAGACATTGCAGCTAAAGCTACCAATCTTGACATCGACAACATCACCGGATCAAGCAGAGTAACCAGAACCGAAAGAGTATTTTCTCCAGAGATCTCTCCTCCAAAAGATACTACTACACCAGTACGCATTCCTGCTATCAAACTAGTTCCCGAAGCGAGAGGGAAAGAACCAGTAACTCATCCTGCTCAGACAGAAGTACCAAAGGAAGTTGCTGAAGATACCTCCAGACAAGAAATGGAGGAAATTCTGAAGATCATCAAGAAGAGTGACTACAATGTTGTGGAATAGTTGGGACAAACTCCGTCCAAGATATCCATGCTACCTCTGTTATTGTGTTCTGAGGCACATGCTAAAGCCTTGGTGAAATTCTTGAAGAATGCTCGCATACCGCAAGACACTACTATTAATCAATTCGAAGGTTGTATTGCTAGCCTGACCGTCAACAATGGCTTGGGTTTCTCTGATACTAATCTAACTCCCGCCGGAAAGAAACACAACAAAACCTTGCACATCTCCATTGAATGCAAGGGAACAACATTGTCTCACTTATTGGTGGATATTGGTTCTGCTCTGAACGTTCTACCGAAGAGCGCTCTCGACCGACTTAATGCTGAAGAAGTGGTCATGAAGCCCAGTGACATAATCGTAAGAGCTTTTGATGGTTCGAAAAGAACAGTACTTGGAGAGCTCATCCTGCTAGGTAAAGTCAGTTCCCAGACTTTTGACTCTACTTTCTTTGTCATGGACATTTGCCCAGCTTATTCTTGGCTACTTGGACGCCCTTGGATACATGGGGCAGGCGTTGTCACCTCTACCCTGCATCATAAGCTAAAGTACCTAGTGAAGGGGAAGATTGTTACAGTATGCAGTGAAGAAGAATATATGGTAAGCCATCTGCATTCATTCCAGTACCTTGAAATGGAAGGAGAATTCATCGAAACCCCCTATCAAGCTTTCGAAACGGTTCCACGAGTCATGCCTGTTGACTCCCATGTCACTCCTGAACTTACTAGAGTTCCACCAAAGATGGTCTTACTGAAAGATGCCAAAGCTGCGGTTGAAGAAGGAGGTTGTACTATTTGGGGTCAGCTCCCCGATCTCTCATTCAAATCTGATGAGACTAGTTTAGGCTTCACTATCAAAGGCCAGAAGATGATACGCCGCGAACGTGTCGGCAAACTCTCTTTCCACATCTTCAAAAGAGGAGTCCATGCTATAGAAGACGACGACAACAACTTTTACATCAACTGGATCTTCCCAACTCCAGACGACGGACTCGACAATTGGAAGACTGAAGATGTTATACCAATCTCCTTTAGACAGGAGTAATTGCTTTTTTCTGTTATGCTTTTCGCTTTTCACGCTTTGAATAATAAACTTCAAGCCTAGTGCCTTGCCCGAGGCACCATGGCACGTTTGTGAGGGTTATTATTTGTCATTTGCATATTTTCATTCAATAAAATTAGGGTTAAATACACTTTACCCCCCTGTAATGTTAGCGAGTTTAGGATTACCCCCCTAGTAAAGTTATTTTTTCAATACCCCCCTTATGTTATGTAGATTCCTTCATAGAACCCCCTTAAAATGTTAAAATTCTAAGTCTTTTGCCCCCTAGGTGTAAAAATTACCCCCCTGAAAAATATATATTTTTGATTTACCACCGATTTTTACACGCTTAAGGGGGTCCCAAAAATTATAGGGGGGTAATTAAAAAAAATATTTTTAAAGGGGGGTAAATCAAAACTCGCCTATATTGCAGGGGGGTAAATAGCTATTAACCCATAAAATTATTGGACTTTTGCATTCAAATACTTTGCTCTTTTATTTTCTGTTACTTTATCACCCTTCAAAAAGCTATGTGTTCTTACATACACCCACGTGATACACTGCAAATTCACTCGAATCTATAATACGCTATTGCTAAATATGACTTCGATAATCTGATCTACCAAGCCGAAGACGAAGGTGAGGAAGATTGTGAAGTTCCAGGAGAACTTGTCAGACTACTACAACAGGAAGAACAGGTTATACAACCACACAAAGAGCCAATTGAGGTTGTGAACCTAGGTACTAACAAAGACAAAAAGGAAATCAAGATACGAGCGGGTCTTGAAACCAGTATCAAAGAGAGATTGGTCCAGATGCTGCGAGACTATATCGAGGTTTTTGCTTGGTCCTACAAAGACATGCCAGGTTTAGACATCGACATTTTGGTACACCGACTACCAACGAAAGAAGGTTTTCTCCCTGTGAAGCAGAGGGTCCGTCGTATGCGTCCTGAGATGTCAAAGAAAATCAAAACCGAAGTTATGAAATAGTTCAACGTCGGTTTCCTAGCAGTTACTTCTTATCCACAGTGGGTTGCAAACATGGTGCCCATGCCAAAGAAGGATGGTAAAGTGCGAATGTGTGTGGACTACAGAGATCTGAACAGAGCAAGTCTGAAAGACGATTTTCCACTTCCACATATTGATGTTCTGGTTGATAACACCGCTCAATACAAAGTTTTCTCCTTCATGGACGGTTTCTCTGGTTACAATCCGATCAAAATGACTCCTGAAGACATGGAAAAAACTACTTTCGTTATGCAGTGGGGCACATTCTGTTACAAAGTTATGCCGTTCGGACTGAAGAAGTTGGTGCCACATATCAACGTGCCATGGTAGCTTTATTTCATGACATGATTCATCACGAGATAGAAGTCTACGTCGACGACATGATAGCTCGATCCCAAACTGAAAAAGAACATCTCGATCATTTACGAAAGCTGTTTGATAGGCTGAAGAAGTATAGACTAAGACTTAATCCTAGCAAGTGCACCTTTGGAGTCAGATCCGGTAAACTCCTGGGATTTGTTGTTAGTGGTAAAGGTAATGAGGTTGACCCTACAAAGGTTAAAGCTATTCAAGAAACGCCAGTGCCCCGAACCGAGAAGGAAGTCAGAGGTTTCCTGGGACGATTAAACTACATTGCCAGATTTATTGCACACCTAATTTCTACTTGTGAGCCAATCTTCAAGTTACTTAAGAAAGATCAAGTAGTGGAATGGAACGACGATTTCCAGACAACTTTTGACAAAATCAAGAAGTATCTACAAAATCCCCCTATCCTGATGCCACCAGCCAAAGGAAGACCTCTTATCATGTACTTGACAGTATTAGAGAACTCAATGGGGTGTGTATTGGGGCAACATGACGAGTATGGTCGAAAAGAGTATGCAATATACTACCTTAGCAAAATGTTTACTGACTGTGAAACAAGATACTCACAACTTGAGAAAACATGCAGTGCTTTGGCTTGGGCTGCTCGCAGACTAAGAAAGTATATGTTGACTCACAGTACCTTGTTGATCTCCAAAATGGATACGATAAAATACATATTCGAGAAACCTGCTCTCTCTGGAAGAATAGCAAGATGGAAAATGATCTTGACTGAATACGATATCCAGTATACTACTCAGAAGGAAATCAAAGAAAGTGTGGTAGCTGATCATTTGGCTCATCATGCCATAGATGACTACCAGTCTATGCATTTCGAGTTCCCAGACGAGGATATTATGTTAGTCACTGATTACGAAGAGCCTGGACCAGACAAAGGACCTGAATCGGGATCCCGATGGACCATGGTTTTTGATTGAGCCTCAAACGCACTTGGAAATGGAATTGGCGCCATCATTACATCTCCTACAGGAGGACACACGCCTTTCACCGCCAGACTATGCTTCGACTGCACTAACAACATGGCCGAATACGAAGCGTGCATCATGGGTATCAAAGCTGCTATTGATTTAAGAATCAAGTTCTTACAAGTATATGGAGACCCAACTTTAGTGATTAGTCAGATTAAAGGCGAGTGGGATACGAAGCATTCGAATCTCATTCCATATCGAGAGCATGTCTTAAGTCGGATCCCCTATTTTGAAGAAATCACTTTTGATCACATTCCACTAGAAGAGAATTAGTTGGCAGACGCACTAGCTACCATGTCATCTATGTTCAAGGTCAGATGGGACAACGAAGCTCCCCAAATCATCATCGAAAGGTTTGACGAACCAGCATACTATTGTGAACTTGATACCGAAGAGAAACCTTGGTTCTACAAAGTGAAGAGGTATCTCAAGGCGCAGGAATATCCCGCAGGGGCATCTATCAACGATAAGAAGCGCAATCACGACTTGTGCTTACTCCGCTATGTAGATCAGAAAACAGTGGAACGGATCATGGAAGAGTTACATGAAGGCGCATTCGTTACCCACTCCAGTGGACATACAATGGCTAAGAAGATTTTAAGAGCATGTTACTATTGGTCCACCATGGAACCTGATTGTTATCTTTATGTTCGATCTTGTCATAAATGCCAAATATACACAGATAAAGTGCATGTACCTCCAGTCCCATTGAATGTTCTGAGCGCTCTATGGCCTTTCGCAATGTGGGGCATTGACATGATTGGAGAAATCAAACCCACCGCTTCCAATGGACACCGCTTCATCCTTGTTGCAATTGACTACTTTACCAAGTGGGTAGAAGCAGCCTCGTTCGCATCTATTACCAAGAATGTTATGGCTCGATTCATCAAGCATAATCTTATTTGTCGGTACAGCATCCCCAAAAGGATCATCACGGACAATGGTACCAATCTCAATAACAAAATGATCACCGAACTCTGCACGCAGTTCAAGATTAAGCATCACAACTCTTCTCCATATCGGCCAAAAATGAACGGCGCAGTGGAAGCCGCTAACAAGAATCTCAAAAAGATCATACAAAAGATGACAGTGACCTATAAGGATTGGCACGAGATGTTGCCATTTTCACTCCACGGTTATCGCACTACAGTACGAACATCTACAGGGGCAACCCCCTTCTCTCTTGTATATGGTATAGAAGCAGTCCTACCAATCGAGGTTTAGATACCCTCAACCAGAGTCCTCTAGGACATAGAATTAGGCGAAGACGAATGGGTCCAGACCCGCCTTGACCAGATCAACTTGATCGACGAAAAACGGCTCGCATCTATCTGCCATGGACAGATCTACCAGAAGCGAATGATCAGAGCCTTCAACAAGAAAGTCAAACCCCGAGTCTACCAAGTCGGTGATCTAGAAGTCAAGCGTATCATCCTTCCACAAGGTGATCCCAGAGGCAAATGGACTCCCACCTATGAGGGACCATTTGTAGTCAAAACAGTATTTTCCGGCGGAGCTATGATACTAAGCACTATGGATGGAGAAGACTTCCCACACCCTGTGAACGCAGACATAGTCAAAAAATACTACGCATAAACGAGACCCGCTAGGTCGACTGGCCTAGGAAAAATAAGGGCATCCTGCCAAACCAAAAAGGTTCGGGCAAAATTTAAGGATATACAAAAAAAAATGTACACCCGGCAAGTCGAAAACCTACAAAGGCGGCTTGGGCAAAAAAGGGTATCCCGGTAGACTGAAAACCCAAAAGGGCGGTCTAGGCAAAAGTAAGGGATTTAAGCGTATGACTATGTCTCGTCCAGATCACCTACTTATAGGCTACACTACTATCAGCTTCAAGATTCGAATGGTGCAAATCAGTTCAATCACTTTCTTCTAACAGCGAAGAGACGAGATAGTCGAAAAGATATGAGCAATAGCATAGTTGAAACTCCACGAGATTGTTTCCGCATAGCTTTTTACTATTCCGACCATTTCCTCTTACTAGGATGTTCGTCTCTTGTATACAAATTTCCTAACTATAGGCCACTTTTTCAAATTTAATGCAAGTTCCTTTTCTAATTTTATTGTTTTTTGCATAAAGTCCAATAATTTCTTTGAATGATTATATGCATCTGACAATAAACATTTGTTCACAAACATATGAAAAGCGAACAGAAATAGTAATTACTACAAGCTCTAGGAATTGAGATGACGATTAAATTCACCAATACATCCCTACAGAGTCACTTTCATCAGAAATACATCCACAGGATCATCAATCCCCACAGAGACATCGCTCTCGCTACAAAGGCAAATCTTCTCCAACGAGGTGCTACAATCTTCTCCCAACAGTATTCCAATACTTCAAGCTTCATCATGTTAGTCCCCTAGCAGTGATCCTATCAAGCTTCATCACGTTAGTCCCCGAGCAGTGATCCTATCAAGCTTCATCATGTTAGGAAACTTGGTCAAATAGTGCATCGGAGGAATCTGAAACTTCTAATACTTCCAGCAGCACTAATATCCAGACTCGAAACTTGGTCAAATAGTGCATCGGAGGAATCTGAATCATCTCTTTTTTCCCCAGCCAGGGTTTCCAACGACCCCATCTCTAAGCGGACATCAGAAATCTTCAGCAGAATGTTCCTATCTTCTTCAAGATGGATATGTTTTGAAATACCATAACATTTACGTTCATGCATTATACATAAAAGTCATAACATGTGAATTCACAAGCATTATCATATATTCGCATGCATCATAATCTGCATAAAACTAATCATATCCTTTCAAGTTAAATTTCCCCAACAGGTAACAGCTATTTTCCAAACAGAAGGTCAAAGATTAATACCCGAAATAAGACGGGAGAACTATTTGAACGACCATGCAAATTATTTCCAAACAACAGATCATGGATTAACACCCGAAACAAGACGGGAAAACTATCCGCATTCTGCCAAGTATTCATCTCAAAAGTAGCCAAGACGAAGGTTTATTCTGACTCTCTCTTATTATCAACCGCCCCAGATGGCATCTTTAAGCCCATCTCCGACTACACATCTTCATCTCCTCAGATGGCATCTTAAGCCCGTCTCCAATTTCTCTTTCATCCAAAAGACAAATACAGAGTCTAGCGTACAACTCACTCTCCAGCATCAGCTTTTCCTAATGGCATCTATAAGCCCATTCCATGCAACAGCGAGTGCAAATTTTCAGGTGTACTCGAGTGTTCAATCATCTTCTACCTTCAGGTCACGAAAGGCAAGCATACCAATCTAACCCTTCCGGTACAAGAAGATTGAACAGGGGCAACTGTTATACCCCAAAATTTGCCCTCCTACTTCTCAAGACAATCCATAACTCCATACTCCAGAATTTCATAAGGATGGACCAGACACAACCCTCTTCTAAGCAATCCATCCAAGCTAGGGTTTTGCTCCTCTAAAGTCAAGATGGGTCACCAGTGATTTTAGTGGTCATCATATCTCATCATATGCTTCAAAGGATCACCATATCAAGTTTCAAGCCTTACAAGTCAAAATTGTCCATCCAATGGCTCAAATAGCTGAAAATCAACTATATTGGACAAAAAGTCAACTGTGGTCAACATGCAGTCAAACTTCATAATTTTTTGGTCAACACCAATATTTTGAAGTAATATTCTTCATTTGATCAAGGGTTTACCAATATTCATCAAGAAAAATCAAGATTTGAGCAAAAGTCAAAGTTTCTAAATTAGGGCTCTTTAGACAAAAGTCAACAAAACTTTGACCAAGCATAACTTTCACATACTTTATCAAAAAAATTTCCACCAAAGCTCATTTTAAATGAAATTCAATTCTCTACAACTTCATATCTCACAAGCTTGGGCTGGAAATATTTCATTTGGAAGTTATAGATCAAAACATTACAGGTCCTTTTAAAAAGTCCACAAAAAGTTATCTTTTTCAAAAGAAGTGTTCATGAGCATGGAAACTTCAATGAAGATGAAACAAAAGGGATGTTTATAGGACATCTTGAGCTTTATAAAAAGTCCAAGAACACCCAAAAATATTAAAAATTGAGCAAGATACAAGTTGTGCAAGTTGGGCATTTTTGGGGAGGTGCATAAAGAGAAATACTTGAGAAAATCAAATTTTTTCCAAATGGGCTTAACTTTTCTTGGTTCAAACTTGTTTCTAATCACAATTAGAACCTCCAAGCACAATACCACGCCCTTGAGCTTTTTATTTTATTTATTTTGATTTTTTATTCATTAAAGTCAATTTAATTAAAATAAAATAGCAAAAAATAAATCAATCAATGCAAGGCTGTATATTTGACATTCTTGAGGTCCAAGATACCTATTAAATGGCCTAAAATTCGAAATTGAGTGATTGGTACAAGATTGGAAAAATTTGATCAAGATTGACAAGATTGGCAAATCAAATATACTCTCATTGAATGGGATATATTTTCTCATCAATGCTCAACCTGAATCTATCCTCTATAAATTCAGAGGGTTTCTAAACTCTAAAGGAGATTTTTTGGCAGCTTGAAGAACCCTAACTAAGCTCAAGAAAACCGTGTGATACAAGCAACTTGCAGCCAGAGTTTCAACTTGTTTCAAGCCATTCCCAGCATCCCAACACGTTCCCGGGAGTCCTCTAAATCGATCCAGCCATTCACCAAGCCTTGAAACGTCTAGAATCGTAATATCCACACTCACGGTTTGCCCTTCATATTTCAAAATCGATTTCCATAATTCATGCATTTTTAACATGATTTGATTATATGTTTGTGTTCCTGATGCTATTTCGAAGCTTTTTGCATGGTTCAATTTAAGTTTGAGTATAGGAATATGAATCTGCCATGGCTAAGGTTCCAAGCTTGGAATTAGGGCTTTGCAAATTAGGAAAAATTGGACGAAACCAGTGATCCTATCACACTGAGGGGATCAAACCGAGTTGATCCATGGTATCATAACTAATTTATGTTGCATATTTTTTACTTTTGATTTTTTGCAGGGGTATAGTGATGAAATAGAACCGTGGGAAAAAGTTTGAAAATTCAAACGAAGAAGATGACACCCTTGGCGCGTTTTGGTGCCAACTTCTGGACCCCTCAGAAGCACTGCCTCTAGAAGCTCCAGCTTTTGGATCCCCATAGGAGACATCACCCCCAAAAGCTCCAGCTTCAGGATCCCCTTCAGCAACAGAGCCACCGGAAGCTGCAGCTTTTGGGCGTCCCAGATCCAGAATCCCCAGAATCCCCAGCTTCTAGACCCTTTCCAGCACTAGATATCCCAGAAGCTCTAGCTTTTGGACGCTTCAAGACTGATTCCCGGCGCCAACTGGATGTCCCCGAGCAAAATCTCCATAAGCCCCACTGACCCTTACATGTAGAAGCTCCGACCACGCCAACAGATTCTCCCCAGAAACTCTAGTTTCTGTGTGCCCAAGGCGCGCCACTCACAAAAGGCTTGGCTTTTGAAGCAGCTTCTGTCAGAAGCTCTGATGATTTTTTTGCTTTATTTATTTTTCTGTTTTTTTTCTTATTTCCCTTTTATTTAATTTAATTAATTAGTAATTAGGTTAAATAATTAGTTTAATTAGGTAATTTCACAAATAATTTCCTCCATGCTTTTAATTAACTTAATTACTTTAATTTAGGTTAATTTTCATTAAATATTTTTTTAATTAAAATAAATTAGAAGTAGATTTTTTTTCTCACATCGACATTAATTTTCAAAAACACCAAAAAAATATTAGGATTTAGTTTCTTTTCTTTTATTTCTTTTGCATTTAAATTCTAGAAAGGATGTATAGGTTGCAAGTTTGTTTTCATGTAATAGCGTAGATTTATATTTCTGCCTTTACTTTCTGCACCTCGTCTTATGTATCTTCCCCAAAGCCATGTAATAGCGTAGGACCTTTATATTTCCGCAATTTACTTTCCGCACCTATTAACTGCTAGTAATTAGGCGTGTATGGCAAGATTAAAAACAATGTAGATCACTTCTAATCATAAGATAAATCATCTGAATACAACACATTCTTCACACTTGCACCACCTTAGGGTATCCACTCTCGTTGCCTTACGAATAATGGTCAAGTCCCTCGAACGTAGGAATATCTTAGCACGGTTGCCTACAATATATCATCATAGTCCCTTCGACTTAAAAGATCATAGTACCTCGATGTTGCCTACGAATATATGATCTCATCCCTCGATTTTTGCCTATGAAAAGTGATGATCGTCCCTACGAATATGCTAGGATATCCCTACAGGTTGCCTTCTATGACCATCCGATGTCCCTTCGAATGTCCTTTTACATCCAACGAATAAGGTTACCTATCAACCAATGGTACGAATATCCTTATTCTAACGGAAAGCAAAATAACATGGAAATGACCGTTCTGAGTAGGTAATAAGTCTCTTTTGCTTGCTCAATCATAATACTTTTCACACCTCACATTTTTAAAACATTTTCAAACACGTTGTATACATTCCAGCGTGAATCATTACAAAGTCATTTTCCAAAACAAAATATTTCCAAACACTTCGTATACATTCCAGTGTGAATTAATACGAAGTCAAAGCGAAATGCCTTTTCAAAAATCTTTTCAAAGATACACATGTAACGCCCCGTTTTAATTACTATTATATTATATTAATATTTTCGAGTTACCGTTTGACGATTGTTTTGGCGACGAGAATATTTATATTAATCGATATATCTATTAATATATTTGGCGATGTTTCGTTCGGTTCGGTAAAATATTATTTGGACCGATATTTAATTCCCCGAAATTATTTTAATTAATTGAATTAATAATATTATTAGAGATTATTATTAGTGTGTTAATTAATAAAATAAATTAGGGGTGTGAGGATTAATTTGGTAGAATTGGGTTTACATCCTTGGCTAGTAAGAATACACCATTATAAACCATTTTTCCTCATTTTCTTTCCATTCAAAAACACCAAAGCCAAACTTAGCAACTTGGAGAGAAATAGAGGGTTTTGGAAGGAGAAGAAGAGCAAGAGAAACAAGAGAGGAAGCAAGGTTGGATTTTGTGGAATCATCAAGAAGCCTTGCAAGAACAACATGAGGTAAGGGGTTTGATTTTCCACTTCCTATAATTAGGGTTTGATAGGTATATTATGAATTTGGGATAGAAATTGATAGTTGATTCATGAGTTTTGGTTGGTTGATTATTGAAATAACATAGGAAGGTTGAGTTAGGAGTATAGATTATTTGGTGTTTCATTTCTAGTGGTATAAATGGAAGTTATAAATGGGATGAAGAAATTATAAGAAAAAATGTAACTGTTAAAATAAGAAAAACCAGAAAACCATTCGCAGGGAAGAAGAGGAAAGAAATATGGAGGAAGTAGCATGGGGGAGGCGCCTACCTCAAGCTGAGGGGCGATCGTCCCCCTCCCCGAGACACCCGCCTCCATCCATGAAGAAGAAGTGGGGCATGCGTCCCACATTGCAGGGGAAAGGAAAATGAATTTTGCTGTTATGCGTTTTCTGTATGTTATGTTTCTGTTTTCTGCAGATTAGTTTTTCTGCATAATTCTTGCTAAGCCTCTGTTTCCTTTCAATTTTCAAATTCCACATACTACTAGTTAGCATTAATAAAATATAATTAGGACATAAGTTAGCCGATTAAATTTAGAACCCGATCATGTTCCGATTTTTCGATTTCGGTAAATTCGATGACGGAGCAAGTTGCTCCGAATTCAACAAAAATTGACGTGCTAGCTAAGTTCGACGTGTAGAACGTAGTGGTGAGGTTAGTTTTTCGAAATTGCGATTTTTTACGAAATGACCCGAAATAGGCCAAATTACGGT
This sequence comes from Vicia sativa, assembly GCA_021764765.1. Lineage (NCBI taxonomy): Eukaryota > Viridiplantae > Streptophyta > Magnoliopsida > Fabales > Fabaceae > Vicia > Vicia sativa. The sequence goes on along the minus strand of CM038796.1, from coordinate 42,710,112 downwards.
TAAATTGAATCGGATTGCGTTTTAGTCGATTTAAGACACGTATGGACAACCCGATTGCGATGTTGACGATTATGATTAATGTCGGTTATTAGGAATGGCTCTTGCGACAATTATTGATGTTCGATTATTTTTCCATGTTTAGAATTGAGTGATTTATTTGGTGACGATGCTACATGATTATACATGACTTTTGCGACGATTTGTTCATGATTAAATGACTTTGTTGATAATGATGATATATGTCTTTTTACATGATGATGTGATAATTATATTGATGTTGTTGATAAATGCTTCCGATTTGTGAATGCATGACTTTTGACGATGATGAATTATAGGTGACGTTTTGCATAATGCAAATATGATGCGATGATATATTTATCTTGATGTGGATAAATTATGGCGATGTGGGCGTTATGCCAATTTTGATGAGCGATGATGATGTTTTTGTTATGTTGTTCTTATTGTCGAGTCACATACATTGCATAGACGACGAGGGCTTTTATGCCAAGCGACGATGGGCTTTATGCCAAGTGTTCCTGATTATGGACAAAGCGACGGGTACCACATGCATAACATAGTCGTGTCCCATGGAGTCAGTTATGTTTATGTTTGAGTTATTTGGTGTTGGGTTTTAATTGATGGATGATGTTGAATTGCGATGATATATGATGTTTTGTTTGGTAATGAACTTTATGATGAACATGAAATGAATATGACTTGATAATTCATGATAACTATGCGATGAATATAAATGATGAGTTTTGCGATGATTTGACTTTGATGAAATGCTTAATGCAAATATGATGTGATGATGTTTGTGACGATGGGCGTTTATGCCAAAAGCGACGATGGGCTTTAGCCAATTTGTGATGATTTTTTTTATGTTTCTTATGTCATTAGCATTGTTTGATATTGTTGTTTGATGTTGTTGTTTATGATTTTCGTGTCGATTAGTGACGTATTGACTTGTGATGATTTCGTGGTGATGAAAGTTTATGTGTGTTGTGACGATTTATGTCGATGAGGTTATGGCGATAAAGTGTTGATTATACACATTAGAATAACGATTTAAGTGAGTGAGATTTGGATATGTGTTGGAATGCACCTATTAACCTATATCTTTTATGATTTTGAAACTATATATATATATATATATATATATATATATATATATATATATATATATATATATATGTGTGTGTTATCATGCCTTTAATTATATGTTTTGGAGTATCTCACCCTTTACTTGTTTCGCCGTTACCTTTATATTGTTAACGTGTAGGTTATGAAGATGGAGATTATAGCTGCTATTAGTCGAGTCGGTGTCGCTCTGATACGTAGCACTCGGGGGGAAATATCTATGTTGTCTTGTTGTTGTTCTTTTGTTGTTATTCCTTTTGTGAATAAGAATCATACTTTATGAAAACATGATTTGATGAGGAAGTTTAATAAAGAAGATGTTTTGATTTTTAAGAATCAATTTATGATTTCCGACGATGCTATGTATCCGAGATTTATACTTTAAAGCAAACTATTTAAAGTGATTTGATTTTGAAGGTGTTACGCCTCAATATTGAATTTATAAAAATTTTAATTACTCTGATTTTACTTATAAAACCTTGGGTAATATTGGGGTGTTACAACACACACAAAAACAATTTAAAGTGAGCTAAGCAATTAAGACCCCGTAGATAACTACGGATGGAAAGGGTGCTAACACCTTTCCTTTTCATAACCACCTCCCTTACTCAAAATCTAAAGAAGGTCTTTTCCTGTTCTTTTCACCTTCCCTTAATTGGATAAAAGAAAAGTCGGTGGCGACTCTTGCTATCCTCAACATTTGCGATCAAACACAAAACAAACAAGTCAGTTCTCCCACCGTGTTACACACATGCATATGCATTTGTCCAAGTTGCATACTCTAGCGCATAATGATGTTGTTGTGTGGTTAAATTGTGTTTGTTGTTGATTGGTTGTGAGATGACAAAATAGTGATTTTATATAATTCTAACCATATATTATTTATCATGATCTCAATTATATAGTTTGATATCTCACCCTTTCATTTGTTTCGCCGTTATATTGGCAACATTCATGTAACAAGGAGGAGTAGCTGTTACCACTTTTAGTTCGAGTTCGGTGCCATTGCTCTGATAAGTAGCACTCTGGAGAAAATGAACACTTGCCTTATTTTGTTGTTTTTAATGTTGAATCTTGTGTCGTTAATTGAGGATTTTATTATGTTGATATTGTTTATGACTTAAAAGATACTATGTCTTATGTGAATAACTATTATGATTCCGCTGCATGATTAATGAAGTCGTTTATGTTTGAAGACTAAAAATTATGCATTGTGTTAGTTCCGCCTCTTTAAAGTGTTATGTATCTGTTTTGAATAAAAATGGCATGTTTATGTGTTTAAGTTGAAAAGTGTGACATCCTGATTATGTTGGAAAATTTAATACTCTGATTTTATTGATTAATTACTTGGGGTAGAATAGGGGTGTTACATTAGTGGTATCAGAGAAGGTCGGTCTGTCCAGTCAAGTTGTTGAGTCTTTAACAATCGAGTATTGTTATTTAGTTCTAATTTTGTTTGGGTTGTAGTGATAAGTTGATATGGCTGGAAGGAATGATGTTGTGATTGTTGCTGCTTTGCAAGCGATGGCTCAGGCTATGCAAAATCAATCGAATACTGACGAGAATGTTGGGTCTCGTAGTTTGGCGACTATCCAAAGAGAGAATCCGCTGGTGTTCAAGGGTAAGCATGATCCTGATGGAGCACTAGATTGGTTGAAGGAGATTGAAAGGATCTTTCGTGTGATGGACTGCACTCCACGTAAGTTCGGGATGGGATGCATATGCGAGCAATGATGGTGGCGGTGGAGACACGTCCGAGATTGGAAGCTGCAGGTGAGGAAATCACTTTGGTTGTGTTCCGTAGGGAGTTCTTGAGGAAGTACTATCTTGAATATGTTTGGGGTAAGAAAGAGATTGAGTTCCTTTAGCTGAAACAGGGGAACAAGTCTGTTACTGATTATGCTGCGAAGTTCATTGAGTTAGCTAAGTTTTATCCACATTTTGATGGAGAAAGTGATGAATTTTCTAAGTGCATCAAGTTTGAGAACGGGTTGCGCACGGAAATCAAGAAGGTTGTTGGCTATTATAAGATTCATGTCTTTTCTGATTTGATTGATAGTTGCAGAATCTTTAGAGAGGATAGTGATGCTCATGACAAGATTGTTAGTGATAAGAGAGGCAAGAGTCAACAGAACCGTGGCAATCCTTATGATGCGGGAAAAGGTAAATAGAGAGTTGCTCCGGGTCAGAGGACTAGTGGGGTAGATCCTCCTGCTAGGATTGTGTGCTATAAATATGGGCAACCTGGTCACAAGAGAAATGTTTGTAATGCTAAAGTAAAGAGGTGTTTACGTTGTGGTAAGATTGGGCATGTGATATCTGATTGCAAGCACAAAGAGATGTTTTGTTTCAGTTGTGGTGAAGAGGGACGCATTGGTAGTCAGTGTCCGAAACCAAAGAAGGGGTGGGCTAATGGAAAAACATTTGCATTGGCTGGGAATCTGACGGCTAATGATGATAGACTCATTAGAGGTACATGTTTCATTAACAGTACGCCTTTAATTACTATTATTGATACTGGTGCTACTCATTGTTTTATTGCTGCTGATTATGTCAAAAGACTGGGTTTTGTATTGTCTTCTATGAATTGAGAAATGGTCGTCGAAATTATGGCTAAGGAATCGGTTGTTAAAACATAGTTTGGTTCTACACCAATCTTAGATGTTTTGATGATAACAAGTACTGTTGATGACAATCATGTTCTGACTCTAATAAACAAATATTTTGTTTGAAACATAGTTGGCTTCTAAGTTTGTTTAAAAGTATGCAGATAAAGTTCTAAACATGAAAAGAAAAGAATTTTGTGATCTTATCTAACAGAAGTTCTGATGACAATAGAAGAACAGAAGTTCTCATGATAGTAGAAGAATAGAAGTTCTGATGACAGTAGAAAAATTGAAGTTCTGATGACAATAGAAGAACAGAAGTTCTAATGACAATAGAAGAACAGAAGTTCTGATGACAGTAGAAGAACAGAAGTTCTGATGACAGTAGAAGAATAGAATTTCTGATGACAATAGAAGAACAGAAGTTCTGATGACAATAAAACCACAGGAGTTCTGATGATAGTAGAAGAACAAAAGTTCTGATGACAGTAGAAGAACAGAAGTTTTGATGAAAGTAGAAGAACAAAAGTTCTGATATCCGTTAGAAGACTCTCATCTAAGCGAAGTTCTAATAGCGTTATAAGACTCTGATATAAGAGAATTTCTGATGTTAGAAGAAGACTCTGAATTGAACATACAGAAGTTCTGACATGTTAGAAGATGTTAATAGATTCACGCTCTAAACGAAGTTCTGATATACTTCTAAAAAGCACCAGACCGCTCTACAAGCTCTAATATCCATGTTCTGGATGAAATGCTCTGAAGCGTTACCATTCATTAAATGAAGATTTGAAGCAACAGTTAAATTCCAATAGGTTTCATACCCCAATTTTTGACCTAAGATACCACCTTACATATGCATCACTACATCACTAACAGTTTCAGAATAGAATTGATCGTGCGTGGCTTCTAGAAGACAAAGTTAGGGTTTCTTCAAAATTTCATCTGTTCAAGATATAATCAATTAGGGTTTGAGTTTCCACTCACCTCAATTGATCTATCTTAATCAATCATCAACATTTGATCTTCAGATTCCCAACTTTTTCTCATGATCTACCTTGAATCGACTAATTAGGGTTTTGATCGAAGATAGTGAATCATTGACTTTCTACTCAATGGATGACCTATTTGCTTGAATATTGATCTTAACATCTTCAATGCAACATCTTGACCTAATTTCTTGATTCAAAACATTGCAAAAGTTCATGTTTCTTCATCAGACAAAACTTTTTCAAGACTAATCTTTTTCAAGACTAAACTTTTTCAAGACTAAACTTTTGGTCAACTTTTTCAAGACTAAACTTTTTCCATCATAAAAACATTTCAAATAATCCATCATGGTTTTTCCTCACTTTCATGGCCATTTTTCACCTAGATCCATTTGGATTCATAAAAAACTCAAAACATGACAGTTTTAGCTCTTATTACAAGCTTTCCAAAATGTCCAATAACTTGCAAAAACACTTTGTGTAGCTATGCTTTTGATTTTGAAACATAGAGCTCCAAAACCATGGAATTCCAAGTGCATGCTTCAAAATTATAAGTCATTTTTCATAAATCTCCCTTTCTAGAAGCCTTGTCATCATCTAGGGGTAGATTATAACTGATAAATATCAGTTTTGCATGATTGAGAAGAGGATTGATTAAAAGAGAAATTTCTAACCATGGTTAGAAAGTAACTTTTGCATTAAATGCAAAAGATTCCTTCTTACCACTTAAGCAAGTTGCAAAGCTCTCTCAATGATAGCCATGCCTTGTCATTCAGATTTCTTGGCCTATAAATAGAGGTCATTTCTTCATTTTCAAACCACACCAAAGCTATCATAATCAAGCTTTCCTTCTTTCTTTCTTAAATTCCAAGTTTCAAAGTTCAAAGAGAGAAATTTTGCAATCTTCAAACCTTGCAAAATATGAGCAAACTTAAGTTTCTAACATGTTGTAAACATCATTTAGAAATTGTTTAAAACTTAAAACCACCAGAAAAACTATCCAAACTCAGAATCCTACTCCAAAATCCATAAACTAGCAAATTGAGCCTTAACTTTCCGTCTCTCAATCTACTCGTGCAAGCCTTGATTTATCACTTCAAATACCTTCCATACACTTCATATGAGTGATCCAAGTACTCATCACTGACCTGTAACATCTTCAACTTCAACTTCAAATTCGAAACTCACTCTTGATCCATACACGATTTCATATTGATTTTTAAGATTAGGGTTCGTCTATCCTCGTTCAAAATTAATCATCTTAAGTTCAAAATAAATGAAATTAAACATCACCATCATATTCCTGGGTTAAAAACGAGCAACTTGATGTTTACATCTTTCAATTTCATTAAGAAATGAAGAAGTTACAAAATCAAAGCTTGAGAAAGAAGAAGATGGAGATGCGCGCGTTTTTCAGTTTTCTGGAAAATTCAAATTTTCGTTTTAGAATATATTTAATGATTCGTGTTTTATTCACGGATGTATAGCCACCCCAGTGGTAGTCAGCGCACTTTTCATGTCCTTTGCCTTGCCTATGATCCAGGGTTCGAATCCCCCTGAGACCATTTTTTTTCATCTTTTCCACTTTTTCTTCATTCTTAAAACATTTTCAAAAACTTGTTTTAAATATAATTAAACGAAGGCGTGTAAATAACAAGTTAAACACATGGCTCAGTGGTAATGCTTTTCACTTCTAAGCCAAAGGTCCTGAGTTCAAACCTCCTTAGGACCAAAATCAAATTTTAATTACTTGTTTTCTTCACATTTTCTATCAAATTTCAATATTTTCAAAAACCAATCAAAAATTCTCATTTTGAGATGATTTTTTGCACACTTGTCATTTAATATACCTATTTTATGCTTATGTCAAAAAAATCCAAAAAATATTTTCTTTTGATTATATTTTTATTAAGTCAAAAAATGAAACATTTTAAGTATTTCTTAATACTTTTCAAAAATGTTTTCTTTCAAACTTTCAAACTTAAATCTTTTTTCAAAAACTTCTTGTGAATATAGTTCACTTTTCAAAATCATTTTCAAAACCTTTTCAAAAACATTTCAACAAACTTACACACCTTTTTCCATGATCGACTCGATTTGAAGATAAAACCGAACCAGTTTTTTCCTCGAATTTCTTAATTGATCATGGGCCTCCCTCACGGTGTAAGTCCCAAGCCTTTATGTAAATATTAATTTCCTTGTACATATTCAATCATCTTTATAAATATCCAAGCATAAAAAAACTTCTTTCGTTTGTTTTCATTCGCTTGTTTATACACCAATTCCATTGGTATTAAGAGAAGCATTATTCCCGGTGAAACTGCTCTTAAACCAATGGGCCTCCCTCACGATGTAAGTCCCAACCCTCCTATGTACATATTCATTTCCTTGTACATAATCACCCCTTCGTGTACATATTCATTTCCTAGTACACATCCAAATCCATATATATATTCAAGTTACACTTGCTTTAATAGCTCGTTTTATACACTTGTTTATATTTCCTTCATAAACTCCTGTGAATACATATCACACACTTGTTCATATAACTGTTCAGTTATAACATAACAATTAGCCTAACAAATAGGTTCCCCTTTAGCCTCCTCTTGGGCTACGTATAAGATAACTCATTCATCTGAGTTAGCCTCCTCTTAGGCTTCATATAAGAAAACTCATTTACTGAGTTTAGCCTCCGCTTAGGCTTCATATAAGACAACACTCCCCTGCTGAGTCAACCTCCTCTTGGGCTTCGTTCAAAAGAACTCCTCGTTGAGTTTAGCCTTCTCTTGGGCATCAAACAAGAAAGAGACCTGGAAATCTCTTAACAGCCTCCTATTGGGCTTCCTATACAAAGAATCACTCGCGCTAGGATAGAACCCTAAGAGGATGATTTCCAGGCAAAATCACTCTTGAAATCCTAAGAGGATGGTTTCTCGGTGAAACCACTCTTAAAGCCAAAGCCAGCCATACCCGATAGCTTCCTCTTGGGGTTACAATACAAGGACCCTCGATGACCCTCGGAATGCCTCCTCTTGGGCTTACAATACAAGGACCCATGGGCTTCTTAAAAGCATCCCCCTAATCCAATCAATTTCTCCTCGAGATTTAGACATTTATCATCTATATGGAAGAAGTATCACATCACATGAAATCAAATACTTTTCACACTCTTTTTCAAACAAAAACATCTTTTAATATGTAAGTGGTAACACTTGTACACTCAAGAAAAATACCCAATGCTTACAATTAAAGATTCAATCATCTTTCAAAACATCTTTCTTAACTCGTAAGTGGTAACGCTTGTACACTCAAGCAAAACACCTATAACTTACGATGAAAGATTTAATCAATCAACCCTTCAAAATTTATATGATGAAATAGATTAGATACATTTTTCATTAAGATGACATTTTCCTTTGTCTCTTAATAACACCCGTTGCTTCCACTAGCATAAGTGGGAACTACGATTGCTCTGACTTTCTCAACCTCCCTTTGAGAATACGTAGGCACAAGGTCTCCTCCTTGGTGAGCATACTTCTTTATCCCTCAAACCAAACAAAACCATAGCTCCTTTAGATCCGAGCTACAAATGCTCTGATTCCCATTAAGGGATATGTATGCAGAAGATCCCAATGATCTTTGCGAGCACAATAATAACAAAACCTAGGATCCCACATAACCTATCCTTCTTAAAATCCAAAGGAGAAACTTTCCCAAGAATAGAAATAGCAAATTAAAACACACAAACATATCAAACTATTCATATATAAAGTTATAGATAACTATATATATTTAGGGTGCCACATCTATTCCCTTTATATAACAAACCCCCTTGCCCGGAATCTCCCCAATGCGTTGCGTCTAGTTCACGATAGTCGTACTGCATATCATATTTATTGAGGGTATTGCAGCTTTCCCCTTTTTCATCTCATTTTTCTTGTTTTGGAAAAAATAAAGCTTGATGCTCGCGGCATCTTTAAAAACAAATCTAAAGAGTAAATCGTTTCGAGCCAGAGAATCCGAATTCAGATTCGATTCCCTCGCGTGTCACTTTTTAACGCGAACAATAGGATCTCGCTTTTATGGAAAGAAAAATCAACTCAAATTATCATCATTCCATATACAGATTAAGATGTCTCCAACGTATATTTTCCATGAACGTCTATATAAGGATTCATCTATGAAGAGAATGATATAGATCAATACATGAATAAACAACAAAAGAAAATTCAAATCGTTCATTAGTTCATAAGTGCTGAAATATTCTTGTGTAAAAATCATAGTTGTGATATAGCTTTCTAGAAGCATCATTAAACACATTTTGTAATTGTCTGAGAATTGTAATTCCTTGAGAAACCAAGTTGTGGTGTTCTTGAGAACACTAAAACAGTTGTTTTAGTGAATTATAATTCCTTGAGAAACCAAGTTGTGGTGTTATTGAGAAGACTAAGGCAGTGGTCTTAATGGATTGTAATAAAGTTCTGATTAGTGGATTAAGATCTTGTTGAGAGAGGCAAATCACCTTGATGAGTGGACTGAAGTAGTTTCAGTTCAAACGAACCAGGATAAAAATAATCGTGTCAATCTTATTTGATTTCAAAACCCAATTCAACCCCCCCCTTCTTGGGTTTTTCATCCTTCAATTGGCATCAGAGCACCTGGTTCTGGGTGCTAACACTTAAACGTGTTAGAAAAAAAGATCCAGCTTGAAAAACACTATGGCAGAAAAGGTTCAAAACAATTATGACAACTATGACGACAAAGACAGAGTCAGCGGCAGACCTCCAATGTTTGATGGAGAAAACTTTGATTACTGGAAGGACATAATTGAAAGTTTCTTTCTGGCTCATGACGGTGACCTCTGGGACATGGTAACAGATGATCGAAAGGAAGAAAATGTCAGATCAGCAGAAGAAGGAATTCAAAAATCACCACAAGGCCAGAACCATCCTTCTAAGTGATATCTCATACACAGAGTATGAGAAGATCACAAACAGAGACTCAACTAAGAACATCTTTGATTCCTTAAGAATGACGTATAAAGGCAACACGCGGGTCAAAGAAACAAAAGCTCTTGCCCTCATTCAGAAGTACAAAGCATTCAAAATGGAAAAAGATGAAACGGTTGAAGCAATGTTCTCAAGGTTTCAAATTCTGGTAGTTGGCTTAAAGGTTCTGGATAAAGGATACTCTGTTGCTGACTGTTATACCCCAAAATTTGCCCTCCTGCTTCTCTAGACAATCCACAACTCCATACTCAAGGATTCCATAAGGGTTGACAAGACAAACCCTCCCCTAAGCAATCAATCCAAACTAGGGATTTGCTCCTATCAAGTCAAAATGGATTTCCAATGCTTCAAGTGGTCATCATACCTCATCATATGCTTCAAGGGATTACCGTGTCAAGTTTCAAGCCCTACAAGTCAAAATTGCTCATCTAATTGCTCAGATGGTTGAAAATCAATTGTATTGGACAAAAAGTCAATTGTGGTCAACATGCAGTCAAATTTCATAATTTTTGGTCAACATCAATATTTTGAAGTGGTATTCATTATTTGATCAAGGGTTGATCATGATTCATCAAGAAAAGTCAAGATTTGATCAAAAGTCAAAGTTTCTAAATTAGGATTTTTGAACAAAAAGTCAACAGAACTTTGACCAGGCATAACTTTCACATACTTTATCATAAATTTTTCCACCATAGCTCATTTTAAAGGGAATTCAATTCTCTAAAACTTCATGTCTCACAAGCTTGGGCTAGAAATGCTTCATTTGGAAGTTATAGATCAAAACATTACAGGTCCTTTTTAAAAGTCAACAAAAAGTCATATTTTTGAAAAGAAGTGTTCATGAGCATGGAAACTTCAATGAAGATGAAACCAAAAGGGTTGTTTATAAGACATCTTTATCTTTCTAAAAAGTCCAAGAACACCAAAAAATGTTAAAAATTGATCAAGATACAAGTTGTGCAAGTTGAGCATTTTTTAGGAGGTGCATAAAGAGAAATACTTGAGAAAGTCAAAAAATTTCCAAATGGGCCTAACTTTTCTTTATTCAAACTTGTTCCTTATCTGAAGTAGAACCTCCAAGCCCAAGGCCACGTTTTTTATCTTTTATTTTTATTTATTTTGGATTTTTATTCATTTAAAACCAATTTAATTAAAATAAAAGATACAAAACCAAAATTTAAATGCAAGATTGATTTTCTCTCATTCTTGAGGTCCAAGCAAGCCATACAAGCTGTCATTTTCGAAATTATTGAGATTGGCAAGAGAATTGATTGAAATTTGATCAAAAAAGGCAATATTTGGTTTCATTCCAAATAAAATATTTTCTCATTGATTGGCATATAATTTCTTCATGATTCTTCACCTAATTCACTCTAGTATATATACACACTGATTCCATATGCCACATGACGGAAATTCTTTCCTCCAAGAACCATAAAAAAGCTTCAAAAAACCGTGTGTTTCAAGCAACTTGCAGCCAAAGTTTTGCTTCGATCCAGGCCATTCCAAGCATTCAAACAGCTTCTTGGTGATCCTCTGAACCGTTCCAGACCCTTGCAAGCACGCAAAAGCTCCTGACTGAAACGTAAAATCACAATTTCGGTTTCCATACATATTTTCAGTTTTCGATTTCATACATACATGCTTGTTTAATTGAATTTGATCATATAATTGTGTTTGTATTGATGTTTCGATGCTTTCTGGATAGTATGATTCAAGTCTAGATGCAGGAACGAGGATCTGCCATTGCTAGGGTTTTGACCTTCAAATTGGGGTTCTCTGATTTAGCCAAAATTAGACCAAATTAAGGGCATGGTCGTGTTCAATGGATCGATTCCAATCGATCCATGGTCTCATATCTAATTTATCTTTGGTATTTGTCAAGTTTTAATTTGTATGTGCTATAGCTACAAACCAAAATCCGTAGGCAAAGGATACAGCAAATTTGTTGGTATAGGTCTTGAAATTCAAACGAAGAAGATGAAACCTTGGCGGCTTTGAAGCTCCGACTCTAGACCCCTCGAGCGAACCGCCAAGCTCCAACTACGCCTGAGAACCTCCGACTTCAGACCTCCGTCAGAAGCTCTGACGGAAAACCTTTTTCTTTATTTTTTTTCCTGCTAATTATTTTCTTTTTTATTTAATTAACTAATTAGTAATTAGGTTAAACAGTTAGCTTAGTTAGGATTAATTTCACAATTAATTTTCTTTTTTTTCTTGATTACATTAATTAATTTAATTAGTTTAATTTAGGTTAATCATTTAATTTAAATTAAATTTTTTTTATTAATTAAAATCAATTAGAATTAGGGTTTCCGATTCACCCGATTTTCACTTAGTAATTAGGTTAACTGAAATCAAACTCTTTTTACTAACCTAAAAACTTTTTACTAACTTAAAACTTTTCTCTATTTTTCGTTCGATTATGTGTTTTCACGCATATTATTGTAACTGCTTCCAGGATGTATAATTTTTTTTACGCACTTTCCTTTTATCATTATGTATCTGCTTATGGGATGTAATAGATAATTAGGACATTTACTTTCCGCACTCCTCAATTATGTAACTGCCTCAAAGCCATGTAATAGCGTAGGATTTACTTTTCCGCACTTTACATTTCCGCAACTTATTTTCCGCACCTATTAACTGCTAGTAACTATAAAAATCAACTTAGATCGCCCTAATTCAAGATAAAATATCTGAATACAACACACTTTCTTCACACATGCACTCCCCTTAGTGTATCCTCTCTCGTTGCCTTTCGAATAATGGTCATGTCCCTCGAACGTAGGGATATCTTAGCTAAGACGCTTACAAATATATCATCATAGTCCCTTAGAATTAAAGATCATAGTCCCTCGATGTTGCCTACAAATACATGATCTCGTCCCTCGGTTGTTGCCTACGAAAATTGATGATCGTCCCTACGAATATGCTAAGATATCCTTACAAGTTGCCTTCTATGACCATCCAATGTCACTTCGAATGTCCCTTTTACATCCAACGAATAAGATTACCTACCAACTAATTGTATGGATAGCCTTATTCTAAAGGAAAGTAAAATAACATGGAAACGACCGTTCTGAGTAGGTAATAAGTCTCTTTTGCTTGCTCAATCAAAATACTCTTCACACCTCACACTTTCAAAAACATTTTCAAACACTTTGTATACATTCCAGCGTGAATCATTACAAAGTTCTTTTCCAAAACAAAACATTTCCAAACACTTCGTATACATTCCAGCGTGAATCATTACGAAGTCAAAGAGAAATGTCTTTTCAAAAATCTTTTCAAACACACACACATAAAGCAATTAAAGTGAGCTAAGCAATTAAGAGCCCGTAGATAACTACGGATGAAAAGGGTGCTAATACCTTCCCTTTTCATAACCGCCTCCCTTACTCAAAATCTAACGAAGGTCTTTTCCTGTTCTTTTTGCCTTCCCTTAATTGGATAAAAGAAAAGTCGGTGGCGACTCTTGCTATCCGCAACATTTGCGATAAAACGCAAAACAAAAAAGTCAGTTCTCCCACCGTATTACACTGACAATGTAAAGAAAGTCATCAGAAGTCTTCCCAAGAAATGGAGACCTATGGTGACAGCGCTCAAGCTTGCAAAATATCTCAACAATATCTCTCTAGAAGAACTCATCAGCTCATTAAGGAGTCACGAGATTGAATTAGAAGAAGATGAGCCCCAGAAGAAAGGTAAGACTATTGCTCTTAAATCTATAAAAAATATGACTCTAAAGCTTTTCAGGCAGAAGAAGAAAACTCTAGAGAATCTTCGTCAGAAGATCTATCTCTGCTCTCCAGAAGGGTTCAACAACTCTGGAATAATAGACAGAGGAAGTTCAAAAATTCCGGAAGATCTAGAAACTTCTCTCATCCATCCTCTAGACATAGAAAGTCCATAAGCAAAGATGTTGTCTTCTACGAATGTAAGGAACCTGGTCACTATAAAAATGATTGTCCCAAACTTCTGAAAGAAAAGCTAAAGAAGAGGTTTGACAACATGGGATGACTCAAATTTTTCTGAAGCTTCATCAAACTTAGAAGATGAAAGAGAAAACATTACGTTAATGGCCAACATAGCTGACAACTCAAACTCCTCTGACTCTGAATCCGACACTGAAGAGATATTTCCAAATTTTGCTGTTAATTTTTTAAAGCTGAATTAGAAGAAAGCTTATCTGAAATACTTGAACATTATCAGAAGCTTAAAATCAAATACAAGAATCTGAAACAGAATCCAGTATCTAATTCAGAAGATACTAAGAAACTTAAAACAGAAAATTCTGAGCTTAAGAAAATTATTTCAGAACTAAAAATTTAAAACTCTATTTTTAAAGAAAATCTTCAAAAAGCTCAAGAAAAATCTGTTTCAAAAGTTTTGAGTAACACTGATAATATTCTGAAAGAATATGATATTGGTTTTCAAGAGTTTCTTGCTAAGAGCATAGACAGAAGCACAATGGCTTCAATGATCTATAAAGTAAGTAGAAATAGAAGAAAAGGCTTAGGGTATGTGCCTTTTAAAGATGATAAACCATATTCTGGAGTAGATGATATGGTCATTAAATACACACCTCTGAAATCACACTTCACCTATGGTCACCCACATGACATAAAATATACTAGTGAATCATATTATGCTAAATCTTATGATAAACCTAAGTTCAAACAGAACTTTGAAAAATCTAACCAAAAAGGACCCAAAAAGATATGGGTACCTAAGGATAAAATAGTGTATGTTGCAGATGTCTTTGACAACAAAGTTGAAACACCAATCATGGTACCTGGACTCTGGATGCTCTCAAAACATGACGGGAAGAAAGCATATGTTCCAAAGTATGGAACTTAAAGTTAGAGGTTACGTAGGTTTCGGAGGCAACCAGAAGGGTAAAATTATTGGCTCTGGAACTATTGGTAATAGTTCTTTACCTTCTAATACAAATGTTCTTTTAGTAGATGGATTAATGCATAATCTATTATCCATAAGTCAATTAAGTGATAACGGTTATGATATTATCTTTAATCAAAATTCTTGTAAAGTTGTTAGTCAGAAAGATGGAATAATCCTCTTTAATGGAAAAAGGAAAAACAACATTTATAAAATCAAACTTTCTGAACTTAAAAGTCAGAATGTTAAATGTCTTATATCAGTGGACAATGAGAAATGGGCCTGGCACAAACGATTGGGGCATGTTAGTATGAGAAGAATATCTCAAATTAACAAACTCAATCTAGTCATAGGACTTCCTAATTTGAAGTTCAGCTCAGATGCTCTGTGTGAAGCTTGTCAAAAAGGCAAATCTTCAAAAACTTATTTTAAATCAGAAAATGTTGTTTCTACCTTTAGGCCATTAGAACTCATGCATATTGATCTGTTTGGACCAGTGAAAACTACATCCATCAGTGGCAAGAAGTATGGGTTGGTGATCGTAGATGACTATAGCAGATGGACAGGGGTAAAATTCTTAAGACACAAGGATGAGTCACATTCTGTGTTTGTTAACTTTTGTAATGTAGTCCAAAATGAAAAAGAGTTTAGAATAGTAAAAGTCAGAAGTGATCATGGTGGTGAATTTAAAATCAAATACTTTGAAAATTTCTTTAATAAAAATGGTATTTCTCATGATTTTTCGTGTCCTAGAACTCCACAACAAAATGGAGTTGTAGAACGTAAAAACAGAACTTTACAAGAAATGGCCAAAACCATGACCAATGAGACTAATATTGCTAAACATTTCTGGGCAGAAGCAGTGAACACAGCGTGTTACATCCAGAATAGAATCTATATAATACCTATTCTAGAAAAGACTCCTTATGAATTGTGGAAGAATAGAAAGCCCAACATTTCTTATTTCCATACTTTTGGATGTACTTGTTTTATTCTAAATACCAAAGATTATCTGAATAAATTTGATTATAAGGCACAAAAGTGTTTAATGTTAGGATATTCTAAACGCTCAAAAGGTTACATAGTATATAACACTGAGACACATATTGTAGAAGAATCCCTTAATGTCAGAATTGATGATAAGCTTGGACCTAAAAAGGCAAAGCAAAAAGACTCTGTTGCAGGAATAGAAATTCAATTTACAGGATCAGAAGACGGTCCTGACAGAAGTTCTGAAGAAGCAACCAAAGACAGAAATTTTGAAGAAGAAACAAAGATGAACTTCTAATGTAAGTCAAGCAAGAACAAAGAGTAACTTTTGAAGGACTCATCCAGAGAAAGCCATCCAAAAGAAGCTTAGATCATCCTGAAGAAATGATTCTAGGAAAGAAAGATGATCCAATCAGAACCAGATCTACATTCAGAAACTCTAAAGAATCTCTCATGGGTCTTGTATCCTTGATTGAACCAACTTCTATAGATAAAGCTCTTCAAGATAATAATTGGATTATTGCAATTCAAGAAGAATTAAATCCATTTACCAGAAATGACGTATGGGATCTTGTGCCCAAACCAAAAGGTTTCAAAATTATTGGAACCAAGTGGGTCTTCAGAAACAAGCTGAGAGAACAAGGAGAAGTAGTCAGAAACAAAGCTCGATTGGTAACGCAAGGTTATAGTCAGCAATAAGGAATAGACTATACAGAAATCTTTGCTCCAATCGCCAGGTTAGAATCTATCATACTTTTAATTTTATATGTTGTTAATCACAATATCACACTTTATCAGATGGATGTAAAAAGAGCATTCTTAAATGGCTACATTGATGAAGAAGTTTATGTCCATCAACCCCCTGGTTTTGAAAACTCAAAACATCTAGAATTTGTTTACAAACTCAAAAAATCCTTGTATGGTCTTGAACAAGCTCCCAGAGCTTAGTATGAAAGACTAAGTAATGTTTTATTAGAAAAATATTTTACCAGAGGGAAAGTGGACACAACCTTATTCTGTAAGACATTTAAAAATGATATTCTGATATGTCAAATTTATGTTGATGACATAATTTTTGGTTCTACTAAATCCTCCCTTGGGAGAGAGTTTGCTAAGTCTATGCAGGCAGAGTTTGAAATGAGTCTCATGGGCTAACTCAAATTCTTTCTTGGAATTAAAATACATCAGACCTTAGAAGCAACTTACATACATCAGAGTAAGTATGTTAAAGAACTTCTGAAGAAATTTGACATGTCAGATAGCAAACCCTCTAAAACCCCTATGCATCCCACGTGTATTTTGGAGAAGGAAGAGGTAAGTAAGAAAGTAGATCATAAGATCTACATAGGTATGATTGGATATCTCTTATATTTAACTGCCTCAAGACCTAATATTTTATACAGTGTTTGTCTCTGTGCTAGATTCCAATCAGATCCTAGAGAAACTCACTTAATTGTTGTTAAGTGAATTCTCAAGTATCTGAAAGGTACTACTAAAATTGGTCTATGTTACAGAAAATACAAAGAATACAAACTTGTAGGATAGTGTGATGCTGAATTTCCTGGAGACAGAATAGAAAGGAAAAGCACTTCTGGAAGCTTCCAGTTTCTGGGAGAAAATCTGATATCTTGGTCCAGCAAAAGACAATCCACTATTGCACTATCAACTGTAGAAGCAGAATATATATCAGCAGCTGGATGTAGTACACAGATGCTCTGGATGAAAAGTCAACTTACGGACTTTCAGATATTCGAGAGTAACATTCCTATCCTCTGTGATAACACTTTGGCTATTTGTTTATCTAAAAATCCTATTTTGCATTCTAGAACCAAGCATATAGAAATTAAACATCATTTCATTAGGGACTATATTCAGAAGGGGATTCTTTCTTTAAAATTTATTGATATAGACCATCAATGGGCTGATATATTTACAAAACCCCTTGCTGAAGATAGGTTCAATTTCATTCTGAAACACCTCAATATGGAATTATGCACAGAATGAAAAGATAATTTTTGCTTAACTGGTAGAATACTATTCTATGTGAACCTCTGATCAATTGTCCTTCAGAAGTGAGAAGGGTAAATAAATCAGAATCTATCAAAAGATCTGAGAGGTGACTCAAATCAATATAGAAGCATGCAGTTTGTAACACCCCAAATTCTACCCAGAAAATATATCGAAAATCAGAGTAATTAAAATTTTCAACAAAACATGGGATGCCACACTTTCAACTTTAAAACATACATAAAACTTAATATAACAGATACATAACACTTCCAGTAATCAGAGGGTCATATAATAACTTACATCATCTTTGAACACAAAACAATCTTTTATTTATTACGCAGCGGAAATTCATGAGTCATACAACTTAAAACAACAGGTCATCTTTATTCACTCAAAATAACTAGAAACATCATGTTCAACTTCTAAAATGCTGAACTACTTTTATTTCACAACATCACTTAAGATTCAACAATTACTAACAACAACAAGAGTCAATAATATAAACAACATAGACTAAACGTCCCTCCCTGAGTGCTACGTATCAGAGCAAGACACCAACTTGAACTAACAACGGCTAATCCTTCATTCTTGGATACCTGCACGTTACCAGTATAAAGGCAACGGTGAACAAATAGAAAGGGTGAGATATCGAAAAATATAAGCAAAAGTATGATAACTAATATATTAGATCTAGAATCATACAATATTCACCGCTTCAACCAACTACAACATAACAATCAACAAAAGAACATAGTAAATAACAACAATTATAATAACTTTTATCACCAATTTAATTTATATATATCAACACTTTATCATCACCACATATATCATCACAATTCATCACAATCGCCATATATCATCATAAAATAACACATAACCAATGAACTCAAACAAACATAACCGACACAATGTCACTCGACTATGTATGCATGTGGTACCAACACATTTTGTTCGTAATTAGGAACATTGGCAAAAGCCCTGGTTATTTTGGCAAAATCCCTCGTCATTTTGGCAATAGCCCTCGTCATTTTGGAAAAAGCCCTCTTCATTTTGGCAAAAGCCCTCGTCATTTATGCAGTGTATGCTACTCGACAAAAGACAACACATACACACAAAAACACATCAACATCGTCATAATCATCAAAATGGCATAAACCCTCGTCATTTTATTTACCAAACATCAGAGGTAAAACATCGTCATTAACATCATCACATTTTGCATTACGCAAACCATCATCCACAAAAATCATGCATTCAAAAATTGGAAGCATTAATCAACAATATTCACAATTTAATTAATTCTGGTTACTGATTAATATTCACTAAAATATACTCGTCATTTTGGAAAAATCCCTATTTACTCTCTTTCACTCTATGTTTCTATATCTCTCTTTTTTTATAACTCTATTTTTCTTCCTCTCCTCTTATGATACAAAACAACTAACACACAACAATAATACACTTAACTAAATTAATTCTGGCAATTTATATTCAACTAATACAAGTAACTTCCTGCATTATTAAAATTATTCTGATATATTGAATCCTTCTGGAAGCAATATCATAAGTTTTTGCTTTTGACCATCAAAATTTTTGCACCATCAGAACTTCTTCCCCATCAGAACTTCTACACCATTAGAAGTTCTAGACCATCAGAAGTTCGGCATCATCAGAACTTCTACCCCATCAGAACTTCTGCACCATCCATCGACTCTAACTTTTGCACCATCGAACTTCGCACCATCGAACTTGCGCCATCGAACCGCCCATCGAACTTCGCACCATCAAAGTTACGACCATCGAACCGCACCATCGAAGTTCGGACCATCGAACTTCGCACCGTCGAAGTTTTGGACCATCGAACCGCACCATCGAACTTCGCGTTAGAACTTATGCACCATCAGAAGTTTTGGGCCATCACAACTTCTGCACCATCAAAAGTTTTGGACCATCAGAACTTCTACAACATCAGAAGTTCTGGACCATCAGAAGTTCTGCACCATCAGAACTTCTGCCCCATCAGAACTTTTGCACCATAAAAAGTTCTGAACCATCAGAACTTTTCCCCATCAGAACTTCTGCATCATCAGAAGTTCTAGACCCTCGAACTCGCACCATCGAATTTCGACCATCGAACTCGCACCATCGAAGTTACGACCATCGAACTTCTACACCATCAGAAGTTTTGGAACATCAGAACTTCTACACCATCAAAAGTTCTGGACCATCAGAACTTCTGAGTGATCCTTAGAAGTTCTGAATAGGAATTATTCTCAACAACACTAGTCTGCTACTAACATCTTTTTACTTATTTGCTATATGCTAAACTTATTGAGCCATCGCCTATATTCTTGTAGCATTACACTTAATACTAACCATAATAATGTATCTCCTAGTGCTACATAAGAGAAAACAAAATTAATTGGGTGCATAAATATGTGGCGCCCATCCTTAGTAACAGGGGCAGAAGCCTCACAACATGTATATGGGAGGGAAGCGTCCGCCCCTAAGGGTATGTGTCCCCCGCCACACCTTCATCTTCCTCACTAATCCTTTCTTGCATTTAGTCTCTCCTGGTTCTATTTATTCACGCACAGTATACTTCTTCATATTCTACTTTCTTATTTCTATTACCAACATCAACCTAACCTAACGTTAACCCAAGGTACATGCATACAATATGCATAATAATTTTCCAGAAATCAATTCCTTTTCGATTTCCTATTCAACTAACAACAACAACATGAACAGAGCTTCAATATTTATTTAATTTCAACAACACAACCAATTTTTTTAACCCAGCACAATAGTGAAATTGATACCCTAAATCCCACATAAAAAACATCATACGATCGATTATACAAGTCGAACCCCACCCCTTACCTTTAGATTGAAGAGAGCTCGAAAAACTTGATCGGGATCGGCAACTATCAGACTGAAATTTGAGCTTTTCTCCTCACTGCTAGCAAACCTTTATTCCCAATTTTTCCTCTTCTACTGCTACTGCTACGTGGTGTTCTTCTTTTCTTTTCTTTTTCTAAGTACTAGTACTACTTCGTTATACTACTACCAAGGCCACTTAAAAATAATAATGGGCTACTAAACTCTTATTGGGTCTACTAACTATTACTCTTCAAAATGTTATTTCACCTCTATAAACAACTCATCCATATTTAATTAATAATTCTAAAAATATTAATACATTCTAATATTATTTCTTCAACGTAATCAACTTAATTAATTCTTCAACTAACTGAATAAAATCCAACTTTAATTTAATAATCCTATAATTAAATCCTTATATAATTTAATTAAATTTGGGGCGTTACAACTCTCCCCCACTTAGGATATTTTCGTCCTCGAAAATCTATCTGACACAATCATCCTTAACACCACATTCACATCTAATCTTTTGATTCAACAATAACCCAACCATGGTTTAAATTTAATACTTATATCTCAACCCTCTAACACTCTTGCAATATAATCCTTACTAACTTTCCAACCATTTTGGAAATATCTTGAAATAATATCTTACAACATAGGAACAACCTTCACGGCCCATACTTGACTTATACAACATCGCATCGTTATCCCCGCGATATACTCGACACCAAAACACATATACAAATCCTACACTCATACTTCGAGGTCATTCATCCGCGAAACACCAACAACCATATTCCTCTCGTCGTATCACTCTCATAGTGACATCAACATAGCCAACTTCATCAGCCTCATCATACTATGGAGTATTATTCCTTACTTACTGTAACCAACAACAACATCCTGACAACGAAAATAGAATCACCATCACGTCAACTTAATAGCTTAACTCAACAAATATGCGCACAACGAACCATCCACCAACAATTATAATAACATTTTTATAGAATCCGCAAAACTTACAAGAACCACAACACTCTGGCACATCACGCTTCCGTTGCACAACTCTGATTATTGATCTTAAGTCGTAGTGCTCGTTCAAACCTCAGCTAACTACCAATTTATAATTCTCAATTTAGTCTCAAACTTCCTTCAACGATCATCACTATACTGTCTTGATAATCGCATCGATGCAACATCCATCTCTCTACTCACCATTAAGATAGCAAGACAATTCCATACCATCCAATACGATCTCGTCTACTATTAACAAGAGATTAAGGGTGATCAAGTCCTCAATTTGTCAATAGGTATCCGTTCAATCATAATGGAGAATAAACCGTCGTCACTAACATTAACAGTATCCTTTTTCCAACTTGCACCCATGATTCAAAGATCCCAACAACTCCAACAACTTCTACAACTTTTAAAATCAAACCCAATAGTTCTACAGCATGGTCTACTTAAACATCAACTTACTAAATTCTATCTCATAGCAACCATTCTTTTCCAAGGCATTCCAACTTGTTAAACAACCAAAATCTTAAATGTCTATTATCTTCGAATTCGAAAAATAGCAAAGCTCCTACAACGTTTGCACTATATCCATCAGTAGCATACTAATCTGATATCTCCCAACCGAACACATTTGAGAAGGGAAGCTTCTCCCCCACTTAGCTTCAACTTAATTCCTTCAACAACAATCAGAAAACAATAAGTACCGACAGTGTTCCACACACTTGTCATGTACAAAGGAAGTAAACAACATTAGACAACACTGGCCGGACAAACCGACCTGCTCTAATACCACTATTGTAACACCCCAAATTCTACCCAGAAAATATATCGAAAATTAGAGTAATTAAAATTTTCAAAAAAACATGGGATGCCACACTTTCAACTTTAAAACAATACATAAAACTTAATATAACAGATACATAACACTTCCAGTAATCAGAGGGTCATATAATAACTTACATCATCTTTGAACACAAAACAATCTTTTATTTATTACGCAGCGAAAATTCATGAGTCATACAACTTAAAATAACTGGTCATCTTTATTCACTCAAAATAACTAGAAACATCATGTTCAACTTCTAAACTATTGAACTACTTTTATTTCACAACATCACTTAAGATTCAACAATTACTAACAACAACAAGAGTAAACAATATAAACAACATAGACTAAACGTCCCCCCCCCCCCCCCCCCGAGTGCTACGTATAAGAGCAAGACACCAACTTGAACTAACAACGTCTAATCCTTCATTCTTGGATACCTGCACGTTATCAGTATAAAGGCAACGGCGAACAAATAGAAAGGGTGAGATATCAAAAAATATAAGCAAAAGTATGATAACTAATATATTAGATCTAGAATCATACAATATTCACCGCATCAACCAACTACAACATAACAATCAAAAAAACAACATAGTAAACAACAACAATTATAATAACATTTATCACCAATTTGATTTATATATATCAACACTTTATGATCACCACATAAATCATCACAATTAGTCAGAATCGTCATAAGTCATCAAAAAACAACACATAACCAATAAACTCAAACAAACATAACTGACACAATGTGACTCGACTATGTATGCATGCGGTACCAACACATTTTGTTCGTAATAAGGAACATTGGCTAAAGCCCTCTTCATTTTGGCAAAAGCCCTCGTCATTTATGCAATGTATGCTACTAGACAAAAGACAACACATACACACAACAACACATCAACATCGTCATAATCATCAAAATGGCATAAGCCCTCGTCATTTTATTTACCAAACATCGGAGATAAAACATTGTCATTAACATCGTCACATTTTGCATTACGCAAATCATCATCAACAAAAATCATGCATTCACAAATTGGAAGCATTAATCAACAATATTCACAATTCAATTAATTTCGATTACAGATTAATATTCACTAAAATATACTCGTCATTTTGGGAAAATCCCACTTTTCTCTCTTTCACTCTATGTTTCTATATATCTCTTTTTTTATAACTCTATTTTTCTTCCTCTCCTCTTATGATACAAAACAACAAACACACAGCAATAATACACTTAACTAAATTAATTCTGGAAATTTATATTCAACTAATACAAGTAATTTCCTGCATTATTAAAATTATTCTGATATACTGAATCCTTCTGGAAGCAATATCAAAACTTTTTGCATCTGACCATCAGAATTTCTGCACCATCAGAACTTCTTCCCCATGAGAACTTCTGCACCATCAGAAGTTCTAGACCATCAGAAGTTTTGCGATGACGTAACTTACGCCCATCGAACTTCGCACCATCGAAGTTACGACCATCAAAACCGCACCATCGGTTATGCACCATCAGAACTTCTGCACCATCAGAACTTCTGCCCCATCAGAACTTCTTCACCATCAGAAGTTCTGGGCCATCAGAACTTTAGCACCATAAGAAGTTCTGGACCATTAAAACTTCTGCACCGTCAAAAGTTATGGACCATCAGAACTTCTGCACCATCAGAGCTTCTACACCGTTAGAAGTTCTGGACCATCAGAAGTTCTGCACCATCAGAACTTCTGCCCCATCAGAACTTCTGCATCATCAGAAGTTCTAGGCCATCAGAACATCTGCACCATCGAAGTTACGACCATCGAAGTTCGCACCATCGAGTTCCGCACCATCGCTTTCGAAGCACCATCGCAATCTTCGCCCATCAAAACTTCGCACCGTTACGACCCTCGAACTTCGCACCACCAAAAGTTCTGGACCATCAGAACTTCTGCACCATCAGAAGTTCTGGACCATCAGAACTTCTGGACCATCAGAACTTTTGCACCATCAGAAGTTCTAGACCATTAGAACTTCTGATTGATCCTTAGAAGTTCTGAATAGGAATTATTCTCAACAACACTAGTCTGCTATTAACATCAATTTACTTATCTTCTATATTCTAAAGTTACTGAGCCATCACCTATATTCTTGTAGCATTACACTTAATATTAACCATAATAAAGTATCTCCTAGTACTACAGAAGAGAAAACAAAATTAATTAGGTGCATACATATTTGGCGCCCATCCTTGGTAATAGAGGCACAAGCCTCCCAGCATGTATATGGGAGGGAAGTGTCCTCCCCTAAGGGTATGTGACCCCCGCCACACCTTCATCTTCCTCACTAATCCTTTCTTGCATTTAGTCACTTTTGGTTCTATTTATTCACGCACAATATACTTGTTCTTATTCTACTTTCTTATTTCTGTTACCAACATCAACCTAACCTAACATTAACCTAAGGTACATGCATACAGTATACAAAATAATTTTCTAGAAATCAATTCCTTTTCGATTTCCTATTCAACTAACAACGACAACATGAACAGAGCTTCAATATTTATTTAATTTCATCAACAACACAACTAATTTTTTTAACCCAACACAGTAGTGAAATTAATACCCTAAATCCCACATAAAAATCATCATATAATCGATTATACAAGTCGAACCCCACCCCTTACCTTTGGATTGAAGAGAGCTCGAAAAACTTGATCGAAATCGGCAACTATCGAACTGAAATTTGAGCTTTTCTCCTCACTGCTAGCAAACCCTTATTTCCAATTTTTCCTCTTCTACGGCTACTGCTACGTGGTGTTCTTCTTTTCTTTTCTTTTTCTAAGTACTAGTACTACTTCCTTATAATACTACCAAGGCCACTTAAAAATAATAATGGGTCATTAAACTCTTATTGGATCTACTAACTATTACTCCTCAAAATGCTATTTCACCTCTATAAATAACTCATCCATATTTAATTAATAATTCTAAAAATATTAATACATTCAACGTAATCAACTTAATTAATTCTTCAACTAACCGAATAAAATCTAACTTTGATTTAATAATCTAATAATTAAATCCTTATATAATTTAATTAAATTCGGGGCGTTACACAGTTCACCAGAACAACACCTGTCAATCTTAATTGTTAAAACACTCTCAGAAGATGAACACATGTTCAAACTCTGATAGAGTGAAAAATTTGAGTTGCTAACTTGAGGCACTGGTCACTTTGGTAACTGTTCATTATATCTTCTTCTACCTCCCTTACAAGCAATCATCATGTTTTTATTACTTTCTGCATTAAAATGTATAAATTGCATGATTTCCAGAAATTATTCCTCTCTTTAAACTCTCATTTCTTCAAATTCATTTGTCATCTTCTGGGCTAAATTTCTTTTTTATTTATGACAAAAAGGGGGAAAACGTAAGATATTTTTAACATCATAGTTACTGATAGACTAAGTCTCGAACATTTTAATATCATCCTTGATTTCATTTGTGTCTAAAGATTAAAACAGGAAATCAACTTCTGGAAATCAACATGGAACCATCATCATACTCTGGACGAAACTTCAGGGAAGTACAATGTTCTCTAAATTTATATGAATAATGAATTCAGGGGGAGACCTCTCTTTGTCAAAATATTTGTGTTTTGTCATCATCAAAAAGGGGGAGATTGTTCGAACATAGTTTGGTTCTACACCAATCTTAGATGTTTTGATGATAACAAGTATTGTTGATGACAATCATGTTCTGACTCTAATAAACAAATATTTTGTATAAAACATTGTTGGCTTCTAAGTTTGTTTAAAAGTATGAAGATAAAGTTCTAACCTTGAAAATAAAAGAAGGTTGTGATCTTATCTAACAGAAGTTCTGATGACACTAGAAGAACAGAAGTTCTGATGACAGTAGAAGAACAGAAGTTCTGATGATAGTAGAAGAATAGAAGTTCTGATGACAGTAAAAGAACAGGAATTTTGATGACAATAGAAGAATAGAAGTTCTAATGATAGTAGAAGAACATAAGTTCTGATAACAGTAGAAGAACAGAAGTTCTGATGATAGTAGAAGAACAGCAGTTCTGATGACAATAGAAGAACAGAAGTTCTGATGAAAGTAGAAGAACAGAAGTTCTGATGTCCGTTAGAAGACTCTGATCTAAGCGAAGTTTTAATAGCGTCATAAGAAGACTCTTAATAGAACATACAGAAGTTCTGACATGTTAGAAGATGTTAAAATGTTCACGCTCTAAACAAAGTTCTGATAAACTTCTAAAAAGCACTAGACCGCTCTACGAACTCTGATATCCATGTTCTGGCTGAAATGCTCTGTAGCGTTGCCATTCATTAAATGAAGATTTGAAGCAACAGTTGACTTCCAATAGGATCTCGCTTTTATGGAAAGAAAAATCAACTCAGATTATAATCATTCCATATACAACTTAAGATGTCTCCAAGTTGTGGTGTTCTTGAGAAGACTAAAACAATTGTTTTAGTGAATTGTAATTCCTTGAGAAACAAATTTGTGGTGTTCTTGAGAAGACTAAGGTAGTGGTCTTAGTGGATTGTAATCAAGTTCTGATTAGTGGATTAAGACCTCGTTGAGAGGGGCAAATCACCTTGACGGGTGGACTGGAGTAGTTTGAGTTCAAATGAACCAGGATAAAAATAATTGTGTCAATCTTATTTGATTTCAAAACCCCAATTCAACCCCCACTTTCTTGTGTTTTTCATCCTTCATCGGTGACTACTTCTCTTGTATGTTTGAATTGACCTTTGTCGATCTTTGACAAAGACTTTGCTGTTGATTTGATTTGTTTGCCATTACACGGACTAGATGTGATCATGGGTATGAACTGGTTAGAGTATAACTATGTCCATATTAATTGTTATAACAAGTCTTTGAGGTTTTCTACTCCTGAAGAGGAATGAGTTGATTTGTTGACTGGTAAACAGTTGAGGAAATTGATGCAAAATGAAGCACAGATGTTCTCGTTAATGGCTTCGTTATCTATTGAGAATCAGGTTAGAATGGATGAGTTTCAGGTGGTGCGAGAATTTCCTAAAGTGTTTCCTGATGAAATTCCTGATGTACCTCCTGAAAGAGAAGTTGAATTTGCAATTGATCTTGTACCTGGTACAAGACTTATTTCTATGGCACCGCACAGAATGTCTGCATTTTAGTTGTATAAATTGAAGAAGCAATTAGAAGAGTTTCTTGAGAAAAAGTTTGTAAGACCAACTGTATCGCCGTGGGGAGCTTATGTGTTGTCAATAAAGAAGAAGGATGGAAGTATGAGACTTTGTGTTGATTATCGATAGTTGAATAAAGTGACGATTAAGAACAAGTATCCGCTTCCAAGAATTGATGAATTGATGGATCAATTTGTGGATGCTAGTGTGTTTTCTAAGATTGATTTGAGATCCAGATATCACCAGATTAGAGTGAAGGAAGATGATATTCAGAAGACTGCGTTCAAGACTCGGTATGGACAATACGACGGTGATGCCTTTCGGTGTTATTAATGCTCTGGGAGTATTCATGGAGTACATGAACCATATTTTTCAAACTTATTTGGATCGATTGGTGGTATTTATTGATGACATTCTTATTTACTCTAAATCAGAAGAACATGCAAAACACCTAAGAGTCGTGTTTCAAGTTTTGAAGGAGAAGGAGTTATATGCGAAGTTTTCCAAATGTGAATTCTGGTTGAAAGAGGTTAGTTTTCTCGGCCATGTCATTTGTGGTAGTGGCATTGCAATGGATCCTTCTAAAGTTGATGTTGTGTTGAAATGGAAAAGTCCGATGTCGGTTACTGAGATTAGAAGCTTCTTGGGATTAGCCGGTTACTATAGACGGTTTATCGAAGGGTTTTCTAAGTTGGCACTTCCGTTGACTAAGTTAACTTGCAATGGAAAAGCCTTTTTGTGGGATATTCAATGTTAAGAAAGTTTCAATGAGTTGAAGAAGAGGTTGACGTCGGCTCCATTTTTGAATTTGCCTAATCCAAGAGAGTCTTTTGTTGTGTACTGTGATTCTTTTATGATGGGGTTAGGTGGTGTGCTTATGCAGAATGGTAAAGTGGTTGCTTACGTGTTTAGGCAATTGAGGACTCATGAAAAGAATTATCCTACGCATGACCTGGAATTGGTTGCAGTGGTCTTTGTGTTGAAAATATGGAGGCATTATCTTTATGGTTCTAGATTTGAAGTGTTTAGTGACCATAAGAGTTTGAAGTACCTTTTTGATCAAAAAGAGTTGAATATGAGGCAGCGAAGGTGGTTATTGTTGTTGAAGGATTATGATTTCGGTTTGAATTATCATCCCGGGAAAGCTAATGTTGTAGCCGATGCTTTGAGCCGAAAGACTTTGCATATGTCGGCCATGATGGTTAAGGAGTTGGAGGTGATTGCGCAATTCCGAGATTTGAGTTTGGTTTGTGAAGTAACACCTCATAGTGTTATGTTGGGAATGTTAAATATTAACAATGACTTTCTCGACAATATCAAAGAGGCTCAAAAGCTAGATGTGAATTTGGTGGATTTGATGGTAGGAACTGATCGACTTGAGAATGATGATTTCAAGTTAGATGCGCAAGGTGTATTGAGATTCCGAGATCGTATTTGTATTCTTGATGATGAAGCGATTAAGAAAGTGATTCTTAAAGAGAGTCATAGAAGCAGTTTGAGTATTCACCCAGGAGCTACGAAAATGTATCAAGACTTGAAGGGATTGTTTTGGTGACCTGATATGAAACGTGATGTGGCACATATTGTGTATGCTTGTTTGACTTGCCAGAATTCAAAGATCGAACATCAGAAGCCTACAGGGTTGATGCAACCGTTGGAAGTTCCGGAATGGAAATGAGAAAGCATTCCAATGGATTTTGTGACGGGATTACCTAATACCTTGAGAGGACATGATTTGATTTGGGTGATTGTTGATAGGTTTATGAAGTCGGCACACTTTATACCTATTAACATTACTTATCTGATTGTAAAGTTGGTTGATATATATGTCAGGGTGATTTTGAAGTTGCGTGGTGTTCCTTTGTGTATTGTGTCGGATATAGATCCGAGGTTTACTTCTGATTTTTTCAAGAGTTTGCAAGAAGTGTTGGGGTCTAAGTTGAGGTTGAGTTCGGCGTATCATCCGCGGACGGATGGTCAGACCGAGAGAACCATTCAGT
Organism: Vicia sativa; assembly: GCA_021764765.1. Classification (NCBI taxonomy): domain Eukaryota; kingdom Viridiplantae; phylum Streptophyta; class Magnoliopsida; order Fabales; family Fabaceae; genus Vicia; species Vicia sativa. Next base: position 42,680,539 of record CM038796.1, on the reverse strand, counting down.
CGTTGGAAGATTTTTTTGAGGGCATGTGTTCTTGAGCAAATATGTGCATGGGATACTTATCTTCCTTTGATCGAGTTCACTTATAATAATAGTTACCATTCTAGCATTGGGATGGCACCTTTTGAAGCACTGTATGGACGGAGGTGTATGACTCCGTTATGTTGGCATGAATCTGGTGAAAGTGTGGTAGTTGGACCAGAAATTGTTCAAGAGACTACTGAGAAAGTGACGTTTATTCGAGAAAAGATGAATACTTCCCAGAGTAGGAAGAAAAGTTACCATGACAAGAGAAGAAAAGATTTAGAATTCCAAGTTGGCGATCATATGGTTTTGAGAGTCACACATGTGATGGGGGTTGGGCGAGCTCTGAAGTCTAAGAAGCTCACTCCTCGTTTTATTAATCCGTATCAGATATCAAATATAGTTGGAAAAGTGGCCTATCGAGTGGAGTTACCGCCAAATCTTTCTAATTTTTATGATGTGTTTCATGTATCGCAACTCCAGAAGTATAATCCTGATCTGTCTCATGTGATTCAAATGGACGATGTGCAAGTACGGGATAATCTCACGGTAGAGACGACACCTGTGAGAATTGCGGATCACGAAATGAAGACTCTAAGAGGGAAAGAGATTGCGTTGGTGAAGGTTGTCTGGTTGGAAGCTGCTGGAGAAAGTATGACGTGGGAATTGGAGAGCAAGATGAGAGACTCGTATCCCAAGTTGTTTGAACCAGGTAAATTTTTGAGGACGAAAATATTCTAAGTGGGGGAGAGTTGTAACACCCGAATTATTTAATTATTTATTTAATTTAATATTTTCATATATTTTTTTGAATAATTGGTAATAGTGTAGAATGCCAATTTAAGTCATTATATGATTATAGGGTGATTAATTAAAATAAGTTATAGGAATAATATTAATAAGAATAATAATAATAATTTTATTATTTAAGAGAGGTAGAATAGAAAGGAAAGTGTTGGTTTTCTGAGTAGAGGAGAAAAAGGGGTTTTGGGAAAAAAGAAGAGAAGAGTAGAAGTGCAAGATTGAGGTAGGGCAAACCTCCATCTCTAAGCAAATCAACCTCCGATTCAGAAGGTAAGGGTGGGGTTCTTGCTTTCTAATTGGGAACATGATGGATGATATGCAGTGGGGTTTATAATCTTGCTAGGTTTGTGTCTTGTAGTTGTTGTTGAAATTTCAAATTGATGCTTGATAAACCATGAAATTTGTTGAATGAATTGGTAAATGTTGTCTTTGTTTGATTCTCTGTGTTGCTAGTACCTTAGGCTGATTCATTTTTGGTTGTGGGTGTGTTGGATGCCAAAAGTTTGGGGAAAATGGCAAGAGGAAGATGCTGGCAGCGCTGAAAAACCCAATCTGTCACGTTCAGTTCGCGGAGCCAACAGGTTGATGCGGCGCGAACTAAGTCCCTGCTAAAGTCGCGGCGCGTACTGATTAGTTTTGAACATATTTTCTGATTTTTCAATTTTGCCCCATTTAAGCATTTTAACTAGGGAACTCTGAGTAGGCTTTTATGAGTAAATAATTCTATTAATTAGTAAGGATTGATATACAAATTGATTAGAAATAGTTTCGAATTAGTATGTTGGTAATTGTAAGCGGTATAGCTGATTAACCAAAATTGGAAGAATTGAAGGAATGGCTAGTATACGCTAGTAAGCTATGGTAGCGTGTTTGTTTTGCTGAATCTATGTTGAATGTAATGAATTTCAAGTATAAAGTTGGTTGTTGCCCTAAATATGGATAAATTTTGGTGGAGGCTTAAAAGCCAATGTGGAAAGTTATTGTTGTTGAAAGTTGTTTGTTGTTCTAAGTTGTTTGTTGTTCTAAATTGTTTGTTGTTTTAAGTTGTCTCATGTGTATGTTATTGTTGTATGCCATACATGATAGTCGCATATGTTGCATTTTATTAAGTTGGAGCTACGCTACCCATGTTGGCCTGGATTGGCAAAATGTTGAAAGTTGAAGGCTTATGCCTTGTTGATGCCTCGGTAAACTGGCATATTTCTAAGTTGGGAGTTTTACTCCGATGGTACCACATGCATCTGTATTTGTCCAAGTTGCATACTCTAGCGCATAATGATGTTGTTGTGTGGTTAAATTGTGTTTGTTGTTGATTGGTTGTGAGATGACAAAATAGTGATTTTATATAATTCTAACTATATATTATTTATCATGATCTCAATTGTATAGTTTGATATCTCACCTTTTCATTTGTTTCGTCGTTGCCTTTATATTGGTAACATGCAGGTAATAAGGAGGAGTAGTTGTTACCGTTTTTAGTTCGAGTTCGGTGTCATTGCTCTGATACTTAGCACTCGGGGGGAAATGAACATTTGTCTTATTTTTTTGTTTTTAATGTTGAATCTTGTGTCGTTAATTGAGGATTTTATTATGTTGATGTTGTTTATGACTCAAAAGATGCTATGTCTTATGTGAAAAACTATTATGATTGCACTGCATGATTAATGAAGTCGTTTATGTTTGAAGTCTAAAAATTATGCATTGTGTTAGTTTTGCCTCTTTAAAGTGTTATTTATCTTTTTTGAATAAAAATGACAGGTTTATATGTTTAAGTTGAAAAGTGTAACATCATGATTATGTTAGAAAATTTTATACTCTGATTTTATTGATTAATTACTTGGGGTAGAATTGGGGTGTTACAACGTCCACCCTCCATTCCATGCATATATATATATATATTATTTTGATTTTCCTCTTAAGCACAGTTACTAAAAAAATCTCAAAACTTGCCAAAACCAGAACAAACAAATTCCAATCCAATGCAGGAAAGGAAAAGGAAAAGGAAAAAGGTGGGGCGCCCACCCTTCATCATGGTACATCCGCCCCCACCCCACACAGATTTATTTTTTATTTTTTTCTTTCTTATAAGTAGGGCGTTCGTCCCTTATGTTTTAGGGCCCCCGTCCTGGTTCTTCTTCACCCGCGCGAATTCGTTTGTAACCAGTTTCTACTATTTTATTCCAGGTTTGATCCAAGGCATACCACAAAATAATTCAACACAATCATTATATTCCAACGTAACACAACATCGACGACAGCTATACGCATAATTCCTTCTACACAACTTCATCGATGACAACCAGAATTTAACAAAACCAGAAACACTGCAATTCACACATTGCAATATAAACTCATAAAAATCTCTATCCCACCTATCAATCATTATATTCATGGTTATAACCTTCAAACCACACCCTTACCTTGGATTGAAGGCAACTCGAATTTCCCGATCAAATTTTCGGAACTTGGCTTTGACAACAAATACCCTCGTATCCTCTATTCTCCAATCCTTGTGCTTCCAAACCTTATTCCTGCCTCTTCCCAAAACGCTACGTGACCTAAGTTTGGTTTTTGTTTTGCTGAATACTTTTATTCTCTACATTGTAATCACTTCATAAAACAATGGGCTTACTAATGTCTAATAGGGCCTACTATCCGATACCCCCAATTTTGCTATTTCTCACCTACGACTTAACCCAACCAAATTAATTAATATTCTACTAAAACTAATATTATTTCTAATATTAATTTCTCCCGACTAAATCGACTATTTTTTTAGTTTATCATCTTATCAGCTCAAACAACATCATCATCCAATTACGCCGATAGTTTCCATCTTCGACTAATACCAACAAATAAATCCTTAACTAATTTAATTAAATAATTAATTAAATCCTTAGGTTATTTTCGTCCTCGAAAATTTATCCAACACAATCATTCTTAACTTCGCCTCCAACTCTCTAATCCTCATTTGCGTTTGGCGACACCTTGACTACTACTTTTCTGACACAACAAAACACAACATGCTCCAAATCAAATACTGACATGCTAATCACTCAACACTTCTGCAACAAAACTTGTTAGCAACTATTCACCATTTCAACAATATTTCGGCACATTAACCTTTAAAGGATGATAACCATCACACACTTACTTGGACATACAATGTCACATTATCATCGTACAATGTTTCCAACATCAAAACACCTACACTATTTCATTCTCATGGATATACGTATGTCAATTATTAACAAATTATTAACAGCTCATTTCACATCGTCATATCTCATAACCAATCTAATTACTAATCAACTTCGTCATATTGCGGAATATTTTTCATCTTTAACAGTAACTAACAAAAACATTGTAGCAACGGAAACAAAATCAGTACATCATCAACTTACCAGCATGACTTAATCATTATGCACACAACTCATCATCAACACATTTCCGGAAAATCACAACACCTTGACACATCATTCCTACATCGATGGCTCACCAAATCAAACATGTAGAGTCGTATACTTACATCAACTACGTTACATACTCTTCTGCTGCGCAACTCTGATAATCCATCTTAAGTCGTCGTGCTCATTCAAACCTCGGTCAACTAAACAATTCATAATTACCATTTTAGTCTCAAACTTCCTTCAATATTCATCGCAGCATTATCCTAATAATCTCATCGATACAACATCCATCGCTTTACTCACCATTAAGATAGAAAGACAATTCTATACCATCCAATACGATTCTGTCTATTATCAACAAGAGATTATGGGTGATTAGTTCCTCAATTTGTCAACAGACAGTCGACAACCATAATGGATTATAAACCATTGTTACCAACATTAATAGTGTTCTTTTCCAACTTGTACTTGAGTCACCTAAAGCATCATAATTCAATGACTTCCAAAACCATTCGAACATGCTAACACTGATGTCTTACAACTATATACTAATACACCTCCGACGATAACACCAACAATAATTCCTTTACACCATTACCGACTCTTCTTATTATTGAAATCATACCCTTGTAATTTCCAACTATGACTCGTGGTTCAAAAGATCCCAATAACTCTAGCAACCTCTGCAACTTTTCAATCACTTACCAATAATCCCACAGCAAGATCTACATCAATTCGTTACTTAATCACTGCTCCTGCGTCAACATCTTACGCAAGGCTACTTAAGCAACAACTTCACAGTTCACCAACAACGATGAACATAGTAACTTTCTAAATTCCATATTATAAAAATTATCCTCTTTACAAGACTCTTCACTTGTTAAACAACCAGAATCTTAAATCCATGTTACCTTCGAATTCGGGAAACAACAAAGCTTTAACAACACTTGCACCAAGGTCGTTCCCGAGATTTTGAGTGCCCTGTCAAAATTATAAATTTCGTGCCCTTTTTCTTAATTCATAATCTTTTACTAGATTTATAAGTCATGTGTATCAAATAAATAGTCAAATTCATATGTATATACAATTTTTTTAAAAAAAATTGGTGCCCCTGATCACTGTCGACCAAAGAATTGAGAATCACAGAACTAGCTAGAACAACTACGACGGACAATGTTAAACAAGTCAATGTCGCCATCACGCATGCTTCACCAAGTCGCCAAAACCGAGTTACATGTATCAATCGATGGCATTCGGCAGAGGCCTTGCTTCTTCATGCAAGGGCGATTCCAGCGACGCTCAAGGATAGGCCTTGCTTAATTCCATCTGCGACGATTTACGCTCAGATAAGATTCTCGTTTTTTTTCACTTAGTCTTAGTCTTTGTGACTTTACTCTGTTTGAATCTTCATTACGTTTCCTCTTCGGAAGTTTGTATTATATGTGAGAATCTGTCTTCCCGGCTCTATTAGGAGGGGCCATATTATTTGACCTTATTATTTTAGTACATCATCACTTGCAGACATCACGAATGCCAAATGGTAGAGGGGGCTGACATGAGCATTAATTTTGTAACTTCAACCATAATGCGTTAGTAACATTTTATCGACGGTTGACATCCTGCTATGAGTAACTCGTTTTTATGGTCTTTGGTTGGTAATAATTAAATATTATATGTGTTAGTTATGAATGCATAACTAGTAGAAGACTCGTGCGTCCGCACGGATAAATTTGTTCCTATATTAGATCATTGAGGATATTGGTGATATATAATTGCTATTATAAAATCACAAATAACAATAAAAATTTAAAAATAAATATGTAACGAATCACCAAAAAATATGTCTAATAACTATAAATATTTATATATATATTACTCTTAACTATAAATATTAGGAAAAATTTATTGATTAAAATAAAAAAGGTATTGTAGTGATAATAACCCTTAAAAATAGTGAATTTAAGTGATAAAATTCACAATATTTTAAGATTATACATAAAAGTCGACTCAACTTATATTAGGCCTTAGACAAAATTAGTAGTCTAACATTTGTAAAATATTGAAATTTAATATATTTTGTTTTAATTTTATTTCTTCTTACTTTATTGACAAAATTTAAAGCCAAACATTTTATTTTTAAATAGTATGTGTTCTAGAAGTCTTTGCTTTTTATATTCAAAATTACTGTTTTTTTTATTCAAAATTACTTATTTATTATTCTAATTGATTTTTACTTAATATATTTTATTTGATAATATCATTATTAATTCTTTTAATCCTAATTGTGGAACATAAAAACTTCAACTATTTTTTCTTTATATTTTCAAGTTTTCTAACTTCTAAATTTAAACCTTAATGACTCTCTAAAAACTATAATTTAAAAGTAAATGAAAAAGATTCAAATGAAATAAAAACAATAAATGAAAAATATTTGAACGATAAAATTTAACTATCAATATGTTATTTTTTATAAAACTTCATTATAAATACTATTTCACTATCACCTATAATAAAAAAAATTATTGAAAGAGTATCTATATAATTAAAAAAACATCTTTTTTAAAAATAACTACTACTATAACAGGGATTAAAGTTTATTAATTAAAAATAAACATATAAAATTACTAATGGTTCTCCAATTTAGGATAAAAAGCAAGTGGCGAAACATTTAAAATTTGCACAAAAATCAATAAAGACCGTACTACTATCGAAAATGTAATGTAGTAATACATATGCAAACACGTCGAAAATACAATGTAATGTAACAAATCACCAAAAGATAAATCTAATATGCAAGAGCTTTGTTGTGCTTTGCATAAAAGTTAACATGCAATTAACAATATGGATAGAGCCCAATGCATTTAGTATTTGGAGTAAGGTTGGATGAATCTTTGGAATAATTGGATAGATTTCAAGTTTTGAAAATTTGAAAATTTAAAATGAGAATTTAAAATCTGATTTACTGCCGTTAGTGTTTAGAAAATTTCAGTAAAATTTACTGCAATAAAAAAATATGGTAAGTTATTATATACTTCAGTAAATTCTGTTTTATTGAAGTTTAACTTATGTGAATGAAGAAACTTAATTATAGTAGTTTATAAAAGCTTTTCAATTACTGCCAACTTACTTATGTATATAGTAAAATATTATATATTACAAGATATTTTGCAAAAAAAATTACATTAGAACTTAGTTCACATGATGGCAACAAAATCCGATTAGTTCCCTGTAATGCAACAGCAGTGCAAATGCACTCATATCAAATTAAATAGTACATGTGAATACAACATGTTTGGTGAGGGCCTACACATTATGTAATATGTGAATCCCAAAAATAGATCACTGAAAATCTGAAATAGCAAATTCACAGTTGCTTATCCCATTTTTTGAAGAACAGACAAGGATCATGGAAGACAACAGGGAGAGTTGAATATTCTATGCTAGGATTGAAGTTGCATGTTCCACACAAATTATCCCGCTCTGCAGATGTGCATAAAAAATACTACAAACAGAGTTGCATGCAAGTAAACACAAGTTCTCTCTTTAGGCAACAAAAGAATGACAAGCTTGATTGCTTTTAACTTAAATATAGAAATTTAATATTTATTTGTCCAGGAGATCCCATATCTTCCAACTGTAGACAGCTGATAAATATTTTAGTTTTGTAACATGACAGTTCAAGGTGGAGTTTAAGCAAATAGATTTACATTTGCTTGTCTTCTAAGGTTTGTGAGCAACTACATTTCCTTTCAAGTTAGAAATTACAGGTACAAAAAGAAGTACGAAAAGAGCCTACAGCCAATCATAAATATGGATTATAATTATTATTTTCACTATCTAGAGAAACATGTCTTCATTTTGTGTGCAATATGTGACAAAGAACAATTCAAAGCCTTGATAATTGAAACTATGTTTGAGACTTACCTTTTCCTGAAGGTTTGAAATGGCCTCATACATGACTTTGCCTTCTGTTTGAAGTCAGCTCACATGTGAAAAAGATCTGTAAATTAAAATTAAAAAGAGTATTAATAAAAAAGAGAGACATGGCGTAAGGAAACTTTTTTTCCCTTTTTTATAATCTTGTTTTAATTATCATACATGTGAAGTTATCAAGAAAAACATAAAAGCAGAAGGCTTTTTTCAGATGTTGCAGACAAATCCAAGCGCCTGCCAAGCCTCATAGGGTAATTCAGTTGCGGCTATTTGTTGCATTCAACTAATTGATTACATAACTAAAGGAGATTCCAGGGGTTTACTGGATCCACTCTGATTGTTCATCTGCTTGTACACATGAAACCATTTCAATGATAGAATGCAATCAACAATTTTCCCTACTGATCCATTCTCTACACTTTCCTGCAAACAAATGACAAATACATTGTTCAACCATGCTAATCTAAAACTAAAACAAAAAGCTTAAAAAGGAACTAAATTTATTCGGGGATTTTAAAACAATGCACATGACATACTAAGCCACCACACTAATAATTTCTCTATGACCACAATGCAACCTCCATTGAGGCCTCATAACCACATTCGACTGTGACTTCTACTATAGGAAAAACAACAATGTGAATGTCATTTCAATAAGCACTACATTGTTTACACACACATATATGAAAACATGGGTTGTGGAACGTATAACTAACATACCTTTTCAAGATCAGAAGCTTCAAAAGCTAGAAGCTTTAACTCTCCGACAACATTAACAAATAACTTGCAACATGTTTAGATATAGCGGTGTAATGTATTTTTAGACTGAATATAAGAGATTCTTGTTATTATTATATAAACATGAAGTATCCACAAAGTATCCATTTGCTTCAACAACCAAATGTTTCAACCCTTATTAAACCTTACAAAAAGAAAACATGAACCAAATGTTACAACCATATCAACCTAGCCAGCTAGAATATAACGTCAGAAAATCACATTATTTACAATATGGTGATAGAAAAATAAGGAGACAACCACATTATTTGTAATATGGGGCAAGTTACACACATTTTCTTTGCTGAATTTGAAATGGTAGGGGTGACAATTGAATTCATTAAAACAAAATCCATTCAATCTATTCATCAAAAAATTCATCCACCAAATTAAAAATAAGTTAATAGATTGATCCGATCCATCCACCACATTTTAATGATCCAATGGATTATTCTTTAGATCAAATAAATCTATTTCTTTTTAAATTTAAAAAAAATATTTTTAGAAAAAAGAAAAATCCAAAAAGTAAATAAGTTTTTCCATAATAATAAAATTAGATTTTTTTTAAAAAACTTAAAAAAATATTTTTTTGAAAACAAAAATGAAACTTTTTTTTTTTTAATTTTTTTTAAAAAAATAAAAAAAAACTAAAATTTTTTTTTAAAAGAATGAAAAAAAATTTTAAACAAAAAACTGAAACTTTTTTTCTAAAATTGAAAAAACAATTCGAAAAAAAATTGGAATTTTTTTTTTTTGAAGAAAAACTGATTTTTTTTATAAACTGAAAAAAAAAATTCCAAAAAAACTTAAAATTTATTTTTTTTGGAAAATAAACTGATTTTATTTATTTTTAAACTGAAATTTCTTTTATTTGTATTTTTTTTGAATCGATATTCATATGTTAAAATGTTGTTAATAGATGAATTTTATTTTTAAATGGATGAATTGAATTGGATATATTTAAGGAAGTTTTAATGGATCGTAATGGATTAATGGAGAATCACTTTTAACAATCCAATTCATCTATTTTGTCCCCCCTGTGAAAGGGGAATCACTTTGATTTCAATACTCTTGTTACTTGGCACTTGCCTTTAAGACTTGTTGTTATGGTATTGCATCATTGAGTTTACTACGACTCCACCAAAACAACCTCATTGTTAAGCCCAAATAAGTTAAAAACCCAATTTAAATCTATGATGTCATGCTCTGCTTTTATAAATATTTTCTGCATATCAACATCATATTCATCAACCTTAATGCCATCTCTCTCCTTTGGCAGATGTTGAATGCTAAGTGTTGTTGGTTTAGTTGCTCTCAGTCGCGGGAAACTGCTAAATAGATACTCATTCATAGTTCCAGTAGCCCGTAAATATTTTTCAATCGTTTTAAGAACCTGTTTGTAGCAACAAATTCAGGAAAGTTATCATGAAGCTATCCTGAAGCAATAAAAGTGTCTGGTTAGTAGCTTGTCATAGCTTTTTCTTAACACATGCATGAGAAATTTTAAGATCATCAGTTTGAAAAATGTTGATAATGTCTTTGTCAGATTTGGTGGTATTAAATATTTGAAACATGTGCGAACACATTATTATGTGAAACTTAGAATAAGAAATATCATTATTCGGATGACAAAGCTATACCTGCAATATATTAAACACAATTCGAATGACATCTTAAGCATGTTTGAAATCAACATTTTGACGATCCTGTCCAATAATTTCCAACCATTTATGCAGAAGATTTTGTAAAGAATGTTCATCAAAAGTCAATGTTAAAGACAGAATAGAGAAAAATCATAAAAAATCAAAACCCTAAAATCGAAAATTTGGAAAAATCTAAAAATCCGAAGATATATTAAAACCCATAAATGAAAATCTACCTTTATGCGCAAAACAATTAGTGTCAATAGGAATAAATTAGTTATATCTTCAATTTTTGAAGACAAGTTATCAGGACGGTTGTCCTGAATCCAAATGGCAGAAAGAAGCTGGCCCATTTGATCTTCACTTAGCTTCATAACTTATGGTTCCTAAAATCCAATTCAATATCAAAATATTGTAAAAAAACTAATCTGAAACTGAAGTCACAAAAAGTTTTTAATGCAAATAATCAAAAACCACAACATCAAAGTGTACAACATAGCCTTCACAAGTGTCTAAGATATTTACTGTACTTTAATTTAACATAATATAACATTTCATTTATCCTTATAAGCTTAAAATAACCTTTCCTTTAACCTTACCATCATGATAAACTTGGATAAACTTTCCTTTAATCTATCAAAGCAAACAAAACCATGGCAATAAGAGATCAATCAATGAATTTAGATATAACCTTCAGTTGAAATTCTTAATAAGAGATCAAAACCGCACTGCTCCACCACCGTAGTTCGCAGATTTGTTCTGTGTTTCGACGTCATCAGTAGCTCCCTCCTTGTTCACAAATCTGTTTGCTTTGAAGATGAAAACCATACATCAGAACGATAACAGTGAATGAAAACAAAGAATAAAAATGGCTTACCTCAAACAATGTCGAACACTAACGAAAATGACACACAACAACATGACCGGTCGCGCAAAACAACACCTATGAAGAGCATAAGCTCATGAGTGAATCCGACGAGAAGCACTGTGATGAGAGAGAAGTGATGATGTTGAAGGGGTAGTGTTGTTCTGAAAGTGGAGAGACGAGCTGCTAGGGTTTCGGGACAGATGAGGAGAAAAAAGGAAAAGTGAGGGAAATATATTTGAAAAGACCCACTTGAATGGATGGAGAAACAAAAAGTATGAAATATGTGTGCCACTTGGCAAATTAGTTGGTTTTCATTGGACAATTTTATTTGATTTAGTCAATAACATTTAAGGGCATTTTGTAGTGTAAATTAATTTTAGTATAAAGGGTAAATTAGGTAGTTTGGTGACATTTCGTAATCTTAGTTAGGTAGTTGGTAATAATAATAATAATGTGTGCTAGTTATAAAATCATGTATGATATAAGCTGATGATGATTGATGTACATTTTTATATCATGATGTTCGTACTTATAGGCTGTCATGCTTTCATTCGGCTATGTCGAACTTTTTGTCTTGCAATATTAAGTTGTTTTGTAGACGCAGTGTCAAGGTAAAACCGCCTCTTTGTTAGCAAAATCAACGGTCGTCAATCTAACGAAAGCATTTCGACAGTCATCAAACACATGAATTAGCTCATGGATTAGCTACATGATGGTGATGAGTTGTTGGAATCAACAACTGCAAGACGGTAATCCATATAAATTGTAGCGCCGATGTTGTCAAATGAAAGGACACGAGTTTAGTAGCGGCGCCTCAAAACAGGGCTTAGACCTCGTATAAGTCGGATAGGATAAGATTCTGCAACGATGTTCCCACCAGGAAGTCTTATACATCTAGTTTCCAAGACCGGAGATGACAATCGGGATGCGTGTAATCCTTCTCATGGACATTCAATATGAGCTGAACTAAGTTGGATAGTCGGGACACTGAACAATGCAAGTTCCTAGGATTTCTCAAAACTGCTACACTGGGAACTATATCGAATATTCTAGAGTGCCACAATGAATTCAATGTTCGACAGTATTTGACACACTAAAGGATCTCATTGTCGACACTGAACATGAAGATAAGTAACTTGGATACATTACCTTAATTATTGGTTATCGCTTGCTAAGTCGAAATATATCTTTTGTGTGTGCATATGTGGTGCAGTCGCTATAATAGCATGGTCTTATTCCCGACATAATCACTTTTTCCTAACAAACACACAGTTGCCTATAGTCTATTTTGACAAAGCGACCCTTGTAACACCCGGAAATTATTTAATTATTTAAATAAAATTATTAAGGATTTATTTATTGGAATTTAGTCGAAGTTGAATTTATCAGTAGAATTATAAGGAGCATTAATAAATTTATAAGTTGGTTTAGGGTGATTAAGTGAATTATCAGAAGTTGGGATTAATTAGTGACGAATTAATTTTATTATAGAATATTATTGGAAATAATATTAGAAATAAGTGTGGATTAATAGAATTATTTATTTGGGGCCTATTTGGTGTTAGGAACAGTAAAACGGAGGTGTGAAAAGTAAACCCAATAGAAATATTATTATTATTATTATTGGGTAAGTTGGATTAATATATATAAAAGAAAAATAAGAAGGTTAGGGTTAGAATAGAAGAAGGAAAAGAGACAGTACGTGAGAAGAAAATAGGTTTTGGGAAACTAGCCGCCGAAGGAGAATTTCGAATCGAAAAGTCAGATTGGAGCTCGATCAGAAATTAGGAGTTGAACTGCCATTGAATCTTGGTAAGGTCTGGGGTTCTAACTCTATAATTGGGTTTATGATGAATCGTATGTGGGGATTAGATTCGTAGGAAATTATCTTGGTTTAATTGTGTGTGAATTATGCTGCGAGAATGACAAATTTATATGTTATTGTGGGAAGAATTGTTATTAAATTAGTATTAGATTGTTTAATTATGGAGACTGGAAGTTGGGTTGCTGGATGGATCGATGAAGAAAAATATTGGAAAAGAAAAAAATACACGGACGCTGAAAAACTGCAGGTACACAGGAGAATGGTCACGCGTGGTGGCCATGGGTTTTATTAACAGTGGGATCCACATGGGTGAGGGCGGGCGCCCTAGGGGAATAGGAGGTGGGGGCGGACGCCTCCCTTTGTGGAAAGGTGGGGACGATCGTCCCTTAAGGATAGGGGTGAGACCACTTTTCCTTTTGTGTGTTGTTCTTATACGTGTAGCCTTTTCTTATTAGAATTTTGTTAATTTTCAATTGGCCACCTTGATTAGGCATGTGGATAATTATGTATGGTGAATCATAATATATTGTTTAACCCAATTAAAATGTTAGTAACTAAGTAATAATGTTGATGTATGAAGTAGCAGATTGAATAATACAAATATTAATATTATTAGCAAAAGCAATTGGTTTAGTAACAGTAACAATAGGTATCAATGTTTGAATATTAGTAGCAGTAAGAATAAAATTGTAGTAACCGGCAAGTTGGAGAATATTTAAAATACATTGTTGATACATGTACCTAGTTGTAGAGTTGGTGTGTACTCATGTGGCAGAGGTATTTGATGGTAGTAAATAGCAAAGTAATATTTAACTGGTATTCTGGTAGTAGGTTCATAGTAATAATTTAGTGGAAAACTATTGAAATAGCAGTATAAATAAACTAATGAGAATTTAGTAGCAGTGATGTTCTAGGAGGATCATAATACATCAGTGCCAGCAATTTCGAGACAACATGGGATTAGGTGCAAAAAACTAAACGTAGTAGTCTAATAAATTAATAGGGGTTGTAATAATTAATAATAATAAAAATAGTACTTAAAAACAATACCGAATTAATCGAGTTAGTAAATTAAACAGTATAATTAGTTGTCCGGAATTAATTGAAAATTATCGGGATGGTTCGTATAATTTAGTACGTGATTACGATTGTTCTATTTTATGGAAATTGTGTTGAATGTATCATGTTATCGACTTGTTTGTGAATTATTGGCGAGGAATATGTTATTGTATATGGTTGTTATTTATGCGAAGTTGCAGGGTGTTTTCAGTGACGATAATTACCTATAATTATTGGTACTAATAGTGATATAGGTGTATGCCTCGTGAAGTGAAGTTATGTAATTGTTGTATGTTGCTAGTGTTGCATTACATTTGGATCGTTGTAAAGGCCTGTATTGGCGGAAATTGTGAAGAAGGCTTATGTCTTGTGCCTCTATTAATTGGCAATAGTGAAGGGAGTTGACGCTCTGTTGGTACCATATGCATCTGCATTGTTGTGTCTCATTTGAATTATGTTGTTGTTAACTGTGAAGTGAATTATGTTGTTGCTAACGGTGAAGTGGGTTTGTGTTGTTATTAATTAGGAACTTGTTGTGATGTGTTAAGTGCGATGTGATAATTTTGTATGATTTAATCCTAATATATTATTTATCATACACTTATTTATATTGGTAGATATCTCACCCTTTCTATTTGTTCATCATTGTCTTTATACTGGTAACGTGCAGGTAACGAGGAGTAAAGACTTAGTAGCTTGTCGGTGTCGTCGCTCTGATACGTAACACTCGAGGGGAATGAACGCTTATTGATTTTATATTGTTTTCCGTTGCACTGTTGATGTTGCTACTTTGAGAATTTGTTTCCTTTTAATTAAGTTGTTTAAAAGATGTTATGTTTCTTTAGAAGTTTGGAAAGTTTATGAATCCGCTGCGTAGTTATTAAATGAAGTTGAATTATTTTTGGAGACTATTTAATTAAGTTCTATGAATTATTAAGTGTTGTCTATCTGTTATGTTAGGACAGTTTGATGTTGATTTTCAAGTTGATAATGTAATTCCTCGTGTTGTGGAAATTTGATAACTCTAATTTTTAATTAAAATTATCGGGTAGATATGGGGTGTTACATTAGTGGTATCAGAGCAGGTCGGTCGGTCCGGCTAGGTTGTTGTGTCGTTAACAATCGAGTATTGTTAATTACTTTATCTAACTGTTGTTTATGTTGTAGTGCTTAGCTGAAATGGCTGGAAGGAACGATGTTGTGATTGCTGCTGCTTTGGAAGCAATGGCTCATGCTATGGAGAATCAACCGAATGCTGGCGGGGATGTTGGATCCCGAAGTTTGGCAACTTTTCAGAGGGAGAATCCACCGGTGTTCAAGGGCAAGCATAACTTATGTCGATGGGGCTTTGCAGTGGCTGAAATAAATTGAGAGGATCTTCCGCGTGATGGACTGCACTCCAGCGCAGAAGGTTCGGTATGGAACTCACATGTTAGCAAGCGAGGCTGATGACTAGTGGCTAGAAACAAATGTAAGATCGGAAGTTGCAGGTGAAGAGGTCACTTGGGTTGTGTTCCGTAGGGAATTTCTGAGAAAGTATTATCCTGAAGATGTTCGGGGTAAGAAGGAAATTGAGTTCCTTGAGTTGAAGCAAGGAAAGATGTCGGTTACGGAGTATGCTGCAAAGTTTGTGGAGTTGGATAAGTTATATCCGCACTATAGCGTGGAAACTGTTGAATTTTCAAAGTGCATTAAGTTTGAGAACGGGTTGCGCTCAGAGATCAAGAAGGCAATGGGATATTAGAATATTCGTGTTTTCTCTAATTTAGTGGAGAGTTGGAGAATTTATGAGGAGGATAACAATGATCATTACAAAATAGTTAATGAGAAGAGGAGCAAGAATCAGAATCGTGGTAAGTGTAACACCCCTTCTAAAATACCCCGCGAATATTAATTATTAAATCAGAGTAACATGCAATGAAGGGTGTCACAATTCAAATTAAATAGAAAATGTCTAACACAAACAGTTGTCATGCTTCACTGAAGAACTTTATTAAATAATCAAAACCAATGTCAGTCATGTTATACACAGTGGAAAATAGCATCAAAACCGGAGTAAAATTCAATTCAGAATTATTCCCAAAAATTAATCAAAGAACAATAGAGTATAAAATAAAACTCCCAGCCAAACATTCCCCAGTGTTACAACTATCAGAGCATGACACTGACACGTGGATAACTAAAATAGCACAGCTCCATAAGCCACCCTCACCAACTCCTGAGCTGCTAACTTTAATCTGAAATCATCAAAGGGTGAGATTTCATCGCAATATAAAATGCATTATATATTTCTAAAAACAACAGAACAATTCAATACATTATTTCACCCTCATTAGCATAATCAGATTCAGTTTACAAATACAATTCATGCAGTTCATTATGCACAAAACAACAATAATAAGATTATAACACTGGAAACCATCCTATCATGTTATAATCCATATGCAATGCAGACTCTATGCATGTGGTACCAAACGGGAACTAAATTCACACCATGTTCCGTTTACACCTCGGAAACAGCGTTAATCAACGATTCGCCCATACACCACTAGGACACGAATCTAACCTCACCACCACTAAACCACTGGGTACGGGTATTGGCTCTGCAGGTCTAATTCCACACAATGGGAATTAACCACCACCAGAATGCATATGCATGCACATCAAAAGCATGCAACATTCAAATAACGGAATATGATATCACAACATTATTCCACACATAGCCAACACCAACAAACATCACATGATAACAGCATAATCATGAATAACAACAGGAACAACACATAAATATATAATCCTCAATCCAATCAGTCAGAACAACGATAACCGGCTCGTCACCATTTCTAAAATTACTTTAGTTCACAAAATCGGAAAATCGACACTTTTTAAAATAAAATCCATGAAATAGTAATTTCTCAATTTTATAAAATAGTACGTTTAATTTAGAGAACGCTTCCCAAAAGGGCACTCGAATCGGAGTTACGGTTTCGAAAATACAAGTTTTTGAAGTTTTAAGCATTATGAAAATCAACACAGTGGTAACCGGTTCCTCCCAGGGAGAACCTGGTTCCCACAAGTTTAAAATGCACGCTCTCTGGAAAAATGTATGGGGAACCCGGTTCCTCCAGACAGGGAACCGGTTCCCACTAGAAATGTTACTTTTCTTTGAAAAAAATCAACTGGGAACCCGGTTCCTCCCCAGGAGTAACCGGTTCCCACTGTTCCAGAAATCCTTCTCCCTGGTTTTTGTACCAGGAACTCGGTTCCTCCCAAATGGGAACCGGTTCCTACGACCTGCAGAACTAAAAATCTGCAACTTTTGACAGCAACCTATTTCCAAACTTTTCCCTTTCATTCCCATATGAACCATAGCATCAGAAACACCAAAAATTCAACTAGTAAACATCAATACAACACACATAGCATAATTTCATCATTACCCATTAATCACATAACACACTAACGGTTCTAATTCCTATAATTCGACACATTAGCGAATAATCCTATAAACCTAGAATTTCTAATTCAAGTTTCCTAACATATTCAACCGTTCAATCGAGTCCCAAAACCCATAAGGCGTTATAATTGAATAAAATCACCCTTTACCTCGTGATGATTCTTCAAATTCTGACGCTTTAGCTTTTTCCTCTTTTCTCTTCCTCTTCTCAGTTGCATTGTTGTACCCCAAAATTTACCCTCTTCTTTTCTGCGTTTCTCTGGCTTATAATTTCACTGCATAAAACATACATGTAATAGCATGCATAGCATTCATCATAAGGAGTATCAGGTTACAGGTATTCTACATGTCACCCAAAAAGAGTTTACTTCTCAATAAAGTGGATTTCGAGTTTCGGCGCATTTTGGGTACTCCAGAAGGCGTATCTCCCACCTCCTTGGGTATTGTCTGTTGATTTTTGACTAGCATTTCTCTCTCATTATTATCTACAATTTTCGTTTGAAGGTCGAGAACGGATTTTGTGAAGAAGGATCTCAAAGGAGTCATTTTCCCTGGCAGATCAAGCTGATTTTAGTGCTGAACCGTGCGTTTTGGCTCACCGAAAAGGCTTTATCTCCTAGCTGGAAGCTCGGAATTGAGCGGGACCTATTTCTAAAATTCCATATCAAAGTCCTCTACAACTCTCATTTGCAACTCGGGAGCTGATTCCCCACCGATCAGTACCAGAATTTTATTCCCTAAGGTTGATTTTGAGCTGAACCGAGCAATTTTCATCTGATACGCAAGGTTCGAAAAATCATATCTCGCTCGATTTTCACCGAAACGGGACGGGACTGGTGCTAAAAGTTCAAAAATCTTGTTATCTTTGAATGTCCCAGAGATATGCATGTGCAAATTTCGATCTGAAGATCCTCGTCCGAGGCATTTTCCCCATAGAGCGCGAACGAAATTCTGCATGTGTCAGTGGTCCAAAATTGATGCTGAAACTTCAAAAATTCCTATTTTCTTGACCATTCATCGGATCAAGTCGGGATTTTGATTTACACAAGCAAAATCACATTCCGGACACTTTTCGTTTACATTCCGACTCCGAATTCCGTACGGATTTGGCTGTTTTGGATTAATTACAAAAATTATTCGGGTAATCATAATTAGCTTGTTGATTATGGATCCAAAGCTATAAATGGATTTTCCTCTTCACAAATGATAACAACACAACCATTTGCTTAATTTTCCATTACCACAAACACTCCAATTCTCTCGAATTCCAAAGCACAAAAAACTCAAAAAGGTTCAAACTTCAACTTTCCCTCCAAGCAACCACCACGGGCCGCCACCGGACCTCCGCTCACCACCGGCCTCCACCACAGACCGCGCTAAGCGCGACCTGCGAATTCTGGTTTTCTCTATTGCAGCTTCTCCTACTTCAATCTACATCTCCTTCTCCTCCTTCTACTCACATTTGACATGGAAGGAACGGTTTCATCTTGATCTCCTCGTCAATTTCAAGATTTAGGGATTCCTCTTCTTCTCCTTCAATCTTCCGTTGAAATCCGAGCTTTTCTTCAAGGATTCAAGTTTAATTCTGAAGATTATCAACAATTCCTCATTGATTTGGTATTTTCTTTGAAGAGCACAAGGAATTCCTCTTCAATTTGACTCAAACTTCAAGTGCAAGTAAGTGTTAGGTTCAAATAAGCACTTATTTTAAGTTGTTTTTGACTTTCAGCTTTTCTTGAAATTGAATACTGAAATTGCATGCAAATTCAATGTAGATTCTGATTCTAGAACTTGTACTCACGAATTTCTTGATTTGAATTGAGTTTTGCCGCCTTATTCGTGTCGGAGTGAGGATTTCTTTGTGGATAGCATGCATATACACTTGGGCATTTATTTTCCCCTTGCATATAGGACATAAACTCATACATTTTGCATCATTTATCGCATGTTCATGCATTGGTGAGTATTTAGCTTGATCAATTTCATAGATTCATGATGATTTGAAGCATAACTTGCATTCAACATGTAGATATCCAAGCGTTTAGTGCATTGTGCATGAACTTGTTGCATGTGCACTCCAAATGTTTGTGTCAATGCTTGACTTAGAATCTTTGAAAGAAAACCTCAAAATGTCATGGCTAGCTTGCATCGTCACGCATATGAACATTGGAATTATCATTTTGATTTGCATTCCTTGCATGTTCATGCATTCAACTTGTCATATGAACATTGGAATTATCATTCGATTTGCATTCCTTGCATGTTCATTCATTACTTTGATATGAGCATTGGTTTTATCGATTCGATTTGCATTCCTTGCATGTTCATTCATTACTTTGATATGAGCATTGGTTTTATCGATTCGATTTGCATTCCTTGCGTGTTCATTCATTACTTTGATATGAGCATTGGTTTTATCGATTCGATTTGCATTCTTCACATGTTCATGCATCAATACATGTATGTGAACATTGGTTTTATCGATTCGATTTGCATTCCTCACATGTTCATGCATCATCAATATATGTATGTGAACATTGGTTTTATCGCTCGATTTGCATTCCATGCACATTCGTTTAGCTCGCTTGTTGGATTGGGCCAACGGTATGGATCGAATTTTGGCATGGAAACGTCATAAACAGGTGGTTCGGATCAAAAATAATTTTTCTGCAGGTTGCGGTCCAGGACGCGCTTAGCGCGGTCCAGAGCGCACTAAGCGCCAAATGTTCTAACTTGTTGGGTTGCAGATCGCGCTTAGCGCGGTCCTCTAGTTTATTTTCTCTGATTTTCTCGATTCTGAAGGTGAACAATAGTCACCCTAGCTATGCTTGGCTACTGTTTGCACTCTATTTCATGCAGGGGCATGCGTCGCATACACGTGCGGCTCGTTTCTTCGATGCTTGTATGCTTTTCTTCTACTTGCTTTTTGGGTCTAACTCCCTTCTTGCAGGTGTTGCTTGAGCTTGTACACCTACGTGTGTATCACTCCTATCTTGTTTTGCTCGCTCTAATCTCGTTCTTGCAGGCATTGTTACTTCGGATGCGTATCGACACGTATTCCGCTTGTTTCAATGTTTTGAACAATTCTCACCGGTTTACTCTTGTTGCATGGCTGCAGTACCTGAAGTTTTCCGGAGTAGTTCTACTGCTTGCATTGTTCTTCGAATTCTATATCCGTTCGGTAGTTTCTACACTGTTTATCGCATTCTCTTATAGCTTTCCTAGATATCATGAGAAGTAGAGCTTTACATCTTTCTTTTGCCATGAGAAGTAGGAATAGAGATGCATGATGGGGCTTCCGTAGTTGGAGCATGTTCAGGAACCCCTCTGGTTTATTTAAAGACCCGTTTAGGGCAATTCTACTTGTGATTTGCGCATATTTGCTTGTTTGTTTGTTTTTTCCCAGGAGCTTGGCTAGGATTGGTTCTTTAGCCTAGACATTAGGATCCACATCCTTTGCATGTCAATGTAGGTAGAGATTCCCTTGCATCCTAAACAATAGGTCCAACCTTGCTTTGCTAGTTTCTTTTGCATGTTGCATGTTGCATGTAATAAAACTAAAGCTTTTTCTTTCCTTTTCCTTTGAAAACAAAACACTTAATAATGGTTTAAACTCCTTTCTCAAGGTAAAAGCAACCAACCAACACCAACTCTTTTCACCTTTGCGCGCTTTCATTTCTTTTTGTGTTTAAAACCTTTTTCACAAGTAAAAAACACAAAACCCACCAAAACAAGTGAGCCGAACTAGGACGCTCTGACTTTCCCATTGCACGCGGGAATACGTAGGCATCTTGTCATGGGGCTCGATCGAGCAAACTTTGTAAATACTTCCTTCTTTTCCCCGTGGTTTCTTATTTTCTCTTTTCTTTACATGCATGATTAGCGATTAAGCATAGATATAACACACCCTTTAGCTAGTAATAGAAAGTGGATACCATAGAGTACTACGGGCGTGTGGGGTGCTAATCCCTTCCCCTCGCGTAACTAACTCCCTTACCTAGATTCTCTTGATCTCTCGGTCATAGGACCGCGATTTCTCCCCTCAGGTTTACTCGATGTTTTCCTTTCTCCCTCGTGAGATAAAAGACGTTCGATGGCGACTCTATTTGATACTTAGTTATCATGTTGGAGGTTCCGCTGTCTGTCTTCGCGACTTCTGTGGGATCGTGCACCTCTGGTCCGATCGGAGTTGATCCTAGCTTTCTTTTTCATGTCTATTGGGTGTTTATCTACTTTATCGCTTTATCATCCTTTGTATGCCTTGCATTGCATTCTATGTGGAATATTTACTGCTTTCATATATCCTATATCCGAACTCAGGTGGTTTATCTCTTGATCTGCGTGGGTGTTACTTGAGGTAAAAGGCCAACTACCCTGGCCAGTGACACATAGGCTAGATGGATGTCCATGTCGAATCCCGCATCCTGTGGTGCGTGTGAAGAGGCATGGAGTACCCGACGAGATTCGATTGACTTTCGCCCACATCCTGTTGTGTAGTCAAGTACTGATAAAGGATCGTCGACTCGACTATCATTAGGGACCCCGTTGGTCTAGAATCACCCGTGAGTCATGATATCATTACTACAGGTACTGTTGGTGACTTGTTACTGCCGGTGACCTTGTTATTGATGGTGACTTGGTATTTTCTATGGGATTCCAGTTTGATGTCGGACCTTTGAACCTGTGACATTCAGATCCAGTTCTATATGATATCTTGGTTGAGGGACAAGTTTCAGACTTTGCGATACTTGTCTGAGAGTTCAGTACAATGGTGGTTCCAATATACAGGATACATGATTCAAAAACATTGCATTCATAAAAAACTTTTAATTTTCATATTTCTAACATCCATATTTGTTATTTCCAGGATTTCTTACCTTTGGGTCTAGTTGTCGGGTTGTGTTGGAAGATGGATACTGAATAGAAGAATAATCAGAGACGTCATCCAGTATACAAATTTCCTACTCCTTCTCTTGAGAATCTTCACCTGATGGCCAATAAGTCTCCACCAGAGAATGTTGTCACGTTTACCCGGGATTATGGAAGGATTCTGACATGGTTGAGATCTCCTCTGACCGATTATCAGAAGGACGAGCTCTAGGCCCTTTTCCAGTTTTATGACTGTGAGTTGAGGTGCTTTGTATTTCCCGATTACTTGCTGATGCCTACATTGGAACAGTATTCTAGTATCTTAGACATTCCTATTTTGCATCAAGTGCCTTTTCATGCCTCTATGGAGAGACCGACCGATGATCAGATTGCCAAGGTTCTTCATTTGCAAAAGTCTGTGGTATCCGCCAATGTCGCAAGCAAGGGTGCCGTGAAAGGCTTTCATTTGGGTTTTCTTCTCCGGGGGGTAATGCCAAAATTGTCAAGAAGGATTGGAAGAGCTTCAATGATATTCTAGCCTGCTGTATCTACGGGATGTGCTTGTTCCCGAATGAGCCCAAATTTGTTGACATGAACGCCATCTCCATTTTCGCCCAACGGAATCCTGTCCCGTCTTTGCTAGGAGATGTTTATCACTCTCTTCAATCTAGAAGTTTCAGAGGGAAGGGAGGAGTTGTAAATTGTTGTGCGCCATTGTTATACCTTTGGTTTCAAGGTTTTCTTCCTCGAAACGGTGCTTTTGTTGACACTCGGCATACCATGAGGTGGATTCCTAGGTTGATGGGCCTCACATCTCACGATATCAATTGGAGTCGACGCGGGATGTCCAAGACTGAGAGTGAGAAGATTATTATTCGGTGCGGAGACTTTCCTAATGTCCCTCTTATGGGCGCAAGGGGAGGTATCAATTACAATCCGACTCTTGCTCTGAGACAGTTGGGTTATGCTTTGGTTGGACCTCCTGACGCAAGTTTCATGCGGGAAACTCTATACTATGGTGTGCCTGATGTTACTGGGATGATGATTAGAGCTACCCAAGCATGGAAAAGCATCTGTCTCGAAGGAGGACAATATTTTGGTAAGAAAGACCCCACGGCCTATGCTTCTTACATCAAATGGATCAAAGACAAGAATAGTGATCGTCAGTGGCCTTCCATTACCAGAGCAACAACTTTTTATCCTGCAGAGTCAATTCCGGATGTTGTTTCTAAAGGAGATTATGAGCGAGTGCTTGCTCAGAATCGCCTTTTGCTCGAAGAAAATGAGACATTAGCGGTGAATTGTCTTGTTGCAACTCAAACAAAGAATCAGTTGGCTCATGAGCTCAAGTATTTCAAAGGAGAAGCATCTGATTCAACCAAGAAGAGTTCTAGGGTTGAAGATTTCTCCATTCCCATGGAGGAACACCGAAAGGTTGTCGTCATCTTGGAAAAGAAGTACAAGGCTCAAATCGAAGATTTGAAAAAGCAAATGCATAATCAGAAGTTGGCATATGAATCCCGCATCCAAGAGAAGGAAGCTCAACTATCCCGTGCTGTCGGAGAGTTGGAACGTCTCAAGATTGAGATGGGTGCACCAGGGGCAGGAGGATTTCCTATGTCGGATGTCTAGATTTATGCTTTATTCATCTTGTGTGGAAATCACCATCAGGCTTGTTGATGGGATTACTCATTTTCTCTATGATTTGCACAAAAAAAAACAGTGTTCAATTGCTTGTAATCTTCTTTGATTCAATGATATTAGACTTTTTCAGTATTCATTATCTCGCTAAGTCCTAAAACTTGAGTCAAAGCATTAAGAGTCCTGGAAATGTTCAAATATGCCATTACATGCATAACATGCATATCATTCATATATGTACATACCATGCATAACAGGTTTTGTCCGGAGTTCTCATCCTCGGCTTCTGCTTTTATTTAGCAGAAAGATTGCAAACTTCCACTGCTACCCGACTCGGAGCAACGAGAAACGACAGATGGAACAACTTCAGGCAGACATGGCCGCGATGAAAGCGCAGATGGAGGCGCAGATGGCTCAATTCATGGAAGTCATCACCAATATGAATCAGGGTCAGCAAGAGTTGAGGGCTTTGGTTGAGAGGTCTCGTTCAGAGGATGGTCGACGCAATCCGTTGATGCTTCGTGGTCACCGTGTCGAAGCCAATAATGATGATGGTGTCAACGACATCCTCGTGGATGATAAATGCCTTGAAGAACGGTTGAAGGTTGTTGAGGGTCAGAAGTTGTCTGGGCTGGATTTATCTGATTTGGGATTGGCACCTCGAGTGAGGCTTCCTCCGAAGTTCAAAGTGCCAGTGTTTGACAAGTACAATGGGGCAACTTGTCCCAAAACTCATATCACTGCATATTTCCGCAAGATGGCAGTTTATACTGAAGATTAAAGGTTGTTGATGCACTTCTTCCAAGAGAGTTTGACCGGGGAGTCTTTAGAGTGGTATATGCATCTGGAACAAGGCCATATCAGGACATGGCGTGATCTTGTGAATGCTTTTCTCCAGCAGTATCAGTTCAACATTGATATGGCTCCGAATTGCACACAACTGTTGGGTTTGTCTCAGAAGTCGGGGCAAACATTCAAGGAATACGCTCAGAAGTGGAGAGAACTTGCTGCTAGAGTTCAACCACCCATGGTCGAGCGGGAAATGATTGATATGCTCACCAGTACCCTATCCGGAGATTACTATGTTGCATGCAGTACTTCTGCAAGCTTCGCTGAGATGGTCCGTTACGGCGAGCGGATTCAAAGTGGGTTGAAGTCTGGTAAAATCCAACAGGTTGAGGGAAGTTCTTCCGGAGCTAAGAAAGCATACAGCGATTATCCCAAGAAGGAAAAGGGAGAAGCCAGCGTTGTATATGGTGGTAGAAGCAAGGCCCATGTCAATGCAGTGACCATATCCGCTTCTCAACCTCAAGCTCAGCAAGCACCTCGTCAACAGAATCAGAGGCAACAAGAGAATCGTACTACTAAAAGGTTTGATGATATTCCTATGAGCTACGCTGATTTGTTTGTCCGCCTGAACGATCTTAAACTGGTTGTTCCCTAGCCTGCATTTGCACCCCCTCCTCTGGATAAGCGCCCCAGAAACTATGATGCCAATACTAGCTGCGAGTTCCATTCCGAAACCTTGGGGCATAGCATTGAGAATTGTTATGCATTCAAGTGCAAAGTGCAAGACCTCATCGATTCAAAGACCATTGAATTAGAGGCTCGACCACAGGTAGCTGGACCAAATGTCACACAGAATCCGATGCCGCGTCATGGGGCTATTCAAGCTGTAATAGAAGATGGGGAGACCCTTAATCTGATCATGAATGTTGACTTGGTGGAAACTTCGTTGCCTTTTGTCAAGGAGTATTTGATTAAGAGAGGTGTCTTTCCGGGTTGTGACGCCGTCTGTGAGAGGTGTGAACATTGCTCAAACAGTTGTGTAAATCTGAAGGATGGTATTCAGAGTTTGATCAATAATGGCCAATTACAATTTGATCGGATCCAGAAGAATGAGAAGGTTGAGACACGGGCCGTATCTGTGATTACCACTCCTTATTCTCCGATTGTTATCTCTGCACCAACAAAGCCTATTCCCCTAGCAGTTACCAAGCCTGGTCCTTTTCCATATGAGAGTGATAAGGCCGTGCCATGGCATTATGGTGCGGATATTTACTACCACGGTGTGAAGCAGGAAGATGCCTCTTCTTCTGCTAAGAAGAACGATGTTCCAGATGTTGCTAATGCTGATAACATTGCCGGAAGCGGTGGTATGACCCGAAGTGGGCGATTTTTCTCTGATCCAACAATACAACTCAAGGCAGAAGCTGTTTCCAAAGCCAAGGGCAAGCAGCCAGAATTGCAAAGTGCCAATCCTGACTTGGAGAAGGATATAGAGGAGATCATGAAGTTTATCCGCAAGAGTGATTTCCGGGTGATTGATCACCTTGCTCAGACGCCTGCGAAAATTTCTATTCTCTCATTGCTTCGAGATTCTGAGGTGCATAGAAATGCCTTGATGAAGCTTTTGAGCACCGCTTTTGTGCCACAAGAGATCTCGGTTGCACAGTTTGAAAATGTGTGTGCAAGTATATCGACCAACAACGGGTTGGGGTTTACTGATTATGATCTACCACCAGAGGGTCAGAACCACAACAAAGCTTTGCACATTTCCATGGAATGTCGGGGCACCACTTTGTCTCGAGTATTGGTTGATACTGGTTCTTCTCTTAATGTGATCCCCAAATCCGTGCTGATGAAGATCGACTATGGTGGTCTTGAACTCCGTCCTAGCGATCTGATTGTAAAAGCATTTGATGGTTCAAGACGATTGTCATACCCCAAAATTTGCCCTCTTACTTCTCAAGGACTTTCATACATCCATACTCAAGGATTCCTCAAGGGTTGATCAGACAAACCCTCTCCTAGACAATCAACCCAAACTAGGGTTTGGCTATTCTCAGATCAAGATGGGTTCTCAACACCTCCAATGATCATCATGCCTCCTTATATGCTTCAAAGAATCTCCATGTCAAGTTTCAAGCCCTACAAGTCAAGTTTCCTCAGACAATTGCTCAGATGGTTGAAAATCAGTTGTATTGGACAAAAAGTCAATTGTGGTCAACATACAATCAAACTTCAAGATTTTTGGTCAACATCCATATTTTGAAGTGACATTCATCATTTGATCAAGGGTTGATCATGATTCATCAAGAAAACTCAAGATTTGATCAAAAGTCAAACTTTCCAAATTAGGGTTTTCTAGAGAAAAGTCATCTGAACTTTGACTAAGCATAACTTCTTCATACTTTCTCAGAAAATTTTCCACCAACTCTCATTTTGAAGAGAATTTAATTCTCTACAACTTCATGTCTCAGAAGCATGGTCAAAAAATGCTTCATTTTGAAGATATGGATCAAAACATTACAGGTCCTTTTCAAAGTCAACAAAAAGTCAACTTTTTGTAATGAAGTGATATTGAGCATGGAAACTCCAATTGAGATGAAACCAAAGATTTTGTTTAGAGGACATCTAGAGATTTCTAAAAAGTCCAAGAACACTCAAAAATGTTAAAAATTGAGCAAGATACACCTTGCACAAGTTGGGCATTTTTGAAGAGGTGCACAAAGAGAAATACTTGTCAAAAACCAAAATTTTGCAAATGGGCCTAACTTTTCTTGGTTCAAACTTATTCCTCAGCCAATTTGGAACCTCCAAGCCCAATGCCACGAATTTTATCTTTATTTTCTATTTAATTTGGATTTTAATCATTTAAAAACCAATTAAATTAAAAATAAAGGTAGAAAATCAAAATTAAATGCAAATTGGATTTTTCTCTCATCCTTGAGGTCCAAGCAACTCATAAAAGCTGGCAATTTCGAAATTGACTTTGATTTGGCAAGAAATTGATGAAAATTGGATCAAAAAGGAAAGATTTGGTTTCATACAAAATCAAATATTTTTACATTGATTGATTCATTATTTTCTCTTGATTTCTGACCTAAATCCATCTATTATAAATACACAATGCCTACACATGAAAAAAGAACAGAAAAATTGCCTCAAGAACCCTATTCCAAACTCAAAAAAACCGTGTTCTTCAAGCAAGTGGCAGCCCTAGTTCTAGCTTATTTCAATCGATTCCAAGCATTCCATTGCATTCTTTGAGGTCTCCTAAATCGATCCAGACCTTTACAAATCACAAAATCATCAAGAATTGTGAAATCACGATTTCAGTTTGTCCAACTTTTTTCAAAATCGATTTTTATCATTCATGCATAATTAACTTGTTTTGATTGTTTGTTCATGTTCAGAATCGTGTTTGCAAGCTATCTGGGTGGTTTAATTGCATTTTAAGTGCCTGGATCGAGTTATGCCATAGTTAGGGTTTTCTGCTTCGATTTAGGGCTTCCCTAAATACGTAAAATTGGACCAAACCAAGGTTACCAGCATGATCAGTGGACAAAAACGAATCGAACCATGGTTTCATATTGCATTTATAATACTTGTGCTGGATTTTTGAATTTTGCAGGGGCTATAGCATCGACCCAAGCCGACGCTAACCGTTTGAAATTTCAAACGAAGAAGATGAAGATCTTCGCGCGTGTTTCTGATTCCCAGGAAGCTAATTCGTTTAAAAACGTTTTGTTTCAATATTATGACACCAAATGCAGTCTGGTCTAGTGGTGAAGGTAGCGCGTGTTTTCCCAGTGGACACGAGTTCGAATCTTGGCAAGGCAACTTATTTTTGCTCCTTTGAAAACTAACTCTTTTTCTATTTCTTTTTTTATTAATATTTTCATGTCAATTTAATTTATCTTTAAATATTTTTCTCATGCATTTAAAAAACTCCAAAAATATTTTCCTTTTGCATTTTAATCAAAAAAATGCTTATTTAATTTTTGACATTAAAATTAATATTTTTGCAGGCATATTTTAATTAATTACTAATTAATCATTAAATTGACTTTTAATTCTTTTTAATTATCGAAATCGACTTAGAAAATTACCAAAAAATTATCTTATCATCTTATTGTCTTTACCGACCTAAAACTTTTTTCCTCGTACAAAAATCATGTTTTTACTAACACTTTTCCTGTTATGCAATTTGCTCGTATTTTCCGATTATGTATCTGTTCACAGGTTGTAACGATCCGGACGATTTTTCCTGCTTTTCTTTTCAATATTATGTAACTGCCTATGGGATGTAATATTTTAATTAGGACTTTTACTTTCCGCACTCCTATTATGTAACTGCCCCAAAGCCATGTAATAGCGTAGGACTTTATCTTTCCGCACTTTACTTTTCCGCAATTTATTTTACGCACCCTATAAACTGCTAGTAGTTAGGCGTGTATGGCAAGATAAAATTGGACATAGATCACTCATAATTCCAAGATAATACATCTGAATTTGACACACTCTTTTCACACACGCACCCCTTAAGGTAGTTCTCTCTCGCTGCCTTACGAATACAAATGGTCAAGTCCCTCGAACGTAGAGGTATTCTAGCATTGTTGCTTACGAAATATATCATCATAGTCCCTTCGATACAAAGATCATAGACCCACGATGTCGCCTACGAATACATGATCTCGTCCCTCGATTGTTGCCTACGAAAAGTGATGATCGTCCCTTCGAATGTGCTAGGATATTCCTACAAGTTGCCTTCTATGACCATACGATGTCCCTTCGAATGTCCCTTCTACATCCAACGAATAGGGTTACCTACCAACTAATGGTATGGATAGAACTATTCTGAAGGAACGTAAAACAACACGAAAATGACCATTCTGAGTAGGTAATAAGACTTTTAGTTGCTTGCTCTATCAAATTACTTTTCACACCACACACTTTTGTCAAAGTTCAAACTCTTTTCAAAACGAAACATTTCCGAACACTTTGTATACATTCCTACATGAATCATTACAAAGTCAAAGCGAAATGCCTTTTCAAAACATTTTTGTCAAACACACAGAAAGCACTTTTAAAAATAAGCTAGAAGCAACTAAGAGCCCGTAGATAACTACGGATGGAAAGGGGTGCTAATACCTTCCCTTTTCATAACCTTCTCCCTTACTTAGAATCTAACGAAGGTCTTTTCCTGTTCTTTTCACCTTCCCTTAACTGGATAAAAGAAAAGTCGGTGGCGACTCTTGCTATCCACAACATTTGCGATAAAAAGCAAAACAAATTCCAAAGTCAGTTCTCCCACCGTATTACAGAACTGGCGACTCTGCTTGGGAGACACCCTAAAGAGAGAATGCCTTAGGGATTTCTAGATCACTTTTACTGCTTTCTGTTTGACTTGCTTGCTTTATCTTTAAGGGTTGCTTGGGTATTATACTTGTGGGGGATCCTACACCCGGATCCCGGTTTCCTTTAGGTAAGTAGCAATAGATCATCGCGACCGTTAGGCGTATACCAAAACGGTCAACATGATGGCTACGTTAGTGTGACACTTTGGATGTCCTAATACTCTTCATTTCCAAGTTTAGGATAGTATTTGGCTTCTGCGTGGTGTCATCAGCACTAACTCAACTTTTAGAACCCTAATTGACCCATCTTGGCCATTAGAAGGTAGTGAGATGGTCGGCTTTGGTGCAAACTAAGGTTGGCTGATACTCGATGCTACGCTCATTAAGATCAGACTTTTAGGATGTTTTCGGTCGACCACTTAGTAGTCGTATTGAAATAAAAGCCTACGAGAAAGATCAATGATATGAGATTCCTAGAACCCAGTTACTATTATAGGACAGGATGAACCAACTCAAACTTTTGGTAGGGTAAACACCTATACCTCATGCAAGCCTTAAACCTAGGGTTGTTGTGTGAATTGTTTGTGCTTGCTAAACATGACATCATGACATCATCACATCATCACATTGCATATCATTTCTAACTATTTCAAGGACCTAGGGATTTATATTTGCTCTGTTTTGTAGGTATTATGGCTTCTAGAAAGACTATCCGAATCAACTTCATGGGTATTGTCATACCCCAAAATTTGCCCTCCATCCACTCAAGAGATTTCATACATTTATACTCAAAGATTCCTCAAGAGTTGATCAGACAAACTCTCTCCTAGACAATCAACCCAAACTAGGGTTTGGTATCCCTCACGTCAAGATAGACTTCCAACATCTCCAATGGTCTTCATGCCTCCTCATATGTTTCAAAGATTCTCCATATCAAGTTTCAAGCCTCACAAGTCAAGTTTCCTCAGACAATTGCTCAGATGGTTGAAAATCAATTGTATCGGACAAAAAGTCAACTGTGGTCAACATACAGTCAAACTTCATAATTTTTGGTCAACATCCTCATTTTGAAGTTACATTCATCATTTGATCAAGGGTTGATCATGATTCATCAAGAAAACTCAAGATTTGCTCAAAAGTCAAATTTCTAAATTAGGGTTTCATTGAGAAAAGTCAACCAAACTTTGACTGATCATAACTTCTTCATACTTTCTCAGAAATTTTTCCACCACCTCTTGTTTTGAAGGAAATTAAATTCTCTACAACTTCATGTCTCACAAGAATGTCCAAAAAATGCTTCATTTGAGAGGTATAGCTCAAAACATTACAGGTCATTTTCAAAGTCAACAAAAAGTCAACTTTTTGTTTTGAAGATATATTGAGCATGGAAACTACAATTGAGATGAGACCAAAAAGGTTGGTTAGAGGACTCTTAGAGCTTTCCAAAAAGTCCAAGAACACTCAAAAATGTGGAAAATTGAGCAAGATACACTATTCAGAAGTTGGGCAATTTTGGACAATTGCACAAAAGGACATTTTGGTCAAAATGCAAAATTTTCCAAATGGGCCTAAAATCTTTTGGTCCAAACTTGTTCATGACATGATTTTTGACCCATAAATGCTTGGCCATGATAATTTTCTATTTTTATGATTTATATTTGAATTTTATAACATTTAATTCAAAAATAAATTATATAAAATATGAAAATTAAGTATTTTTTCAAAAGGAATGGATTTATATCTTCCTTGAAGTCCAAGAAAGCCCATGATTCATACCAAATTCGTGCTAGCCTTTGCATTCATGAGAAAATCAAATTTTTTCAAAGATTTGATTTATTTTTAATGGAAAATATTTGCACATTGATGGAGCAATCTTTTTTCACTCCTTTTGCCATCCAAACTTTCTCTATAAATGCTCAGCAAGATCACAAGCCACAGGGACGAAACCCTAGCTCACGCCAAATCCTTATTTTGTCAAATTTTTTTCAAGAAACTTTGAAAATCGAATTTCAAACTCCAGCCGTTTTCAGCCATCAAAAACCATTCCATTGTCTTCAGGAGGTAGGTTTGAGTAAGTATACACTCTTATCATTGATCAAAGCAAGCTAAATCGATGCATATCCATCCATACATGTTCAAAACTTTCTTGATTTTGCATTTTTAATATCCGTGTGTTTCAATTGATTTTAATGCTTCTAATGTGCTTATGAGATGCCAAGGATCCGATCTGGGCAATCGCTATGGAGTTTGAACGTCCAAAACATGAGATGTCATGCTTAGGGTTTCCAAACTGGAAAGCTTCGAACCGGCTTGTACAAGCCAATTCAGCCAAAACCGACACCGCCATTGAATCCAGAAGGGTCGAAATAGGTGGACTAGGCTTCCTTTTTGCTTGTAATTTTCGTATTTCGCAGGTTTGAAGATCACCGTCGCCGGAGAAGACGACCGGAGCTAGGGCTCCGGCGTCGTTGACTGGCTTGGACCGGTTGACTCCGATTGACTGCAGGCGTGGCGTAAGCGAGCTTCCTGATTCGTTCCCTCCATCCAACTGGGACCCAACGCTGACTGTGTTTGATTTTCAAATAATCAGTGACACGTTTACACTCAAATTCAATTAATTCCAGTTTTCCAAACACCAAGTGCAACATGGCGCAGCGGTTAAGGCGTTGGATGATGGAGATTCTCTCAAAGGTCTCAGGTTCAAGTCCTGGCAAGACCAATCTCTTTTCCTTTTTCTCAAACTTGCACTATTTTCATATTTTCTTTTATTTTAATATTTGCATGTTATTTTAATTAATTTCACAATTTTATTTCTGCATTAAAAATCATCAAAAATTAATTTTCTTTTTCCATTTATTTTCAGAAAACCTTTATTTAATTTATAAAATTTAAAAAATACAATTTTGCAAGCATATTTATTTTTATTCATAATTTTGCATTTTAATTACTTTTAATTAGTTTTTAATTATTAAATTGCATCCAAAAAATCCCAAAAATTTATTTTAGTATATTTATATTATTTTCAGCATGTAATAATTTTCTCATATAAAAATTTGCATTTTTCTAACATTTTTCTCTTGTTCGATTCATATCGTATTTTCCGATTTCTCATTCTTTTACAGGTTGATCCGATTCAGACGATTCTTGCTTTATCATTTTATTTTTTTTCAATAATGTAACTGTCTATGGGATGTAATAGTTTAAATTAGGATCTTTTATTTTCCGTATTTTTAAATTATGTATCTGCCCCAAAGCCATGTAATAGCGTAGGATTTACCTTTCCGCATCTTTACATTCCGCATTTTAATTTCCGCACCCTATAAACTGCTAGTAACTAGGCATGTATGGCAAGATAATAACGAACATAGCCCACTAATTTTCAAGATAAAATATCTGAAATCAACACACTTCTTTCACACATGCACCCCTAGGGTAATTCTCTCGTTGCCTTACAATTCAAAATGGTCATGTCCCTCGAACGTAGAGGTATTCTAGCACCGTTGCCTTCAAAACAAATCATCATAGTCCCTTAGATACAAAGATCATAAGACCCACGATGTCGCCTCCGAATACATGATCTTGACCCTCGATTGTCGCCTACGAAAAATGATGATAGAATGTGCTAGGATACATTGCCTTCATGACCATCCGATGTCCCTTCGAATGTCCCGCTTACATCCAACGAATGGAGCTACCTACTAACTAATGGTATGGCTAGCGCTATTCTGAAGGAACTTAACAATGCAAAAAACAACCAATTCTGAGTAGGTGATAAGACTTTTAGTTGCTTGCTCTAAACCAAATAATTTTCACACCACACCCTCTTTTTTCAAAGTTCAAACTCTTTTCAAAACGAAACATTTCCGAACACTTTGTATACATTCCTACATGAATCATTACAAAGTCAAAGCGAAATGCCTTTTCAAAACATTTTTGTCAAACACACAGAAAGCAATTTAAAAAAAGTGATCTAGAGCAACTAAGAGCCCGTAGAATAAACTGCGGATGGAAAGGGGTGCTAATACCTTCCCTTTTCATAACCTTCTCCCTTACTCAGAATCTAAACGAAGGTCTTTTTCTGTACTTTTACCTTCCCTTAATTGGATAAAAATAAAAGTCGGTGGCGACTCTTGCTATCCGCACATTTGCGATACAAAACACTAAAAAGTCAGTTCACCGTATCACAGAACTGGCGACTCTGCTGGGGAAAATTAAAAAGAGAGAATGCCTTAGGGATTTTTAGATCACCTTTACCGCTTTTTGTTTGATTTGTATGCTTTACTTTTAAGGGTTGCTTGGGTATTATATTGTTGGGGGATCCTACACCCGGATCCGGGTTTCCTTTTAGGTAAGTAGCATTAGATCGTCGCGACCGTTAGACGTATATCGAAACGGTCAACATGATGGCTACGTTAGTGTGACACTTTGGATGTCCTGATACTCTTCATTTCCAAGTTGAGGATAGTATTTGGCTTCTGCGTGGTGTCATCAAGCACTAACTAAACTTTTAGAACCGTAATTGACCCATCTTGGCCATTAGAAGGTAGTGAGATGGCCGGCTTTGGTGCAGACTAAGGTTGGTTGATACTCGATGCTACGCTCGTTGAGATCAGACTTTTGGGATATTTTCGATCGACCACTTGGCCGTCGTATTGAAATAAACGCCTACGAGAAAGATCTATGATATGAGATTCCTAGAACCCGGTTACTATTATAGGACAGGATGAACCAACTCAAACTTTTGGTGGGGTAATCACCTATACCTCATGCAAGCCTAAACCCTAGGCTCATTGTGTGAATTGTTTGTGTGTGCTAAATATGACATCATGACATCATTTGCATTGCATATCATTTCTAACTATTTCAAGGACCTAGGGATTTATCTTTGCTCTGTTTTGTAGGGATTATGGCTTCTAGAAAGACTATCCGAATCAACTTCATGGGTATACCTTCTCAGCTCAAAGAATTGGTTTGAAAATTCCGACCATGCTCGGTTCATCAAAAGACATGGTTATCTACTTGACTTGGTTATCTCCGGTTTTGAAGAAGATATGATGCATGTCCTATTCCAGTTCTTCGATCCGAAACACCATTGCTTTACATTCCCAGATTATCAGTTGGTTCCTACCTTGGAAGAGTTCTCTAAGCTACTTGGGATACCTATTCTTGACCAAATGCCATTCACCGGTCTAGAGAAGGTCCCTAAGTACGAAGACATTGCATTCGCCTTACATCTTAAGCGCTCAGACATTGAAGCCAATTGGGAAACTAGAAGTGGAGTTAAGGGTTTATTTTCCAAGTTCTTAATCAAGAAAGCCCGAGAATTCCTCAAAGTTATGAGTTTCCATGCATTTGAAAACATTGTGGCCTTATTAATTTATGGTTTGGTTCTATTTCCTAACTCGGATCAATTCAGAGATATCAATGCCATCAAGTTGTTCCTTACCCGCAATCCTGTGCCTACTTTACTTGGAGATATTCTACATTCTCTCCACACTCGTACTACTAAGAGACAAGGAACTCTCATGTGTTGTATACCGTTACTTTCTAGGTGGTTTATTTCGCACCTTCCTCCATCAGTTTTGAAGAACGAACAAAGGTTGAGATGGTCTCAAAGACTAATGTCACTCTCTCATTCAGATATCCGTTGGAATCTTTTCTCTCAAAAGGATTTCACCTTCATTGAGCGTTGTGGAGAATTCCCTAATGTACCGCTACTTGGTATAAGGGGAGGTATTACTTATAACCCTTCTCTAGCTCTACGTCAGTTTGGTTTTGCTCGAAGAGATGGTCCACATGATATGCTTCTCCAAGATATTGTGTTCGACTACAACCACGATCTCCAGAATTACCGACGAAGGTTCATACACGCTTGGGGCATGGTAAAGAAGACTGATACCAAGACTTTGGGGCACCAGAACTCCATTCCTTGGGAACCTTACCTCAAATGGGTGCGAGCTCGAGCTCAAAACCTCATGATGCCATTCACGCCTGTTTTACCAGTAATTATGGAACTGTTGCTATAGGTGGCGTACTATCTGTTTCTATCCCGACATGCCTATTGATTTTGAAGACTTGAAGAGATCCTGGATTCAACTAAAAGAAGAGAGGGATACCTTTGAATCTCAGTGTTATGCAAGCGAGAAGAAAGTGTTAGAGTTGACCAAGCTACTTCACGAGGAGCGAAACATCAACGCCTACATCGGCACCAAGAGGAAGCGCCCATGGGAGACTTAGAGCTTTAGGATGTTTATGTTTTCTTGTTTTGAACTATCCTTTGTACTTAAAAAGAAAAAAAAAGAATAATAAAAAGAGTACTAATAAATGTTTGTTCATTGCTTGTTTAACAAATTTAAATCTCTAAGGTCCTTGAAGACCGTCTGAATGCTGTGGAAAACCTGAAGATGTCCGGGCTGAATTTTGATGATCTGAGTCTTGTCCCTGGTGTTGTGATTCCTCCCAAGTTCAAAGTTCCCACTTTTGCTAAGTATGATGGCATGTCTTGCCCTAAGCTGCATTTGAAGTCCTATGTTCAGAAGATCAATCCCCACACTGATGACAGAAAGTTGTGGATGCACTATTTTCAAGAGAGTTTGTCCGGAACTCAGTTGGAATGGTACTATCAGCTAGCGAATGACCATATCCGTACTTGGAATGACTTAGCTGATGCTTTCTACAGACAGTATGAGTACAATGCTGAATTGACACCCACTCGCATGCAACTACAAAGCATGTCTATGGGTCGTGATGAGAAGTTCAAGGAGTATGCTCAGAAATGGAGATCTAGCAGGAGTTCACCACCCTTGTCCAATAGGGTTGGTTGATATGTTCATGGGAACACCGACAGCCCATTCTTCAATCATCGATTGGAAATTCTTCACCGGATTCACCGAGTTGATATTGACGTATTGAAGTGGTATCAAGAGTGGAAAGATTCGGTAGAGACACCTTCAAATCTAAGAGATCTTTTGGTGCTAAGAAAGAAGCTAATCGTGTATGGTCGAAAAGCCGAGCCAAGACCGCGCTCAATCTGTGGGGCGGTTGTGATCTCAATCCTACATCGGCACAACCTCGGAGAGACAACGCGTAGTCGAGCGCCCGAAGGCACGAAGATCAACATGCCTTTGTCGCAAGCCTTGCAACACATGTTGAAAGCGAGTGATTGCTTTGAGGGATCCTCCTCGAATGTCAACACCTCCTCTCAGTACAATCCTAATGCTAAGTGTGCTTACCATTCCAATAGCCCCGGACATAGCATCGATGATTGTTGGGCTCAAGAACAAGATTCAAGATATGATTGAAGCTAAGCGATTGAGTTCGATCCTCCTCGAGACTCGAATGTGATCAACGCGCCTATGCCTAACCATGACAAGGGTTCCAATGTTGGTGATGATACTTATGTTTTCAACATAGATGACTTGACCATTCCTCGATGGTATTAAGAAGAATTTCTTTAAGCGGTGTCAACCAGGATGCCCGAGAATCATTGGTGCCCATCCGCTGATGGTTGTGCTTGGTTGAGAAGGCGTGTTCGATGCATGATGGATAACCGTGAGATACTATTTCGAAACCACCGTGCGTGTGTGAAGAAATGTCTAAGTTGAAGATTGACAATGCGAATGAAACAGTACCATCTGTGTGGGATACCTTGGGGCAGCCAAGTGGAAAGTATGATTACATGGTGAAGTACACTGTTCCTGAAAGCTACAAGATTCCTATTGAAGATGTTAAGGCGACCGGATGGGGTGACGATTTCCCAGAAGATTATGCTGATGTTAACACCATAAGGATTTCCTCTGCTGATTCTGTGCCTAGAGTGGCACCTCTCATCATCACTTCTCCAAGACCAGTTCCGTATTCCTCTGACAAAGCTATTCCTTGGGATTATGGATCTGACGTTTACTATCATGGTGTCAAGCAAGACCCTCTGACCATTGAAGATCTTACAGTTGAAGCTACCATTCCGGACATCGACAACATCACCGGATCTAGTAAGGTGACCCGAACCGGAAGAGTATTCTCTCCAGATATCTCTCCTCCAAAAGACACTGCGACTCCAGCTCGCATTCCAGCTATGCAATCCATTCCCCAAGCTAGAGGGAAAGAACCAGTGACTCGTCCTGCTCAGTCAGAAGTACC
The DNA here is from genome assembly GCA_021764765.1 of Vicia sativa. Classification (NCBI taxonomy): domain Eukaryota; kingdom Viridiplantae; phylum Streptophyta; class Magnoliopsida; order Fabales; family Fabaceae; genus Vicia; species Vicia sativa. The sequence continues at coordinate 42,641,950 of CM038796.1, read as the reverse complement.
AAAGGAAGTTGCTGAAGACACCTCCAAACAAGAAATGGAGGAAATTCTGAAGATCATCAAGAAGAGTGACTACAATGTTGTAGAACAGTTGGGACAGACTCCGTCCAAGATCTCCATGCTTGCTCTGCTCTTGTGCTCTGAGGCTCATGCTAACGCCTTGGTGAAGTTTCTGAAGAATGCTCATGTGCCGCAAGACACTACCACTGACCAATTTGAAGTTTGTATTGCTAGCCTGGCTGCCAACAACGGCCTAGGCTTCTCGATCTTGATTTGACTCCGGAAAAACACAACAAAGCCTTGCACATCTCTGTTGAATGCAAGGGCACTACATTGTCTCATGTTTTAGTAGATACCGGTTCTGCTCTGAATATCCTACCGAAGACTGCTTTTGATCGATTTGATGTCGAAGGGTTGGTTTTGAGACCCAGTGACATTATTGTGAGAGCCTTTGATGGTTCTAAGCGGACAGTGCTTGGAGAGCTCACTCACATTAAAGTCGGTTCCCGACTTTTGACTCCACTTTCTTTGTCATGGACATCCGTCCAGCTTATTCTTGCTTACTTGGACGCCCTTGGATACATGGGGCAGGCGCTGTTACTTCTACCTTACATCAGAAACTGAAGTACCCGGTAAAAGGGAAGGTTGTTACAGTGTGCGGTGAATAAGAGTATATGGTCATCATCTGATCATTCGATACCTTGAGATGAAGGTGAATTCTTTGAGACTCCTGTCAAGCTTTTGAAACAATCCCAGTCATGCCTGTTGACTCTCCTCACTCTGAAGTTGCACAAGTTCCACCTAGGATGGCCTCATTGAAAGATGCTCAAGCTGCTGTTGAAGAAGGTAGTACTATTTGGGGGAAGCTCCCTGATCTTCCTTTCAAATTTGACAAGACTGGTTTAGGCTTCACCATCAAGAGTCGAAGATGATACGCCGTGACGTGCGCCAACTTCCTTTCCGCATTAGCAGTGGAATCCATGCTATAGAAGGCGACAACGACTTCGACATCGCAAGTGGATCTTCCCAACTCGGATCATGGGCTCAGCAATTGGAAGACTGAAGACGTCATACCAATCTCCTTTAGTCAGGAGTAATTGCTCTTGTTTTGTTTTGCTTTTCGTATTTCTTTATGTTTTGAACAATAAACTTTGAAAGCCTAGTGCCTTGCGGGGCATCATGGCTCGTTTACGAGGGTTATTATCTGTCGTTTGCGTATTTTCATTCAATAAATCGTTGGACTTTTGCATTCAATTGTTTGTTTTCTTTCTTTTACTTTATCACCCCTTCAAAAAGCTATGTGTTTCTTACACACACGTGGTACAACTGCGAGAATCACTCCGAATCTCGTTAATAACTATGCTATTGCTAAATATGACTTGATAATCCGATCTACCATGCCGAGGATGAAAGTGAGGAAGATTGTGAAGTGCCAGGAGAACTTGTCGATCTACTACAAGAAGAGCGAGTTATACAGCCACATGAAGAGCAAGTTGAGGTTGTGAATTTGGAGTCGAAGAGAAAAGAGATCAAGATAGGAGCGGGTCTTGAGAACAGTGTTAAAGAAAGGTTGGTTCAGATGCTACGAGACTACATTGAGGTTTTTGCTTGGTCATACGAAGACATGCCAGGGTTGGACATTGATATTGTAGTGCACCGATTGCCAACAAAAGAAGGTTTTCTCCCAGTGAAACAGAAGGTTCGTCGCATGCGTCCTGAGATGTCAGAGAAAATCAAAGCCGAAGTTATGAAGCAGTTCAATGCAGGTTTCTTAGCTGTTACTTCTTATCCACAGTGGGTTGCTAATGTGGTGCCTGTGCCCAAGAAGGATGGTAAAGTACGAATGTGTGTGGATTACAGAGATCTGAACAAAGCAAGTCCGAAAGATGATTTCCCACTTCCTCATATTGATGTTTTGGTTGACAACACTGCTCAGCATAAGGTTTTCTCCTTTATGGATGGTTTCTCCGGTTACAATCAGATCAAAATGGCTCCTGAAGACATGGAGAAGACTACTTTCGTTACACAGTGGGGCACTTTCTGTTACAAGGTTATGCCGTTCGGACTGAAGAACGCAGGCGCCACTTATCAGCGCGCTATGGTGACATTGTTTCATGACATGATTCATCACGAGATAGAGGTCTACGTCGACGACATGATAGCTCGATCACAGGCTGAAGAAGAACATCTTGATCATTTGCAGAAACTATTTGACAGGTTGAAGAAGTACAGATTGAGACTCAATCCTAACAAGTGCACCTTTGGAGTCAGATCTGGAAAACTCTTAGGGTTTGTTGTTAGTGGAAAAGGTATTGAAGTTGATCCCGCCAAGGTTAAAGCTATTCAAGAGATGCCAGCTCCCCGCACCGAGAAGGAAGTCAGAGGTTTCTTGGGCCGATTAAACTACATTGCCAGATTCATTGCACATCTAACTGCTACTTGTGAGCCAATCTTCAAGTTACTTAAGAAAGATCAAGTGGTAGAATGGAACGACGATTGCCAGATCGCTTTTGACAAAATCAAGGAGTACCTTCAGAATCCTCCTATCCTGATGCCGCCCGCCGAAGGAAGACCTCTCATCATGTACTTGACAGTGCTAGAGAACTCAATGGGGTGTGTGTTGGGGCAACATGACGAGTCTGGTCGAAAAGAGCATGCAATATACTACCTTAGCAAAAGTTTACCGACTGTGAAACAAGATACTCACAGCTTGAGAAAACTTGCAACGCTTTGGCTTGGGCTGCTCGCCGACTAAGACAGTATATGTTGACTCACACTACCTTGTTGATTTCCAAGATGGATCCGATAAAATACATATTTGAGAAACCAGCTCTTTCCGGAAGAATAGCAAGATGGCAAATGATCTTGACCGAATACGACATCCAGTACACTTCTCAGAAAGCGATCAAAGGAAGTGTAGTAGCCGATCATTTGGCTCATCAAGCCGTAGATGACTATCAGTCTATGCAGTTCGAATTCCCAGATGAAGATGTTCTACTAGTTACAGATTGTGAAGAACCAGGACCAGACGAAGGACCTGAACAAGGATCCCGATGGACCATGGTCTTTGATGGAGCCTCAAACTCACTTGGCAATGGCATTGGCGCCATCATTACATCTCCTGCAGGCGGACACACGCCTTTCACCGCCAGATTATGTTTCAGTTGCACTAACAACATGGCCGAGTACGAAGCGTGCATCATGGGTCTTAAAGCTGCTATTGACTTAAGAATCAAGTTCTTACAAGTGTATGGAGACTCAGCTTTAGTGATCAGTCAGATAAAAGGCGAGTGGGATACGAAGCATCCGAATCTCATTCCGTATCGAGAGCATGTTCTGAGTTTGATCCCCTACTTCGAAGAGATTACTTTTGATCATATTCCACGAGAAGAGAATCAGTTGGCAGACGCATTGGCTACTATGTCGTCTATGTTCAAGGTTAGATGGGACAACGAGGCTCCCCAGATCATCATTGAGAAGTTCGACGAACCAGCGTATTGTTATGAGCTTGACACAGAAGAGAAACCTTGGTACTATGACGTGAAGAGGTATCTTGAGACTCAGGAATATCCCGCAGGGGCATCTGTCAATGATAAGAAGTTCATGAGAAGATTCGCTTCCAAATTCTTCCTCAGCAACGGCATCTTATACAAGCGCAACCACGACTTGTGCTTACTCCGCTGTGTAGACCAGAAAACAGCAATGCGTATCATGGAAGAGTTACACGAAGGCGCGTTTGGTACCCATTCCAGTGGACATACCATGGCTAAAAAGATTTTGAGAACAGGTTACTATTGGTCCACCATGGAAGCTGATTGTCACCGTTACGCTCGATCTTGTCACAAATGCCAGATATATGCCGATAAAGTACACGTACCTCCAGTACCTCTGAACGTTTTAACTTCTCCTTGGCCTTTTGCAATGTGGGGCATTGACATGATCGGAGAAATCAAGCCTGACTTCCAACGGACATCGTTTCATACTTGTGGCAATCGATTACTTTACCAAGTGGGTAGAAGCAGCCTCGTATGCATCTGTTACCAAGAATGTTGTGGCTCGATTCATCAAACATAATCTTATCTGTCGGTATGGCACTCCTGAAAGGATTATCACAGATAACGGTTCCAATCTCAACAATAAGATGATCACCGAACTCGCCGCTTCAAGATCAAGCATCACAACTCTTCTCCTTATCGGCCTAAGATGAATGGCGCGATGGAAGCCGCCAACAAGAACATTAAGAAGATTATAGAAGATGCGGTGACTTACAAAGATTGGCATGAGATGTTACCATTTGCTCTTCATGGTTATCGCTTTAAGAACATCAGGGCAACCCCCTCTCTTGTGCGGTATGGAAGCCGTCTTACCCATCGAGGTTCAGATACCCTCAACCAGAGTCCTCCAGGAGGCAGAGTTAGGCGAAGACGATTGGGTCCAGACTCGCCTTGACCAGATTAACTTGATTGATGAGAAACGACTCGCATCCATCTGCCATGGACAGATTTATCAGAAGCGAATGATCAGAGCATTTAACAAGAAGGTCAAGCACCGAGTCTACCAAGTCGGTGATCTAGTAGTCAAGCGCATCATTCTTCCACAAGGTGATCCTAGGGGCAAATGGACTCCCACCTATGAGGGACCATTTGTAGTCAAGACAGTATTTTCGGCGGAGCTATGATACTTAGCACCATGGATGGTGAAGACTTCCCACACCCTGTGAACGCAGACATAGTCAAAAAATACTACGCATGAAATAGACCCGCTAGGTCGACTGACCTAGGCAAAAATAAGGGCATCCTGGCGAACCAAAAAGGTTCGGGCAAAAGTTAAGGATATATACAAAAGATGTACACCGGTCGAAAACACGAAAAGCGGCTTGGGCAAAAAGGTATCCGTTGAAAACCGAAAGGCGGTCTAGGCAAAAGTTAGGGATTTAAGCGTACAACTATGTCTCTTCCGGATCACCTGCTTCCGGACTACTATCAACATTCAAGATTCAAATGGCGAAGATCAGTCTACTCACTTTCTACTGACAGCAAGGAGATGAGATAGTTGAAATATATGAGCACTAGCATAGTTGGAACTTAACGAGATTGTTTCCGCATGGCTTTTTACCTTTCTTGTGTACAAACTACTTGGCCATACGCCACATTTCAAATAAACGCAAATTCTTTCTCTTTACAATTCTTGTTGTTGTCGTTTGCAATAAGTCCAACGTTTGCTTTGAATGATTATATGCATTTGACAATAAAAATCTAATCGCAAACATACGAAAAGTGAACATACAAAGGTGCTTACTACAGGATCCAGGAATTGGGACGACGACGAAAGTCACCAAAACATTCCCCGTAGAGCATGATCCCTACAAAGGTATCACTCACAACACAACTTCCCAAAAGCAAAGGGAATCCACGAGCCGCAATTCCACTCAACTAAGTAAAGTTACATCAGTCTCCAAGCAGTAACACCTCACCCCCAGTCAAGGTATTTATCCCCAGCGGATATCTCTCGATCTTTCCCTTTTTCCCCACAGCGATATCGGACCGAAACTTGGTCGATAGTGCATCGGAGGAACCTACATCTTCATTCCCCCAGGAGATTACAACGGGTTCGACTCTTCCAGGTCTCGGCAACTATCAAATGCTCTCCAGTGAGATCTACACTCGAATCCCCGTGAGTGCCTCCTAAATTTCCTCGGCGGGATCTACATACAGAATCCCCAACAGTGCCTCCCAGACTCTCCTCAGCAGGGTCCATATATGAGATCTCCAACAACGAGCCTCTCAAATCTCTACCTTCCTCAACAATATCTAGGCCCAAGACTTGGTCAGATAGTGCATCGGAGGAATCCAGGGTATCTTTCTTCTCCTTCAAAAGCAGGGACTTCCACCTACTCAATTCCCCAAGCAGGAGTTAGAAATCCTCAAACAGAACATCCGCATCTTCTTCAAGATGGATATGTTTTGAAATACCACAACATCTATCATTCATACATTACTCATAAAGTCATAATTCATGCATATGTCGTTCATATACACTGTCATGCATCATACTTTGCATAAAACTAACCAATATTCTATCAAAGTTCCTCTTGTTTTCTCCAAAGCAGTGTGATCCTTGGCGCAAGCAGGTCGAGATTAAGCCCGAATCGGCGGAAAACTATCGAAGACCGCCTTGGTTGTCCTCCGACGGTGGTCGGGATTAAGCCCAGTCGACGGAAAACTATCGAAGACCGCCCTTGGTTGTCCTCCGACGACTAGTCGGATTAAGCCCGAATCGGCGGAAAACTATCCGAAAGACCGCCTCTGGTTATCCTCCGATAACAAGCAATGGATCAACACCCGATGCACAACAGGGAAGCTATCCACATTTTTGCCAATTACTATTTCCCTCAAAGTAATCAGCACGAAGAGTTATTCTGATTCCTTATTATCAACAGCAACTACAGAGTCTAGCGTACGACTCAGTTGCCCTGGATGGCATCTTAAGCCCATCTCCGATTACTTATCAGTGTTTCTCCACTTTCAGAATGCTGCATATATGGTTAAAAATCAATGCAAACCAATAACTTCATTCAAAAAATGGACACGAAGTCTAACGTCGACTCCTCGGATGGCATCTTAAGCCCATCTCCATGCTCCTTCGAAGCGACTACGAGCCTAGCGTCGGCTCACTCCCCATCGATCTTTCGGATGGCATCTTAAGCCCATCCCGTCAATTCCCCTATCGACATTCTCGAGTCTAGCATCGACTCATCCCCGTAGTATCCAACTTCTCAAATGGCATCTGTAAGCCCATTCCGCATCATCCACCAACGAGTGCAAATTTTGGTGTACTCGGTGTTCAATCATCTTCTACCTCCGGTCACGAAAGACAGGAGTGTCAATCTAACCCTCCAGTACAAGAAGATTGAACAGGGGCAGCTGTCATACCCCAAAATTTTCCCTCCATCCACTCAAGAGATTTCATACATTTATACTCAAAGATTCCTCAAGAGTTGATCAGACAAACTCTCTCCTAGACAATCAACCCAAACTAGGGTTTGGTATCCCTCAGGTCAAGATAGACTTCCAACATCTCCAATGGTCTTCATTCCTCCTCATATGTTTCAAAGATTCTCCATATCAAGTTTCAAGCCTCACAAGTCAAGTTTCCTCAAACAATTGCTCAGATGGTTGAAAATCAATTGTATCGGACAAAAAGTCAACTGTGGTCAACATACAGTCAAACTTCATAATTTTTGGTCAACATCCTAATTTTGAAGTTACATTCATCATTTGATCAAGGGTTGATCATGATTCATCAAGAAAACTCAAGATTTGCTCAAAGTCAAACTTTCTAAATTAGGGTTTCGAGAAAAGTCAACCAAACTTTGGTGATCATAACTTCTTCATACTTTCTCGAAATTTTCCACCACCTCTTGTTTTGAAGGAAATTCAATTCTCTACAACTTCATGTCTCACAAGAATGTCCAAAAATGCTTCATTTGAGAGGTATAGCTCAAAACATTACGAGTCATTTTCAAAGTCAACAAAAGTCAACTTTTTGTTTTGAAGATATATTGAGCATGGAAACTCCAATTGAGATGAGACAAAAAAGGTTGGTTAGAGGACTCTTAGAGCTTTCCAAAAAGTCCAAGAACACTCAAAAATGTGGAAAATTGAGCAAGATACACTATTCAGAAGTTGGGCAATTTTGGACAATTGCACAAAAGGACATTTTGGTCAAAATGCAAAATTTTCCAAATGGGCCTAAAATCTTTTGGTCCAAACTTGTTCATGACATGATTTTTGACCCATAAATGCTTGGCCATGATAATTTTCTATTTTTATGATTTATATTTGAATTTTATAACATTTAATTCAAAAATAAATTATATAAAATATGAAAATTAAGTATTTTTTCAAAAGGAATGGATTTATATCTTCCTTGAAGTCCAAGAAAGCCCATGATTCATACCAAATTCGTGCTAGCCTTTGCATTCATGAGAAAATCAAATTTTTTCAAAGATTTGATTTATTTTTAATGGAAAATATTTGCACATTGATGGAGCAATCTTTTTTCACTCCTTTTGCCATCCAAACTTTCTCTATAAATGCTCAGCAAGATCACAAGCCACAGGGACGAAACCCTAGCTCACGCCAAATCCTTATTTTGTCAAATTTTTTTCAAGAAACTTTGAAAATCGAATTTCAAACTCCAGCCGTTTTCAGCCATCAAAAACCATTCCATTGTCTTCAGGAGGTAGGTTTGAGTAAGTATACACTCTTATCATTGATCAAAGCAAGCTAAATCGATGCATATCCATCCATACATGTTCAAAACTTTCTTGATTTTGCATTTTTAATATCCGTGTGTTTCAATTGATTTTAATGCTTCTAATGTGCTTATGAGATGCCAAGGATCCGATCTGGGCAATCGCTATGGAGTTTGAACGTCCAAAACATGAGATGTCATGCTTAGGGTTTCCAAACTGGAAAGCTTCGAACCGGCTTGTACAAGCCAATTCAGCCAAAACCGACACCGCCATTGAATCCAGAAGGGTCGAAATAGGTGGACTAGGCTTCCTTTTTGCTTGTAATTTTCGTATTTCGCAGGTTTGAAGATCACCGTCGCCGGAGAAGACGACCGGAGCTAGGGCTCCGGCGTCGTTGACTGGCTTGGACCGGTTGACTCCGATTGACTGCAGGCGTGGCGTAAGCGAGCTTCCTGATTCGTTCCCTCCATCCAACTGGGACCCAACGCTGACTGTGTTTGATTTTCAAATAATCAGTGACACGTTTACACTCAAATTCAATTAATTCCAGTTTTCCAAACACCAAGTGCAACATGGCGCAGCGGTTAAGGCGTTGGATGATGGAGATTCTCTCAAAGGTCTCAGGTTCAAGTCCTGGCAAGACCAATCTCTTTTCCTTTTTCTCAAACTTGCACTATTTTCATATTTTCTTTTATTTTAATATTTGCATGTTATTTTAATTAATTTCACAATTTTATTTCTGCATTAAAAATCATCAAAAATTAATTTTCTTTTTGCATTTATTTTCAGAAAACCTTTATTTAATTTATAAAATTTAAAAAATACAATTTTGCATGCAGATTTATTTTTATTCATAATTTTGCATTTTAATTACTTTTAATTAGTTTTTTAATTATTAAATTGCATCCAAAAAATCCCAAAAATTTATTTTAGTATATTTATATTATTTTCAGCATGTAATAATTTTCTCATATAAAAATTTGCATTTTTCTAACATTTTTCTCTTGTTCGATTCATATCGTATTTTCCGATTTCTCATTCTTTTACAGGTTGATCCGATTCAGACGATTCTTGCTTTATCATTTTATTTTTTTTCAATAATGTAACTGTCTATGGGATGTAATAGTTTAAATTAGGATCTTTTATTTTCCGTATTTTTAAATTATGTATCTGCCCTAAAGCCATGTAATAGCGTAAGATTTACCTTTCCGCATCTTTACATTCCGCATTTTAATTTCCGCACCCTATAAACTGCTAGTAACTAGGCGTGTATGGCAAGATAATAACGAACATAGCCCACTAATTTTCAAGATAAAATATCTGAAATCAACACACTTCTTTCACACATGCACCCCTTAGGGTAATTCTCTCTCGTTGCCTTACAATTCAAAATGGTCATGTCCCTCGAGCGTAGAGGTATCCTAGCCTTTGCCTTCAAAACAAATCATCATAGTCCCTTCGATACAAAGATCATAAGACCCACGATGTCGCCTCCGAATACATGATCTTGACCCTCGATTGTCGCCTCGAAAATGATGATAGTCCTTGAATGTGCTAGGATACTCCTACAAGTTGCCTTCAATGACCATCCGATGTCCCTTCGAATGTCCGCTTACATCCAACGAATGGAGCTACCTACTAACTAATGGTATGGCTAGCGCTATTTAAAGGAGCGTAACAATGCAAAAACGACCAATTACGAGTAGGTGATAAGACTTTTAGTTGCTTGCTCTAAACCAAATACTTTTCACACACACACTCTTTTCAAAGTTCAAACTCTTTTCAAAGCGAAACATTTCGAACACTTTGTATACATTCCTACATGAATCATTACAAAGTCAAAGCGAAATGCCTTTTCAAAACATTTTGTCAAACACACGAAAGCAATTTTAAAAAGTGATCTAGAGCAACTAAGAGCCGTAGAATAAGCTGCGGATGGAAAGGTGCTAATACCTTCCCTTTTCATAACCTTCTCCTTACTCGAGAATCTAAGCGAAGGTCTTTTACGTACTTTTACCTTCCCTTAATTGGATAAAAATAAAAGTCGGTGGCGACTCTTGCTATCCGCACATTTGCGATACAAAAACACTAAAAAGTCAGTTCACCGTATCACAGGTATACCTTCTCAGCTCAAAGAATTGGTTTCAGAGATTCCTGATCATGCTCAGTTCATCAAAAGACATGGTTATCTACTTTACTTGGTTATCTCCGGTTTTGAAGAAGATATGATGCACGTCATATTCCAGTTCTTTGATCCGAAACACCATTGCTTTACATTCCCAGATTATCAGTTAGTTCCTACCTTGGAAGAGTTCTCTAAGCTACTTGGGATACCTATTCTTGACCAAATGCCATTCACCGGTTTAGAAAAGGTTCCTAGGTACGAAGACATTGCATCAGCATTACATCTAAAGCGCTCAGACATTGAAGCCAATTGGGAAACAAGAAGCGGAGTTAATGGTCTACTTGCTAAGTTCCTAATAAAGAAAGCCTGAGAATTCCTCAAAGTTATGAGTTTCCATGCATTTGAAGACTTTGTGGCCTTGCTAATCTATGGTTTGGTTCTATTTCCTAACTCGGATCAATTCATAGATGTCAACTCCATCAAGATATTCCTCACTCGCAATCCTGTGCCTACCTTACTTGGAGACATCCTACATTCTCTCCACACCCGTACTATCGAAAGACAAGGAACTCTCATGTGTTGCATACCGTTACTTTCCAGGTGGTTTATTTCGCACCTTCCTCCATCGGTATTGAAGAACGAACAAAGGTTGAAGTGGTCTCAGAGACTAATGTCACTCTCTCATTCAAATATCTGTTGGTGTCTTTTCTCTCAAAAAGACTTCACATTCATTGAGCATTGTGGAGAATTCCCTAATGTACCACTCCTTGGCATAAGGGGAGGTATTACTTACAACCCTTCTCTAGCTCTACGATAGTTTGGTTATGCTCGAAGAGATGGTCCTCATGATATGCTTCTCCAAGACATTGTGTTCGACTACAACCACGATCTCCAGAATTACCGACGAAGGTTCATACACGCTTGGGGCATGGTAAAGAAGACTGATACCAAGACTTTGGGGCACCAAAACTCCATTCCTTGGGAACCTTACCTCAAATGGGTGCGAGCTCGAGCTCAAAACCTCATGATGCCATTCACGCCTTTTCTACCAGTAATTATGGAACCTGTTGCTATAGGTGACGTACCCTATATTGTTCTCCATCCCGACATGCCTACTGATTTTGAAGACTTGAAGAGATCTTGGATTCAGCTTAAAGAAGAAAGGGATACATTTGAAGCTCAGTGCTATGCAAGCGAGAAGAAGGTACTAGAGTTGACCAAGCTACTTCACGAGGAGTGAAACATCAACGCCTACCTCGGCCCCAAGAGAAAGCGCCCATGGGAGACTTAGAACTTTAGGATTTTTGTTTTTCTTTTATTTTTCTGAACTATCTTTTGTACTTAAAAAGAAAAATAATAAAAATAACTAATAAATGTTTGTTCGTGCTTGTTTAACAAATTTAAATTCCTAAGGTCCTTGAAAACATTGCATTGCATTCGCATAAACATCATGGCATAACATTTCATAACAGGTACATTGAAGATTGGTTTTCTCATTTTCTCGCTACTTATTTCGCAGAAATGGCTCTTGAACAGACTGTCAAAGATCTCCAGGCTCAGAATGCTCAGTTCCAGGAGATGTTCACTAGCTTGGTCCAAGGCCAAGAAGATCTGAAGAAGCTCATCAACAAAAAGAAGAAGGTCATTGGCGTTCTCAACATGGGAAGACGTCACAAAGGTGGTCCTAAGGTGGTTAGCCGGATAGAGTTCTCAGAGGGAAGTGTCAAAGGCAACGAAGATGACCAACGTGATCCTGAGAAGAAGGAAGAAGATTATGAGAATGATCAATACTCTTATGAGGATGACAAATACAATCAACTTGAAGACCGTCTGAATGCTGTGTAAAATTTGAAGATGTCAGGGCTGAATTTTGATGATCTGAGTCTTGTCCCTGGTGTGGTGATTCCTCCCAAATTCAAGTTCCTACTTTTGCCAAGTATGATGGTATTTCTTGTCCAAAGCTGCATTTGAAGTCCTATGTTCAAAAGATCAACCCCCACACTGATGACAGAAAGTTGTGGATGCACTATTTCCAAGAGAGTTTGTCTGGAACTCAGTTGGAGTGGTATTATCAGCTAGAGAGTGACCATATCCGTACTTGGAGTGACTTAGCGGATGCTTTCTACATGAAATATGAATACAATGCTGAATTGGCACCCACTCGCATGCAACTACAGAGCATGTCTATGGGTCGTGATGAGAAGTTCAAAGAATATGCTCAGAAGTGGAGAGATCTAGCAGGCAGAGTTCAACCACCCTTGTCCAATAGGGAGTTGGTTGATATGTTTATGGGAACATTGACAGGCCCATTATTCAGTCATCTGATTGGAAATTCTTCAGCCGGATTCACCGAGTTGATACTTACAGGAGAACGCATTGAAGCTGGTATCAAGAGCGGAAAGATTCAGGTAGAGTCATCATCAAATGCTGCGAAGAGATCTTTTGGTGGTAAGAAAGAAGCTAATGTTGTGTATGGTCAGAAAAGCCGAGCCAAGACCGACCATGCTCAATCTGTGGGGGCAGTTGTGATCTCAAATCCTACATCAGCACAACCTCAGCGAGACAACGCGCGTAACCAGAACGCGCCACGAAGACAATTTACAAAGATCAACATGCCATTGTCACAAGCCTTGCAACACATGTTGAAAGCTGAGCTGATTACCTTGAGGGATCCTCCTCAAAACATCAACACTTCCTCTCCGAGATACAATCCTAATGCTAAGTGTGCTTACCACTCCAACAGCCCAGGACATAGCACTGATGATTGTTGGGCTCTGAAGAACAAGATTCAAGACATGATTGAAGCTAATGAGATTAAGTTTGATCCTCCTGTTGAGACTCCGAACGTGATCAATGCACCTATGCCTAACCATGGCAAGAGTTCCAATGCTATTGACAAGAACTTTTATGTTTTCCATATAGATGACTTGACTATTCCTCTGATGACTGTTAAGAAGAATTTGCTGCAAGCCGGTGTCAATCCAGGATGCCCAGAGAATTGTTGTTGGTGCTCATCTGCGCCTGACGGTTGTGCTTGGTTGAGAAGACGTATTTAGTGCATGATGGATAACCGCGAAATACTATTTCTAAAGCCATCACCTGTAGAGAGTCTGTGCGAAGACATGACTAAGAACTTGAAGATCGAAGATGTGAGCGAAGCTGTACCAGAAGTATGGGATACCTTGGGGCAGCCAAGTAGGAAGTTTGATTACATGGTGAAGTACACTGTTCCTGAAAGCTATAAGATTCCTATTGAAGATGTTAAGGCGACCGGATAGGGAGACGATTTCCCAGAAGACTATGCTAATGTTAACACAATAAGGACTTCCTCTACTGATCCTGTGCCTAGACTGGCACCTCTCATCATTACTTCTCCCAGACCAGTTCCATATTCCTCTGACAAAGCTATACCTTGGAACTATGGAGCTGAGGTTTACTATCATGGCGTCAAGCAAGACCCTCTGACCATTGAGAACATTACAATTGAAGCTACCATTCCTGACATTGACAACATCACCGGGTCAAGTAAGGTGACCAGAACCGGAAGAGTGTTCTCTCCAAAGATCTCTCCTCCAAAAGACACTGCGACTCCAGCTCGCATTCCAGCTATTGAACCAGTTCCCGAGACTAAAGGGAAAGAACCAGTTACTCATCTTGCTCAGCCAGAAGTACCAAAGGAAGTTGCTGAAGATACCTCCAAACAAGAAATGGAGGAAATTTTGAAGATTATCAAGAAGAGTGACTACAATGTTGTGGAACAGTTGGGATAGACTCCGTCCAAAATCTCCATGCTTGCTCAGCTCTTGTGCTCTGAGGCTCATGCTAAAGTCTTGGTGAAGTTTCTGAAGAATGCTCACGTACCGCAAGACACTACTACTGATCAATTTGAAATTTGTATTGCTAGCCTGGCTACCAACAACGGCCTAGGTTTCTCTGATGCTGATTTGACTCCTACCAGACATAAACACAACAAAGCCTTGCACATCTCTGTTGAATGCAAGAGCGTTACCTTGTCTCATGTTTTGGTAGATATCGATTCTGCTCTGAACATCCTACCGGAGACTGCTTTTGATCGACTTGATGTTGAAGGATTGGTCTTGAAGCCCAGTGACATAATTGTGAGAGCTTTTGATGGTTTAAGCGAGCGATGCTTGGAAGCTCATTCACTGTTAAAGTCGGTTCCCGGACTTTTGACTCCACTTTCTTTGTCATGGACATCCGTCCAGCTTACTCTTGCCTACTTGGACGCCCTTGGATACATGGGGCAGGCACTGTTACCTCTACCTTGCATCAAAAGCTGAAGTACTCGGTGAAGGGGAAGGTTGTTACAGTATGCGGTGAAGAGGAATACATGGTCAGTCATCTGCAGTCTTTCCGTTATCTCGAGATGGAAGGCAAATTCTTTGAAACTCCCTGTCAAGCTTTCGAAACAGTTCCAAGGGTCATGCCTGTTGACTCTCCCATCACTCCTGAAGCTACACAAGTTCCGCCTAGGATGGCTTCGCTGAAGGATGCTCAAGCTGCAGTTGAAGAAGGAGGTATTACTATTTGGGGTCAGCTCCCCGATCTTCCGTTCAAATCTGACAAGACTGGTTTAGGCTTCACCATCAAGGGTCAGAAGATGATACGCCGCGAACGTGCCGGCCAACTTCCCTTCGCATCGGCCAGTGGAGTCCATGCTATAGAAGATGACAGCGACCGACATCGACAAATGGATCTTCCCAACTCCGACAACGGACTCGCAATTGGAAGGCGAAGGCGTCATACCAATCTCCTTTAGGCGGAGTAATTGCTTTTGTTTTGTTTTGCTTTTCGTTTTCTATGTTTTGAACAATAAACTTTAAAGCCTAGTGCCTTGCGGGGATCATGGCTCATTTGTGAGGGTTATTATCTGTCATTTCATATTTTCATTCAATAAAATCGTTGGACTTTTGCATTTAAATGTTGTTTCTTTCTTTACTTTATCACCCTTTAAAAGCTATGTGTTCTTACACACCCCGTGATACACTACAGAATCACTCCGAATCTAGATTGATAACAGACTATGCTATTGCTAAATATGACTTGATAATCCGATCTACCAAGCCGAAGACGAAGGTGAGGAAGATTGTGAAGTGCCGGAGAACTTGTCGCTTTCTGACAAGAAGACCGAGTTATACAACCACATGAAGAGTCAGTTGAGATTGTGAATCTGGGTACTGATGAAGACAGGAAAGAGATCAAGATAGGAGCAGGTCTTAAGAGCAGTGTCAAAGAAAGATTGGTTCAGATGCTACGAGACTATATCAAGGTTTTTGCTTGGTCCTATGAAGACATGTCGGGTTTAGACATTGACATTGTAGTACACCGGTTACCGACAAAAGAAGGTTTTCTCCCAGTGAAACAGAAGGTTCGTCGCATGCGTCATGAGATGTCAGAGAAAATCAAAGCGGAAGTTATGAAGCAGTTCAATGTCGGTTTTCTAACTGTTACTTCTTATCCGCAGTGAGTTGCAAACGTGGTACCCGTACCTAAGAAGGATGGCAAGGTACGAATGTGTGTAGATTATAGAGATCTGAACAAAGCGAGTCCGAAAGACGATTTTCCACTTCCTCATATTGATGTTCTGGTTGACAACACTGCCCAACATAAGGTCTTCTCCTTCATGGATGGTTTCTCCAGTTACAATCAGATCAAAATGGCATCTGAAGACATGGAGAAGACTATTTTTGTTACACAATGGGGGACTTTCTGCTACAAAGTCATGCCGTTTTGACTGAAGAACGCTGGCGCCACTTATCAGTGTCCTATTGTGGCATTATTTCATGACATGATTCATCACGAGATAGAGGTCTACATCGACGACATGATAGCTAGATCAGAGACAGAAGAAGAACATCTCGATCATTTGCGGAAACTGTTTGATAGACTGAAGAAGTACAGACTAAGACTTAATCCCAACAAGTGCACCTTTGGAGTCAGATTTGGAAAGCTCCTAGGGTTTGTTGTCAGTGGTAAAGGTATTGATGACCCCGCCAAGGTTAAAGCTATTCAAGAAATACCAGCTCCCCGCACCGAGAAGGAAGTTAGAGGTTTCTTGGGCCGATTGAATTACATCCCCAGATTCATTGCGCATCTAACTGCTACTTGTGAGCCAATCTTCAAGTTGCTGAAGAAAGATCAAGTAATGGAATGGAGCGATGATTTCCAGATCGCTTTTGACAAAATCAAGGAGTACCTACAGAATCCTCCTATCCTGATGCCGCCTGCCGAAGGAAGGCCTCTTATCATGTACTTGACAGTATTAGAGAGCTCAATGGGGTGTGTGTTGGGGCAACATGACGAGTTTGGTCGAAAAGAGTATGCAATATACTACCTTAGCAAAAAGTTTACCGACTGTGAAACAAGATACTCACAGCTTGAGAAAACTTGCAACGCTTTGGCTTGGGCTGCTCGCCGACTAAGACAGTATATGTTGACTCACACTACCTTGTTGATTTCCAAGATGGATCCGATAAAATACATATTTGAGAAACCAGCTCTTTCCGGAAGAATAGCAAGATGGCAAATGATCTTGACCGAATACGACATCCAGTACACTTCTCAGAAAGCGATCAAAGGAAGTGTAGTAGCCGATCATTTGGCTCATCAAGCCGTAGATGACTATCAGTCTATGCAGTTCGAATTTCCAGACGAAGATGTTTTACTAGTCACTGATTGTGAAGAACCAGGCCCAGACGAAGGACCTGAACAAGGATCCCGATGGACTATGGTCTTTGATGGAGCCTCAAACGCACTTGGCAATGGCATTGGCGCCATCATTATATCTCCTACAGGCGGACATACGTCTTTCACCGTCAGACTATGTTTCAGTTGCACTAACAACATGGCCGAATACGAAGCGTGCATCATGGGTATTAAAGCTGCTATTGACTTAAGAATCAAATTCTTGCAAGTGTACAGAGACTCAACTTTAGTGATCAGTCAGATAAAGGGCGAGTGGGATACGAAGCATCCGAATCTCATTCCATATCGAGAGCATGTTCTGAGTTTGATTCCCTACTTCGAAGAGATTACTTTTGATCATATTCAACGAGAAGAGAATCCGACTTGGTAGACGCATTAGCATATTGTTGTGAACTTGATACAGAAGAGAAACCTTGGTTCTACGACGTGAAGAGTTATCTTGAGACTTAGGAATATCCCGCAGGGGCATCTATCAATGATAAGAAGTTCTTGAGAAGATTTGCATCCAAGTTTTTCCTCAGCAACGACATCTTATACAAGCGCAACCACGATTTGTGCTTACTCCGCTGTGTAGACCAGAAAACAGTGGAACATATCATGGAAGAATTACACGAAGGCGCATTTGGTACCCACTCCAGTGGACATACAATGGCTAAGAAGATTCTGAGAACAGGTTACTATTGGTCCACCATGGAAGCTGATTATCCCCGCTATGCTCGATCTTGTCACAAATGCCAGATATATGCAGACAAAGTGCATGTACCTCCAGTACCCTTGAATGTTTTAACCGCTCCTTGGCCTTTCGCAATGTGGCGCATTGACATGATCGGAGAAATCAAGCCCACCACTTCCAATGGACATCGTTTCATCCTTGTGGCAATTGATTATTTCACCAAGTGGGTAGAAGCAGCCTCGTTTGCATCTGTTACCAAGAATGTTGTGGCTCGATTTATCAGGCATAATCTTATTTGTCGGTATGGCACTCCCGAAAGGATTATCACAGATAACGGTTCTAACCTCAACAACAAGATGATCATCGAACTCTGCACGCAGTTCAAGATTAAGCATCACAACTTTTCTCCTTATCGGCCTAAGATGAATGGCGCAGTGGAAGCCGCCAATAAGAACATCAAGAAGGTTATACAGAAAATGACAGTGACTTACAAGGATTGGCACGAGATGTTACCATTTGCTCTCCACGGTTATCACACTATAGTACGAACATCAACATGGGCAACCCCTTTCTCTCTTGTATATGGTATGGAAGCAGTTCAACCTGTCGAGGTTCAGATACCCTCAACCAGAGTTCTCCAGGACGCAGAGTTAGGCGAAGACTAATGGATCCAGACTCGCCTTGACCAGATCAACTTGATCGATGAGAAACGACTCGCATCCATCTACCATGGACAGATCTATCAGAAACGAATGATCAGAGCATTTAACAAGAAGGTCAAGCACCGAGTCTACCAAGTCGGTGACCTAGTAGTCAAGCGCATCATCCTTCCACAAGGTGATCCCAGGGGCAAATGGACTCCCACCTATGAGGGACCATTTGTAGTCAAAATAGTATTTTCCGGCGGAGCTATGATACTTAGCACCATAGATGGTGAAGACTTTCCACACCCTGTAAACGCGAACATAGTCAAAAAATACTACGCATAAAAGAGACCCGCTAGGTCAACTGGCCTAGGAAAAAATAAGGGCATCCTGGCGAACCAAAAGGGTTCGGGCAAAAGTTAAGGATATATACAAAACATGTACACCCGGCAAGTCGAAAACCTGAAAAGGCGGCTTGGGCAAAAAAGGGTATCCCGGTAGACTGAAAACCCGAAAGGGCGGTCTAGGCAAAAGTTAGGGATTTAAGCGTACAACTATGTCTCTTCCAGATCACCTGCTTCCAGACTACTATCAGCATTCAAGATTCAAATGGCGAAGATCAGTCTACTCACTTTCTACTGACAGCAAGGAGATGAGATAGTTGAAATATATGAGCACTAGCATAGTTGGAACTTAACGAGATTGTTTCCGCATGGCTTTTTTACTTTTCTTGTATACAAACTACTTGGCCATACGCCACCTTTCAAAATTAATATAAGATCTTTCTCTTTACAATTTTTGCTATTGTTGTTTGCATAAAGTCCAACGTTTTCTTTGAATGATTATATGCATCTGACAATAAAAATCTATTTACAAACATGCGAAAAGTGAACGAACAAGGATAATTACTACAGGCTCTAGGAATTGAGATGACGACGAAGGTCACCAATGCGTTCCTCTGCAGAGTACAATCCCCACAGAGGTGTCGCTCACCACCAACCCTCCCCAGTGGAGTACACATTCCAAGCTTCATCACGTTAGTCCCCGAGAAGTGATCCCAATCAGCTGAACCATGTTACATCAGTCTCCGAGTAGTAACGGTTCATTTCCAACAAGAGATATTTATCTCCAGCAGAGTATCTCTCAGCAATCATCATTTCTCCGGCAGAAGCAATATCCAGACTTGGAACTTGGTCAGATAGTGCATCGGAGGAAATCTACAAATTTTATTCCCCAGCCAGAGGTTTCAGCGGGCTCCAGATCCTTCTAGCCTTGTCTCCCAGCAACAATCAAATACCCTCCAACAGGATTTATGCGCAAGATTCCCAGTAGAGTATCTCCTAGATTTTCCCAAGCAGGGTCTACGCACAAGATCCTCGGTAGTATACCTCCCGGTCTCTACTATCCTCAGCAAAATAAATATCTAGGCTTGAAACTTGGTCAGATAGTGCATCGGAGGAATCAAGGATATCTTTCCTCTCTTTCAAAAGCAGGGTTTCCATCAGTTTCGTCCCCCAAACAGAAGTCAGAAATCCCCAAGCAGAACATCCACATATTCTTCAAGATGGATATGTTTTGAAATACCACAACATCTATCATTCATACATTATTCATAAAAGTCATAACTTATGCATATAGCATTCATACACATTGTCATGCATCATAATCTGCATAAGACTAACCATATTCTATCAGCGTTTCTTTTGGTTTTTCCCAAAACAGGTGGAAAATCACTTCTGAAGCAACAGGTCCAGGATTAATACCTGAAGCTAGACGGGAAACCTTATCTAAACGACCACCCAAGTTGTCCTCCGACAACAGATCCAGGATTAATACACGAAGCCAGATGGGAAACCCTATCCGAACGATCACCCAGGTTGTCCTCCGACAACAGGCATTGGATCAACACCCAAAGCGCAACAGGGAAGCTATCCGCATTCTACCGCCTATTATCCCCCCAGAGTAATCAAAACAAAGATTTATTCTGACACTCTCTTATTATCAACAGCAACTAGAGATTCTGGCGCACGACTCAGTTGCCTCGGATTGCATCTTAAGCCCATCTCCGACTATTTGCCGACATCTCTCCACCTTCAAAATGCTGCATATTTGGTTAAAAATCAAATACAAACCAATAACTTCATTCAAAGACGAGCGCGAAGTCTAACGTACGAATCTCTCCGGATGGCATCTTAAGCCCATCTTCGTGCCCCTTTTTACTTTCAGGAATATCTACAGAGCCTAGCGTACGACTCGTTCCCCAGCATCAGTCCTTCCAGATGGCATCTTAAGCCCATCTCCGAAGATTCTCCCATTCAGAAGACATTCTTGAGTCTAACGTACGACTCATTCCCCAGTGAAGTCTCCAGCTTCTCCAAATGGCATCTATAAGCCTATTCCCGCATCCTCAATCAACAGCGAGTGCAAATTTTTAGGTGTACTCGGGTGTTCAATCATCTTCTACCTCCAGGTCACGAAAGGCACGCATGCCAATCTAACCCTTCCAGTACAAGAAAATTGAACAGGGGCAGCTGTCATACCCCAAAATTTTCCCTCTTACTTCTCTAGGAATTTCATACATCCATACTCAAGGATTCCTCAAGGGTTGATCAGACAAACCCTCTCCTAGACAATCAACCCAAACTAGGGTTTGGCTATTCTCAGATCAAGATGGGTTCTCAACACCTCCAATGATCATCATGCCTCCTTATATGCTTCAAAGAATCTCCATGTCAAGTTTCAAGCCCTACAAGTCAAGTTTCCTCAGACAATTGCTCAGATGGTTGAAAATCAGTTGTATTGGACAAAAAGTCAATTGTGGTCAACATACAATCAAACTTCAAGATTTTTGGTCAACATCCATATTTTGAAGTGACATTCATCATTTGATCAAGGTTTGATCATGATTCATCAAGAAAACTCAAGATTTGATCAAAAGTCAAACTTTCCAAATTAGGGTTTTCTAGAGAAAAGTCATCTGAACTTTGACTAAGCATAACTTCTTCATACTTTCTCAGAAAATTTTCCACCAACTCTCATTTTGAAGAGAATTTAATTCTCTACAACTTCATGTCTCAGAAGCATGGTCAAAAAATGCTTCATTTTGAAGATATGGATCAAAACATTACAGTTCCTTTTCAATGTCAACAAAAAGTCAACTTTTTGTAATGAAGTGATATTGAGCATGGAAACTCCAATTGAGATGAAACCAAAGATTTTGTTTAGAGGACATCTAGAGATTTCTAAAAAGTCCAAGAACACTCAAAAATGTTAAAAATTGAGCAAGATACACCTTGCACAAGTTGGGCATTTTTGAAGAGGTGCACAAAGAGAAATACTTGTCAAAAACCAAAAATTTGCAAATGGGCCTAACTTTTCTTGGTTCAAACTTATTCCTCAGCCAATTTGGAACCTCCACGCCCAAGGACACGAATTTTATCTTTATTTTCTATTTAATTTGGATTTTAATCATTTAAAAACCAATTAAATTAAAAATAAAGGTAGAAAATCAAAATTAAATGCAAATTGGATTTTTCTCTCATCCTTGAGGTCCAAGCAACTCATAAAAGCTGGCAATTTCGAAATTGACTTTGATTTGGCAAGAAATTGATGAAAATTGGATCAAAAAGGAAAGATTTGGTTTCATACAAAATCAAATATTTTTACATTGATTAATTCATTATTTGCTCTTGATTTTTGACCTAAATCCATCTATTATAAATACCCAATGCCTACACATGAAAAAAGAACAGAAAAATTGCCTCAAGAACCCTATTCCAAACTCAAAAAAATCGTGTTCTTCAAGCAAGTGGCAGCCCTAGTTCTAGCTTGTTTCAATCGATTCCAAGCATTCCATTGCATTCCTTGAGGTCTCCTGAATCGATCCAGACCTTTACAAATCACAAAATCATCAAGAATTGTGAAATCACGATTTCAGTTTGTCCAACTTTTTTCAAAATCGATTTTTATCATTCATGCATAACTAACTTGTTTTGATTGTTTGTTCATGTTCAGAATCGTGTTTGCAAGCTATCTGGGTGGTTTAATTGCATTTTAAGTGCCTGGATTGAGTTATGTCATAGTTAGGGTTTTCTGCTTCAATTTAGGGCTTCCCTAAATACGTAAAATTGGATCAAACCAAGGTTACCAGCATGATCAGTGGACAAAAACGAATCGAACCATGGTTTCATATTGCATTTATATTACTTGTGCTGGATTTTTGAATTTTGCAGGGGCTATAGCGTCGACCCAAGCCGACGCTAACCGTTTGAAATTTCAAACGAAGAAGATGAAGATCTTCGCGCGTGTTTTTGATTCCCAAGAAGCTAATTCGTTTAAAAACGTTTTATTTCAATATTATGACACTAAATGCAGTCTGGCCTAGTGGTGAAGGTAGCGCGTGTTTTCCCAGTGGACACGAGTTCGAATCCTGGCAAGGCAACTTATTTTTGCTCCTTTGAAAACTAACTCTTTTTCTATTTCTTTTTTATTAATATTTTCATGTTAATTTAATTTATCTTTAAATATTTTTCTCATGCATTTAAAAAACTCCAAAAATATTTTCCTTTTGCATTTTAATCAGAAAAATGATTATTTAATTTTTGACATTAAAATTAATATTTTTGCATGCATATTTTAATTAATTACTAATTAATCATTAAATTGACTTTTAATTGTTTTTAATTATCGAAATCGACTCAGAAAATTACCAAAAAATTATCTTATCATCTTATTGTCTTTACCAACCTAAAACTTTTTTCCTCGTTCAAAAATCATGTTTTTACTAACATTTTTCCTCTTATGCAATTTGCTCGTATTTTCTGATTAAGTATCTGTTCACAGGTTGTAACGATCTGGACGATTTTTCCTGCTTTTCTTTTCAATATTATGTAACTGCCTATGGAATGTAATAGTTTAATTAGGACTTTTACTTTCCGCACTCCTATTATGTAACTGCCCCAAAGCCATGTAATAGTGTAGGACTTTATCTTTCCGCACTTTACTTTTCCGCAATTTATTTTCCGCATCCTATAAACTGCTAGTAGTTAGGCGTGTATGGCAAGATAAAATTGGACATAGATCACTCATAATTCCAAGATAATACATCTGAATTTGACACACTCTTTACACACACGCACTGTAATACGGTGAACTGACTTTGTAGAATTTTGTATCGCAAGTGTGCGGATAGCAAGAGTCGCCACCGACTTTTCTTTTATCCCAATTAAGGGAAGGTGAAAAGAACAGGAAAAGACCTTCGTTAGATTCTGAGTAAGGGAGAAGGTTATGAAAAGGGAAGGTATTAGCACCCCTTTCCATCCGTAGTTATCTATGGGCTCTTAGTTGCTCTTAGATCACTTCAAAATTGTGCTTTCTGTGTGTTTGACAAAAATGTTTTGAAAAGGCATTTTGCTTTGACTTTGTAATAATTCATGTAGGAATGTATACAAAGTGTTCGGAAATGTTTTGTTTTTGAAAAGAGTTTGAACTTTGACAAAAAAGTGTGAGGTGTGAAAAATATTTGATTTGAGCAAGCGACTAAAAGTCTTATTACCTACTCAGAATGGTCGTTTTCGTGTTATTTTACGTTCCTTTAGAATAGTGCTATCCATACCATTAGTTGGTAGGTAACCCTATTCGTTGGATGTAAGCGGGACATTCGAAGGGACATCGTATGGTCATAGAAAGCAACTTGTAGGAAGTGTCCTAGCACATTCGAAGGGACTATCATCATTTTTCGTAGGCGACAATCGAGGGTCAAGATCATGTATTCGGAGGCGACATCGTGGGTCTTATGATTTTTGTATCGAAGGGACTATGATGATTTGTTTTGAAGGCAACGGTGCTAGAATACCTCTACGTTCGAGGGACATGACCATTTGAATTCGTAAGGCAACGAGAGAGAATTACCCTAAGGGGTGCATGTGTGAAAAGAGTGTGTTGATTTCAGATATTTTATCTTGGAATTATGAGTGATCTATGTCCATTTTATCTTGCCATACACGCCTAATTACTAGCAGTTTATAAGATGCGGAAAGTAAATTGCGGAAATGTAAAGGTGCGGAAAGATAAATCCTACGCTATTACATGGCTTTAGGCGGATACATAATTGAAAGTGCGGAAAATAAAAGTCCTAATTAAACTATTACATCCCATAGGCAATTACATAATATGAAAAGAAAGCGATAAAAATTGTCCGAAACGGGATAACCTGTGAACAAATGAAAAATCGGGAAACACGAGAAAATTGCATAAGATGAAAATGTTAGTGAAGCAACTCGTTTTTTTCAAAAAAAATCATTTAATTTTTTTAAAACAAACAATGAAATCGCCACCTAATTTTATTTGTTCTAAAAAGAACGGGGAAATATAGATAAAACCCACGAAAATCGGATAAGACAATCTACGAAATTAAGAGATATAGGTTCGGGAGTTGGTTATGCAAGGGGAAGGTATTAGCACCCCTCACATCCATCGTACTCGATGGTACCCATTTAGTTCAAAGTGTGGTTGTGTGTTAGTGTGAAAATTTTACGATCTTCTAAGTTTTGAAAAGAGAAAGAAAGAGAGGAGAAATGTTTTTATTATTTTTGCTCGCCTTTGGTCGTAAGACTTAGTGCCTACGTACTCCCTCGTGCAATGGGAAAGTCAGAGCGCCGTAGTTCGGCTAGAAAATAATTGTTTGTTGATTAATTTTAAATGAAAAATACAAGTCGTCATTTTTAAAGGAGAGGACTCATCTAACGTCCACAAGGTGTGATAAAGAATAAAGGACTACGCACCAACATGAGGGAGGGTTTGAGAACACCTCTAGTACTCAAGTGGAGAAGTCGAAAACCTTGGGAATAGAGGAAGAAGCATCTCAATTATAAATGAATCATGTCTAATCTTGAAAAGGTTTAAAGGTAAAGGGTGCTTGGACGCACAAAAGATATTGAATGTGTTGGAATTGATTTTAAATTGTGGATGACAAGTACCAAAACGTTGGGCTATCCTCTAACGATTCAATACTCAAGATTGGTGATTGAGGTCAACCGATCATCTCTCATCCAAAATCTTTATGATGAAAAGAGTGAGGTGAAACAAAGTTCACTTTTATTAAGTGTATGGAATAAAGTATTTAAGTCATTGGGTTACCCTCTAATGGCCCAAATACTTTACATTTTAATTAAATCGTCGGGCTATCCTCTAACGATTTACTTAAATACCATAGCACCATGTTTTTTTTGTTTTGTAGAAGAATTGATTTTTGAAAGAACAAGTTCAATTAATTATTTTTGACTTGCAAGTGTTTTAAATGCTTAGTGCATGACGAAAGAATATGATCGAGATAATTGTAAATCACAAGTAAAATCGACAAAGCCCATACAAGGTGGCCAACCTAAGTATAAAACAATTAAATTACATGTGTACTAGCAAAGTGGGCTAGTATACTATAACGACTAATTGGAACAATTAATCGAAATAGGCTCACTGTAAGAAGGCCCAGGATCAAGCGTACATGTGTGCATGTGTGGTCATCGCGACGCTTCGTAGCTTTGTCGACTTACGGGTTCAAAAATGATTTACAAATATTAGTTTAAAAAAAGATTTTTTGGTTTTGTGTAAGTGACAGTTAAATTAAATAAAATAAATGTGTACTAAAATTATTACAAGAATTGTTTTTTGGGAGAGGGATACATGAATTATAAATGGGGATTAAACGGTAAAATAAAATAGAAAGCGGTAAATTAATTACAATGCAACAAGGGGATTGGGATACATATTTTCAAATGGGGATAAATTGAAATTAAAAAGAAAACGGTAAATTAATTATGTAAAAGCATACAAACAGAAACTAAATGCGGGGAAATTTAAATACCGATGATTGTATTTTATTTTATTAATTAGAATAGATTATATGAACTGATTCTAAGAAATGCAACCATTATATCACAGTATAATTCGAATTTATTTACCGATGAATAAATAAAAATAATATGTATATAGTATATATAATACTAAATATAAGAAATAAATATAATATGTATATTTACAATAATAAATATAAGAAATAAAATAAAAAAACATGTATAATTATATTTACAGTATAAAATATAAAATAAAATAAAAATGCAAGTATATTGTATGTACATTATTAAATATTAAATAAAAATACTAATATGAATATTAAAATGCTAATAATAAAAGTTTAGGTATGCTAAAAGAAATTGAATGTTCCGATCAATCCTCGGATGTCTACACAAATAGCAAACATATTAGTAGCATGAGTGTGAGATGAAATAGAAATAAAATGAAATTGCAATAAAAATTAGAATACGATTAGTAATTACAAGCTATAGAATCGAAAATGAAACTAGTATAAAATGTATATGAACGGAAGGATTAAAACAATTAAATATGCGAGTAATTCGATTCACAAAGGAACCAAAACCAAAGAAATATACACCATTATTCAAATTAAAATCGAAACAAACTAAAAATTAAACCGAACAAATCCGGGCAGCAACTATATATACTTAATAATGCTCAAGAATTCATCTCAAAAAGTGTTCAAAACAAATTAAAAATGCGACGATAGAAACAAAATGGTTGCCCCATAGTTTCTCGGTTAGATTTACACGCGGTATTATCATTATACCGTCATTGAAACTAATCTTGAATATTATTCAAAGACAAACTACAATCGAAATTAAAATTAAAAAAAACAAGATAATATAATGGTTTCTCGGTTAAATCGTACGCGAATAAACGCGACATCGATATCAAACCATCATCGAAACCACAGTATTGTTTCACTCACAATTCTAATTAAAATGAGAATAGCATAGTAATACGACATCCAAACGGTTTCTCAACTAGATTTACACGCGAATTAACACGGCATCATCATTTAGCCTTCATCGAAACACTTTGAATTTAAGCTTAAATTGTATTAAAATCTAAATCAAACAAATTGAATAAAGCAATGATAGAAAACAATCGGTTTCCCCGCAAAGTTTCTCGGTTGGTTTCTACGCGAATAAACGCGGAAACAACATCACCTTCATCGAAACCATACAACTTTCAAATCATAAACTTCAATTAAAATGAGAATAATGCAAAATCGTGATACTCCTAATGGTTTCTCGGTTTGTATTAAACGCGGATAAACACATCATCGATACTAAACCATCATCGAAACCAAAAAAAATGGATATCAACACTTTTATCAACACAAAACCCACATCCGTCGAACCAAGGCAGCAAATTACAATAATAAAATTATTCTGTTCAGAATTTCACCATAACATTTTAACAGCATATCAAAGGGTTCTTGCATCCACATATTCCAATAAAATAATTATAACAGCTCAAAATATATTAACATTAACAAAGCATTTCAATCGATAGAAATTACCAAGGTTTAACACAAACAACTCAGATAAAATAACAATGTATGACAAGGATGTCGAAGTTTACCGAAGGCAGAATCGAATCCAACGGAAAGTCGCTGTCTGGAACCGTTGTCGTCGGAGGTGTTGTTTCCGGCAAGAAGTAGAAGGTTCGACGGAGAATGATGTTGAAGGAAGTTGTTGTTGTAACGGCGAGATGGTTGAGAGGCAGATGGTTTGTTTCTGTAATGGTTGGTAGAAACAGAAACAGAGGCGTGGTTGAGAGAGAGAGCGAGTAGCAGGGAGCTTGTTGCTGCTGCGGTTTGTGGAAGAGACAGATGGGAGCGATGAAGACAAAGGCGGAGGTCTGTTGGGAGAAGCGGAAGGCGTTACGGCAAGGGTGTGATTGAAGATGGGTGTTGAGGGCTGACTGTTGGAGGGTTACGGTTGTTGTTTGGAAATGGAGGGTGAGACGGATTGAAGGGGCAGAGCCGCGGCGAAGGGAGATGATGGTGGGTTACGGTTTGATGAAGGTGTGAACAGGGTTAATGAGTGGATGAGCGGAAAGAGGCGAGGTTACGGCGAAGGAACATATGGAGTATGGTAGTTTGGCCGGGACGATGAACGGAATGGAGGTTACAGTGTTGAAGGTGAAGATGGTAACAGGGTGAAACAGCAAGGAGGCGGAGGATGAAGGTGAGATAATGGAGATTACAGTGAGGATTGTGGGGAGCCAGTAAAGGGAGTGTGGCTGTTCACGATGAAGAATGGAAGTTTTGATATTTGTTTCTTTTTCTGAAGACTCTCACTGTTCCGTTTTCTTTTTTTAATCTTGGCCCCCTTTCGTTCAATTTTTTGGCCTCTCCCCATTATAACAGCAACGTAACATACATATATATACAATACAATTAGGTTTAGCAATATTTCAATAATGCCCAAAATACCCTTTATAATAAAATGGGCTATAAGGCCCAAAAGTATAAAAAATAATCTACCCAAAAACATTTTTGTTTTGATTTTTAAAGATAAAAATTGGACACCTAAAATTGTTAAAAAACGGTAAAAGTTTAGACGATAAATTATCCGAAAAAATTAAATGAGCATATTAAAATAAACTACGAGTCTTATAAATTAAAGAAAAATTATTGAAATGGTTAAAATTGAAATAAAATGATAATAAAGGATACCCGATTTTAAAACATTTACGGTTAAAAACGAGACTCAAAAATGTATCGAAAAATTAGGGAGAGCACATTTTCATGATCTACGCGACACGTAGATTCATAAAGCAGTGAGTAAAAGATAAAAATTTGAAATATTTTTCCTGCTAATTTTCGCACAGTGTCGAATCGCTTTTAACAGTCTGTTTATAAAATCGAAATATTGATATCATCGACATATAAATAATTTGGAACAATGCAATAAACAGGCAGAGAAGTAAAAATAAATTAAATAAAATAACGGGTATTTTACAATTAAAAAGTATGCAAATATCGATTTAGACTGACTTTTGATCAGTTTAAATACGACGTAATGATGTGAATGCAATGAGTGAATGACTGTTTTTTTTTATAAACAAAACGCGAGTAGAAAAAACATCAGGGTAAAATTTGGGGTGCAACAGTTAGTAAAAATAATAATTTTTGAATGAGAAAAAGTTTTCATGCTAGGAATATCATTAATATGCTAAAATAATTTTTTGGGATTTTTTGGAGTTAATCTAATAATTAAAAAAATCAATTAAAAGTGATTTAAATGATAAAATAGAAATTAAATTAAATATGCATGCAAAAATAATATTTTTAATTTTAAAAATTAAATAAACATTTTTATGATGAGTATGCAAAAAATAAATATTTTTGGTATTTTTTAAATGCATTATAAAAATATTGAAAGATAAAATAAAATGGATGAAAATATTAAAGAAAATAGAAAAAATATGAAAATAGAAAAAATATGAAGTTTTGTAAAAGGAAAAAAGAGAATGGTCCTGGTGTGGTTCGAACTGGGGACCATTGAGTGAAACCTTAAGTCTGCTTGCCTCTACCACTACGCCACATTGCACTTGGTGTTTGTAAAACCAAAATCAATTGAATAAAAGCATACACGCGTCAGGGATATGTTTCAAACACAGTCAGCGTGCGTGGACCCCAGTTGGCACGAGAGAGAAAATCAGAAAGCGCGAAAGTGCCACGCCTACCTCCAGCCGGTCTTCGCCTGAGTCAGCGTCGGAGCTAGGGCTCCGGTCATCTTCTCCGGCTAGCCCGATTTCGAAACCTGCAAAATAGGCAAAAACAAAAGCAAAGGGATACCCTACCCCCCTAAATCGACCATGGCGAATTCAATGGTGGCCTCCGTTTGACCTGAAAATAACTGTATAAGTCGGTTCGAAGCTCTCCAGTTTTCTACCCCTAATAATGGCAACACGAGATTTCTACGTGCAAGCTTGCATGTAAGGTGTCAAATGCATTCTAATGAACCTCCTGAACA
This sequence comes from Vicia sativa, assembly GCA_021764765.1. NCBI lineage: Eukaryota > Viridiplantae > Streptophyta > Magnoliopsida > Fabales > Fabaceae > Vicia > Vicia sativa. Next base: position 42,611,664 of record CM038796.1, on the reverse strand, counting down.
CAAACAAACACATGAAAACAGTTAACAATGCATGATTAATGAAATTCGAATTTCACAAATATACCAAATCGGAGCAAGCTATAGATCGAGTTCTGGGCAGTCTTGGCTTCAAGTGAGGGATGGTTTCGATTGCTGGGAACCTCAGGAAGGTGTTTGGATGGTTAGTTTGCCTTGAAACTTGCTGAAACTTGAAATTCGATTTTGGACAATTTGAGAAATTTTTTGACAAAATAAGGGTTGTGTATGGGGCTAGGGTTTCGTGTCCTTTGATGTGCAATATGCTGGGTATTTATAGAGTGAATTGAGAGGGCAAAGAGAGTGAAAAAAGATTGGATCTTGAATGTGCAATAAATTCTTTTCAAATAAAATCAAATTTTGGAAAAAAATTGATTTTCTCTTCAATTAGAGAGCTAGCACGAATTTGGTATGTTTCATGGGCTATCTTGGACCTCAAGTTTGATAGAAATTCACTCCTTTTGAAAAAATATCTTATTTTCATATTTTATATAATTTAATTTTGAATTAAATGGTTTTAAATTCAAAAATAAATCAATAAAACAGAAAATTGTCATGGCCAAGCATCAATAGGTCACAAATAATATTATGATCAAGTTTGGATCATAAAATTATAGGCCCATTTGGAAAAAATTGCATTTTGACAAATATCTCCTTTTGTGCAATTGTTCAAAAATGCCCAACTTTTGAATAGTGTATTTTGCTCAATTTTCCACACTTTTGAATGTTCTTGGACTTTTTGGAAAGCTCTAAGAGTCCTCTAACCAACCTCGTTGGTTTCATCTCAATTGGAGTTTCCATGCTCAATATATCTTCAAAACAAAAAGTTGACTTTTTGTTGACTTTGAAAAGGACCTGTAATGTTTTGATCCATACCTTCCAAATGAAGCATTTTTTGAACATTCTTGTGAGACATGAAGTTGTAGAGAATTGAATTTCCTTCAAAACAAGAGGTGGTGGAAAAATTTCTGAGAAAGTATGAAGAAGTTATGCTCAGTCAAAGTTTGGTTGACTTTTCACTGAAAAACCCTAATTTGGAAAGTTTGACTTTTTAGCAAATCTTGAGTTTTATTGATGAATCATGATCAACCCTTGATCAAATGATGAATGTAACTTCAAAATGGGGATGTTGACCAAAAATTATGAAGTTTGACTGTATGTTGACCACAGTTGACTTTTTGTCCAATACAATTGATTTTCAACCATCTGAGCAATTGTCTGAGGAAACTTGACTTGTGAGGCTTGAAACTTGACATGGAGAATCTTTGAAGCATATGAGGAGGCATGAATACCATTGGAGATGTTGGAAGTCCATCTTGATCTGAGAATTGTCAAACCCTAGTTTGGGTTGATTGTCTAGGAGAGGGTTTGTCTGATCAACCCTTGAGGAATCCTTGAGTATGGATGTATGGAATGTCTTGAGAAGTAGGAGGGCAAATTTTGTGGTATGACAGTTTCCCCTGTTCAATCTTCTTGTACTGGAAGGGTTAGATTGGCATGTTCGCCTTTCGTGACACAGGTAGAAGATGATTGAACACTCAATACACCTAAAATTTGCACTCATTTGATAATGACGGAATGGGCTTCTGAGATGCCATTTGGAGATTACGCTGGGGAATGAGTCGTACGCTAGACTCAAGATTGTTGTCTGAATAGGAGAACTGTCGGAGATGGGCTTAAGATGCCATCTGGAAAGATCGATGCTAGGGAGTGAGTCGTACGCTAGGCTCTGTAGACATTTTGGAAGGAGCATGGAAATGGGCTTAAGATGCCATCCGGAGGGAGTCGTACGTTAGACTTCGTGCTCATCTTTGAATGAAGTTATTGGTTTGTATTAGTTTTTAACCAAATTATGCAGCATTCTGAAAGTGGAGAAATGTTGACAAGTAGTCGGAGATGGGCTTAAGATGCCATCGAAAACCGAGGTCGTCTTGACTACGTAGTTGTTGTTGATAATAAGAGAGAGTCAGAATACATCTTCGTGCCGATTACTCTGAGGAGATAATAGTTGGCAAAATATGGACAGCTTCCCTGTTGTGCTTCGGGTATTGATCCAATGCCTGTTATCGGAGGATAACTTGTGATCGTTCAGATAGTTTTCCGTCGGCGGGCATTAATCACGGATCATTGTCCGGAGGACAACAAGGGTGGTCGTTCAAATAGTTTTCCCGTCTGGCTTCGGGTATTAATCCTGGACCAGTTGTTGGAGGACAACTAGGGTGGTCGTTCAGATAGTTTTCCCGTTTGGCTTCAGGCATTAATCTTGGACCAGTTGTCAGAGGACAACTAGGACGGTCGTTCAGATAGTTTTCCCGTCTAGCTTCGGGCATTAATCCTGGACCTGTTTGCTTCAGAAGTGATTTTCACCTGTTTTGGAAAAAACAAGAGAAACTTTGATAGAATATTGTTAGTTTGATGCAAATTATGATGCATGACGATGTGTATGAATGACATATGCACAAATTATGACTTTTATGAGTAATGTATGAATGATAGATGTTGTGGTATTTCAAAACATATCCATCTTGAAGAAGATGTAGATGTCACCTTGAAGATTTCGACTTACGTTTGGGGATGAAGCAGTTGGAGACCCTGAGAAGAAAGATACCCTTGATTCCTCCGATGCACTATCTGACCAAGTCTTGAGCCTAGGTATTGTTGAGGATGATAGAGACCAAGAGACGCGCTGCTGAGAACCTTGTGTACAGACCCTGTTGGGGAGAATCTGGAGGTACTTTACTGGGGATCTTGCGTGTAGATCTCGCGGGAGAGTATTTGATAGTTGCTGGGAGACCGGGTTAGAAGGATATGGAGCCCGTTGTAATGTCTGACTGGGGAATAAAAGATGTAGTTTTCCTCCGATGCACTATCTGACCAAGTTTCGAGTCTGGATACTACTGCTGGGGAAAAGGGAAATTGTTGAGGGATATTTTGCTGGGGATAAATACCTCGGCTGGGGATGAAGTGCTACTGCTTGGGAACTGATGTAACACGATTTAGTTGAGTGGAATCACTGCTCGGGGACTAACGTGGATTCCTCTGGGGAAGGTTTGTTGTGAGTGACACCTCTGTGGGGATCATGCTCTGCGGGGGAATGCATTGGTGACCTTCGTCGTCATCTCAATTCCTGGAGCCTGTAGTAATCACTTTCGTTTGTTCACTTTTCGCATGTTCGTGAATAGATATTTATTGTTAGATGCATACAATCATTCAAGGCAAACGTTGGACTTTATGCAAACAACAACAGTGAAAATTGTAAAGAGAAAGAAACTTGTATTTATTTGAAATGTGGCGTATGGCCAAGTAGTTTGTACACAAGAGAAGTAAAAAGTTATGCAGAAACAATCTCGTTAAGTTCCAACTATGCTAGTACTCATATATTTCAACTATCTCATCTCCTTGTTGTCAGTAGAAAGTGAGTGAATTGATTTTCGCTATTCGAATCTTGAATGCTGATAGTAGTCTGTAGGTAACTGGACGAGACATAGTCGTACGCTTAAATCTCTAACTTTTGCCTAGACCGCCCTTTCGGGTTTCGATCTAGGGATACCCTTTTTGCCCAACCGCCTTTTCGGGTTTTCGACTTGCCGGTGTACATGTTTTGTATATATATCCTTAACTTTTGCGAACCTTTTTGGTTTGCAGGATGCCCTTATTTTTGCCTAGGCGGTCGACCTAGCGGTCTCTTTTATCGTAGTATTTTTGACTATGTCTGCGTTCACGGTGTGGGAAGTCTTAGCCATCCATGGTGCTAAGTATCATAGCTCCATGGAAAATCATCTTGACTACAAATGGTCCCTCATAGGTGGGAGTCCACTTGCCCTTGGGATAACCTTGTGGAAGAATGATGCGCTTGACTACTAGATCAACGACTTGGTAAACTCGATGTTTGACCTTCTTGTTAAATGCTCTGATCATTCGCTTCTAATAGATCTGTTCATGGCAGATGGATGCGAGTCGTTTCTCATCAATCTAGTTAATCTGGTCAAGGCGAGTCTGGACCCAATCGTCTTCGCCTAACTCTGCGTCCTGGAGGACTCTGGTTGAGGGTATCTAAACCTCAATGGGTAGGACCTTCCATACCGTATACAAGAGAGGGGTTTCCCATGATGTTAAATCTTGTAGTCGATAACCATGAAGAGCAAATGGTAACATCTCATGCCAATCTTTGTAGGTCACTGTCATCTTTTGTATAATCTTCTTAATGTTCTTGTTGGCGGCTTCCACTGCGCCATTCATCTTAGGTCGATAAGGAGAAGAGTTGTGATGCTTGATTTCTCCGATCATGTCAATGCCCCACATCGCAAAAGGCCAAGGAGTTGTTAGAACATTGATCTTGGAGAATGCGTGCACTTTGTGCATATATCGGCATTTGTGACAAGATCGAGCATATCGGTGACAATCGGCTTCCATGGTGGACCAATAGTAACTTTGTTCTCAAAATCTTCTTAGCCATCGTATGTCCACTGGAGTGGGTACCAAATGCGCCTTCGTGTAACTCTTCCATGATATGTTCTGCTGTTTTCCGGTCTACACAGTGGAGTAAGCACAGGTCATAGTTGCGCTTGTATAAGATGTCGTTCTTTGAGGAAGAATTTGGATGCAAATCTTCTCAAACTTCTTATCATTGTGGATGCCCCAGGATATTCACGAGTCTCAAGATACCTCTTCATGTCATAGTACCAAGGGTTCTCTTACGTATCAAGCTCACAATATCTTGGTTCGTCAAACTTTTCAATGATGATCGGGGAGCCTCGTTGTCCCATCTGACCTTGAACATAGATGACATAGTAGCTAACGCGTCTGCCAACTGATTCTCTTCTCGTGGAATGTGATTGAAAGTGATCTCTTCGAAGTAGGTGATCAAACTCAGAACATGTTCTCTATATGGAATGAGATTCGGATGCTTCGTATCCCTCGCATGTCGGTGATCACTAAAGCTGAGTCTCCATACACTTGTAAGAACTTGATTCTTAAGTCAATAGCAGCTTTGATACCCATGATGCACGCTTCGTATTTGGCCATGTTGTTGTTGCAACTGAAACATAATCTGGCGGTGAAAGGCGTGTGCCCGCCTGTAGGAGATGTAATGATGGCGCCAATGCCATTGCCAAGTGCGTTTGAGGCTCCATCAAAGACCATGGTCCATGGGGATCCTTGTTCAGGTCCTTTGCGGGCACAGTTCTTATGATCGGTAACTAGTAAAACATCTTCATCTGGAAATTCAAGCGCATAGATTGATAGTCATCTGACTTGATGAGCCAAATGATCGGCTACTATACTTCCTTTGATCGCTTTAAAAGTGTCTTGGATGTCGTATTCGGTCAAGATCATTTGCCATCTTGCTATTCTTCGAGAGAGCTAGTTTCTCAAATATGTATTTTATCGGATCCATCTTGGAAATCAACGGTAGTGTGAGTCAACATATCTTGTCTTAGTCGTGAGAAACCCAAGCCAAAGCGCTGAAAGTTTTCTCAAGCTGTGAGTATCTTGTTTCACAGTCGGTAAACTGTTTTCTAAGGTAGTATATTGCATACTCTTTTCAACCAGACTCGTCATGTTACCCCAACACACACCCCATTGAGTTCTCTAACACTGTCAAGTACATGATAAGAGGTCTTCCTTGATGGCATCGGGATAGGAGGATTCTGTAGGTACTCCTTGATTTTGTCAAAAGCGATCTGGCAATCGTCGTTCCATTCCACCACTTGATCTTTCTTAAGTAACTTGAAGATTGGCTCACAAGTAGAAGTTAGATGTGCAATGAACCTGGCAATGTAGTTCAATCGGCCCAAGAAACCTCTAACTTCCTTCTCGGTGCAGGGAGTTGGCATTTCTTGAATAGCTTTAACCTTGGCGGGGTCAACTTCAATACCTTTACCACTGACGACACACCCTAAGAGTTTTCCGGATCTGACTCCAAAGGTGCACTTGTTGGGATTAAGTCTCAGTCTGTACTTCTTCAACTGTCAAATAGTTTACGCAAATGATCAAGATGTTCTTCTTGATGCGTGATCGAGCTATCATATCATCGACGTAGACCTCTATCTCGTGATGAATCATGTCATGAAATAAAGTCACCATGTAGCGATAAGTGGCGCCCGTTCTTCGATCCGAGCGGCATAACTTTGTGAAAGTGCCCCTTTGTAACAAAGTTATCTTCTCCATGTCTTACGGAGCCATTTTGATCGATTATGTAGGAGAAACCATCCATGAAGTAGAAGACCTTATGTTGGGCGGTGTTGTCAACCAGAACATCAATATGAGGAAGTGGAAAGTCGTCTTTCGGACTCGCTTTGTTCAGATCTCTATAATCCACACACATTCGTACCTTGCCATCTTTCTTAGGTATGGGTACCACATTTGCAACCCACTGTGGATAAGAAGTAACAGCTAAGAAACCGGCGTTGAACTGCTTCATAACTCCGGCCTTGATTTTCTCTAACATCTCGGGACGCGTCACCAGACCTACGCTTTCTTGGGAGAAAACCTTCTTTTGTTGGCAACCGGTGTACCACAATATCAATGTCTAAACCCGACATGTCTTCGTATGACCAAGCAAAAACCTCAATGTAGTCTCGTAGCATCTGAATCAATCTCTCTTTAACACTGTTCTCAAGACCCGCTCCTATCTTAATCTCCTTTCTGTCTTCATCAGTACCCAAATTCACAACCTCACCTGCTCTTCGTGTGGTTGTATAACTCGATCTTCTTCTTGTAGCGATATGACAAGTTCTCCGGCACTTCACAATCTTCCTCACTTTCGTCTTGGCTTGGTAGATCGGATTATCAAGTCATATTTAGCAATAGCATAGTTTATTATCAGATTCGGAGTGATTACGTAGTGTATCACGTGGGTGTGTGTAAGAAACACATAGCTTTTGAAGGGTGATAAAGTAGAAGAAAGACAACAAATAATGCAAAAGTCCAACGATTTTATTGAATGAAAATATGCAAATGACGGATAATAACCCTCACAAGCGAGCCACGATGCCGGGCAAGGCACTAGGCTTTAGAGTTTATTGTTCAAAACATAGAAAATACGAAAAGCAAAACAAAACAAGAGCAATTACTCTGTCTAAAGGAGATTGGTATGGCGTCTTGATCTTCCAATTCTTTGAGCCCATTGTCTAGAGTTGGGAAGATCCACTTGCGATGTCGAAGTCGTTGTCATCGTCTTCTATAGCATGGATTCCACTACGGGCGATCGGAGGAGGAAGTTGGCCGCACGTTCACGGTATCATCTTGACCCTTGATGGTGAAGCCTAAACCGGTCTTGTCGGTTTGAAAGGAAGATCGGGGCCGTCCCAAATAGCTACCTCCTTCTTCAATGATGATCGTCTTTCGGTGACGCCATCCTAGGCGGAACTTGCGTAACCGGGGTGTGGGAGAGTCAGCGGGCATGACTGGGGATTGTTTCAAAAGCTTGACAGGGAGTCTCAAAGAATTCACCCTCCACCTCGAGGTATCGGAACGACTGTAGATGACTGACCATATATTATTCTTCACCACATACTGTAACAACCTTCCCTTTCACCGGGAACTTCATTTACGATGCAAGGTAGAGTATGGCCTGCCCATGTATCCAGGGCGTCCGGTAGGCAGAGTAAGTTGGATGGATGTCCATGACAAAGAAAGTGGAATCAAAAGTCTAGGAACCGACTTTAACAGGCAGAATGAGCTCTCCAAGTACCGTTCGCTTAGAACCATCAAAAGCTCTCACAACTATGTCACTGGGTTTCAGAACCAATCCTTCAACATCAAGTCGATCAAAAGCGGTCTTGGAAGGATGTTGAGGCGAGAACTAGTATCCACCAAAACATGAGACAAAGTACCCTTGCATTCAATAGAGATGTGCAAGGCTTTGTTGTGTTTCCTTCGCGGTGTCAAATCGACATTAGAAGCCTAGGCCATTGTTGGCAGGGCTAGCAATACAAACTTCAAGCGGTCGGTAGTGTCTTGCGGTATGTGAGCATTCTTGAAACTTCACCAAGGCGTTAGCATGAGCCTCGGAGCACAAGAGCGAGCAAGCATGGAGATCTTGGAGATGCTGTCCCAAGCTTCCACGACATTGTAGTCACTCTTCTTGATAATCTTGAATTTCCTCCATTTCTTGTTTGGAGGTGTCTTTAGTAACTTCCTTTGGTATACATGCGGCGGGATGAGTCACTGGTTCTTTCCCTCTATCTTGGGAGCGGATTGGATAGTTGGAATGCGGTGCGATCGCGATGTCTTTTAGAGGAGAGATATGGGAGAGAATACCCTTCGGTTCGGTCACCTTACTTGATCGGTGATGTTGTCAATGTCGGGAATGGTAGCTTCATTGTAAGATCCTCGATGGTCGGAGGTCTTGCTTGATGCCATGATAGTAAACATCGACTCCATAATTCCAAGGATAGCTTTGTCGGAGGAATATGGGCGGTCTAGAAGTGATGATGAGAGGTGCCACTTTAGCCGAGGTGCGAGAGAAATTCTTATTGTGTTGACATCGGCATAGTCTTACGGAAATCGTCACCCCATCCGGTTGCCTTAACATCTTTAATAGGAATCTTATAGCTCTCGGGAAGTGAACTTCACCAAGTAGTCATACTTCCCACTTGGCTGCCCCAGGTATCCCATGCAGGCAGTGCACTTCATTCATATCTTGATCTTGATTTCTTAGACATGTCTTCAGAGACTCTCCACGGTGGTTTCGAGAATAGTATTTCATGGTTATCCATCATGCCTTTGGACACGTCTTCTCGACCAAGCACAACCATCAGTGCGGATGGGCACCAACGGCAATTCTCGGGCATCTGGATTGACACGGCTTGCAGCAAATTCTTCTTAACGGTCATCGGAGGAATGGTCAAGTCATCTATGTTGAAAACATAAGTATCCTCCTGTGACATTGGAACTTTTGTCATGGTTAGGCATAGGCGCGTTGATCACATTGGTCTCAGCGGGAGGATCAAACTCAATCTGCTTAGCTTCAATCATATCTTGAATCTTGTTCTTGAGCCCAACGGTTTCGATGTCGTGCCACTGGCTATTGGAATGGTAAGCACTTAGCATTAGGATTGTATCTTGGAGAGGAGGTGTTGACACTACGAGAGGATCCTTCAAAGTAATCACTCGCTTTCAACATGTGTTGCAAGGCTTGCGACAATGGCATGTTGATCTTCGTAACTGTCTTCATGGCGTTACGGTTCAGCGTTGTCTCGCTGAGGTTGTGCTGATGTAGGATTGGAGATCACAACTGCCCCCATAGATTGAGCGCGGTCGGTCTTGGCTCGGCTTTTCTGACCATTCACAGCATTGGCTTCTTTCTTACCACCAAAAGTTCTCCTTGCAGCATTTGATGACGACTCTACATGAATCTTTCCACTCTTGATACCAGCTTCAATACGCTCGCCTGTCAATATCAGCTCGGTGAATCCAGCTGAAGAGTTCCCAATCAGATGATTGAAGAACGGGCCTGTTAGTGTTCCCATAAACATATCAACCAATTCCCTATTGGAAAAGGGTGGTTGAACTCTGCCTGCTAGATCTCTCCATTTCTGAGCATACTCCTTGAACTTCTCATCACGACCCATAGACATGCTCTGTAGTTGCATGCGAGTGGGTGTCAACTCATCATTGTACTCATACTGTCTGTAGAAAGCATATGCTAAGTCACTCCAAGTACGGATACGGTCATTCTCTAGCTGATAGTACCATTCCAACTGAGTTCCAGACAAACTCTCTTGAAAATAATGTATCCACAACTTCATCATGTGGGGGTTGATCTTGAACATAGGACTTCAAATGCGACGGACAAGAAATGCCATCATACTTGGCAAAGGTAGGAACTTTGAATTCACCACACAGGACAAGGCTCAAATCATCAAAATTCAGCTCTGACATCTTCAGATTTTCCACAGCATTCAGACGGTCTTCAAGTTGCTTGTACTTGTCATCCTCATCAGAGTACTGGTCATTGTCATAGTGATCCTCTCTCTCTTTCTCAGGCTCACGCTGGTCATCTTCATTACCCTTGACACTTCCCTCAGTCTTGACACTCTCTGAGAGCTCTATCAGGCTGACCACTTTAGGACCACCTTTGTAACGTCTACCCATGTTGAGAAGACCGACAACCTTCTTCTTTCTGTAGATGAGCTTCTTCAGCTCTTCTTGGCCTTGGACCAAGCTGGTGAACATCTGCTGAAGCTGAGCATTCTGAGCCTAGAGATCTTTGACAGATGTTCAAGAGCCATTTACGCTAAAATAAATAGCGAAAAAATGTGAAAACCAATCTTCAATGTACCTGTGATGCAATGTTATGCTATGATATGCGATGTTTATGCAGATGCAATGCAATGTTTTCAAGGACCTTAGAGATTTAAATTTGTTAAACAAGCACGAACAAACATTTATTAGTTCTCTTTTTATTCTTTTTCTTTTTAAGTACAAAAGATAGTTCAAACAGTAAAAGAAAAGCATAAAAATTCTAAAGCTCTAAGTCTCCCATGGGCGCTTCCTCTTGGTGCCGAGGTAGGCGTTGATGTTCCGCTCCTCGTGAAGTAGCTTGGTCAACTCTAGCACTTTCTTCTCGCTTGCATAACACTGAGCTTCAAATGTATCCCTTTCTTCTTTAAGTTGAATCCAGGATCTCTTCAAGTCTTCAAAATCAGTAGGCATGTCAGGATGGAGAACAATATAGGATTCGTCACCTATAGCAACAGGTTCCATAATTATTGGTAAAACAGGCGTGAATGGCATCATGAGGTTTTGAGCTCGACCTCGCACCCGTTTGAGGTAAGGTTCCCAAGGAATGGAGTTTTGGTGCCCCAAAGTCTTGGTATCAGTCTTCTTTACCATGCCCCAAGCGTGTATGAACCTTCGTCGGTTATTCTGGTGATCGTGGTTGTAGTCGAACACAACATCTTGGAGAAGCATATCATGTGGACCATCTCTTCGAGCAAAACCAAACTGACGTAGAGCTAGAGAAGGGTTGTAAGTGATACCTCCTCTTATGCCAAGTAGTGGTACATTAGGGAATTCTCCACAACGCTCAATGAATGTGAAGTCCTTTTGAGAGAAAAGACTCCAACAGATATCTGAATGAGAGAGTGACATTAGTCTTTGAGACCACTTCAACCTTTGTTCGTTCTTCAAAACTGATGGAGGAAGGTGCGAAATAAACCACCTGGAAAGTAACGGTATACAACACATGAGAGTTCCTTGTCTCTTAGTAGTACGAGTGTGGAGAGAATGTAGGATGTCTCCAAGCAAAGTAGGCACTGGATTACGGGTAAGCAACAACTTGATGGCGTTGACATCTATTAATTGGTCCGAGTTAGGAAATAGAACTAAACCATAGATTAGCAAGGCCAAGATGTCTTCAAATGCATGGAAACTCATAACCTTGAGGAACTCTCGGGCTTTCTTTATCAAGAACTTAGCAAGTAAACCCTTAACCCCGCTTCTAGTTTCCCAATTGGCTTCAATGTCTGAGCGCTTAAGTTGTAAGGCTGATGCAATGTCTTCATACTTAGGAACCTTTTCTAAACCGGTGAATGGCATTTGGTCAAGAATAGGTATCCCAAGTAGCTTAGAGAACTCTTCCAAGGTAGGAACCAACTGATAATCTGGGAATGTAAAGCAATGGTGTTTCGGATCAAAGAACTGGAATAGGACATGCATCATATCTTCTTCAAAACCGGAGATAACCAAGTCAAGCAGATAACCATGTCTTTTGATGAACTGCGCATGATTGGGAATTTCAGAAACCAATTCTTTGAGCTGAGAAGGTATACCCATGAAGTTGATTCGGATAGTCTTTCTAGAAGCCATAATCCCTACAAAACAGAGCAAAGATAAATCCCTAGGTCCTTGAAATAGTTAGAAATGATATGCAATGTTATGATGTCATGATGTCATGTTTAGAACACACAAACAATTCACACAATGAGCCTAGGTTTAAGGCTTGCAAGAGGTATGGGTGATTACCCCACCAAAAGTTTGAGTTGGTTCATTCTGTCTTATAATAGTAACCGGGTTCTAGGAATCTCATATCATTGATCTTTCTCGTTGGCATTTATTTCAATACAACTACCAAGTGGTCGATCGAAAATATCCCAAAAGTCTGATCTTAATGAGCGTAGCATCGAGTATCAGGCCAACCTTAGTCTGCACCAAAGCCGGCCATCTCACTACCTTCTAATGGCCAAGATGGGTCAATTAAGGTTCTAAAAGTTTAGTTAGTGCTTGATGACACCACGCAGAAGCCAAATACTATCCTCAACTTGGAAATGAAGAGTATCAGGACATCCAAAGTGTCACACTAACGTAGCCATCATGTTGACCGTTTAGATATACGTCTAATGGTCGCGACGATTTATTGCTACTTACCTAAAAGGAAACCCGGATCCGGGTGTAGGATCCCCCACAAATATAATACCCAAGCAACCCTTAAAGATAAAGCAAGCAAGTCAAACAAAAATAGTAAAAGTGATCTAGAAATCCCTAAGGCATTCTCTCTTTAGGGTGTTTCCCGTGAGTCGCCATTCATGTCTGTGAACCGACTTTGTAGAATTTTGTATCGCAAATGTGCGGATAGCAAGAGTCGCCACCGACTTTTCTTTTATCCAATTAAGGGAAGGTGAAAAGAACAGGAAAAGACCTTCGTTAGATTCTGAGTAAGGGAGAAGGTTATGAAAAGGGAAGGTATTAGCACCCCTTTCCATCCGTAGTTATCTACGGGCTCTTAGTTGCTCTTAGATCACTTCAAAATTGTGCTTTCTGTGTGTTTGACAAAATGTTTTGAAAAGGCATTTCGCTTTGACTTTGTAATGATTCATGTAGGAATGTATACAAAGTGTTCGGAAATGTTTTGTTTTGAAAAGAGTTTGAACTTTGACAAAAAGTGTGAGGTGTGAAAAGTATTTTGATAGAGCAAGCAACTAAAAGTCTTATTACCTACTCAGAATGGTCGTTTTCGTGTTATTTTACGTTCCTTTAGAATAGTGCTATCCATACCATTAGTTGGTAGGTAACCCTATTCGTTGGATGTAAGCGGGACATTCGAAGGGACATCGTATGGTCATAGAAAGCAACTTGTAGGAAGTATCCTAGCACATTCGAAGGGACTATCATCATTTTCGTGGCGACAATCGAGGGTCAAGATCATGTATTCGGAGGCGACATCGTGGGTCTTATGATCTTTGTATCGAAGGGACTATGATGATTTGTTTTGAAGGCAACGGTGCTAGAATACCTCTATGTTCGAGGGACATGACCATTTGAATTCGTAAGGCAACGAGAAAGAATTACCCTAAGGGGTGCATGTGTGAAAAGAGTGTGTTGATTTTAGATATTTTATCTTGGAATTATGAGTGATCTATGTCCATTTTATGTTGCCATATGTAACACGGTGAACTGACTTTGTAGGATTTTTGTATCGCAAATGTGCGGATAGCAAGAGTCGCCACCGACTTTTCTTTTATCCAATTAAGGGAAGGTAAAAAGTACAGAAAAAGACCATCGTTAGATTAAGTAAGGGAGAAGGTTATGAAAGGGAAGGTATTAGCACCCCTTTCATCCGAGTTATCTACGGCTCTTAGTTGCTCTTAGATCACTTTAAAATTGTGCTTTCTGTGTGTTTGACAAAAATGTTTTGAAAAGAGCATTTCGCTTTGACTTTGTAATGATTCATGTAGGAATGTATACAAAGTGTTTGGAAAAGAGTTTGAACTTTGACAAAAGTGTGAGGTGCAAAAAGTATTTTGATAGAGCAAGCAACTAAAAGTCTTACTACCTACTCAGAATTGATCGTTTTCGTGTTGTTTACGTTCCTTTAGAATAGTGCTATCCATACCATTAGTTGGTAGGTAACTCTATTTGTTGGATGTAAGCGGGACATTCGAAGGGACATCGGATGGTCATAGAAGGCAACTTGTAGGAAGTATCCTAGCACATTCGAAGGGACTATCATCATTTTTCGTAGGCGACAATCGAGGGTCAAGATCATGTATTCGTAGGCGACATCGTGGGTCTATGATCTTTATATCGAAAGGACTATGATGATTTGTTTTGAAGGCAACGGTGCTAGAATACCTCTACGTTCGAGGGACTTGACCATTTGAATTCGTAAAGGCAACGAGAGAGAATTACCCTAAGGGGTGCAGGTGTGAAAAGAGTGTGTTGATTCAGATTCATGTTATCTTGAAATTTAGAGTGAGCTATGTTCAATTTTAGTCTTGCCATACACGCCTAATTACTAACAGTTTATAAGGTGCGGAAATTAAAATGCGGAAGTATAAAGTGCGGAAAGATAAATCCTACGCTATTACATGGCTTTGGGGCAGATACATAATTTAAAATGCGGAAAATAAAAGCCCTAATTATACTATTACATCCCATAAGCAGTTACATAATTGAAAAAAAGAAAACGGTAAAAAGAAGTCGTCCGAAACGGGATAACCCTGTGAAAAGATGAGAAATCGGAAAATACGAGGAAATCGAATAAGAGGAAAATGTTAGCAAAAATGATAATTTTTAAATGAGAAAAATATTTTATGCTAGAAACAACATTAATATGCTAAAATAATTTTTTGGGATTTTTTGGAGTTAATTTAATAATTAAAAACTAATTAAATGTGATTTAAATGATAAATTAACAATTAAATTAAATATGCATGCAAAAATAATATTTTTAATTTTATAAATTAAATAAACATTTTCTGGAAATAATGCAAAAAGGAAAATATTTTTTGGTATTTTTTAATGCATGATAAAAATTGTGAAAAGAAATTAAAATGAATGCAAATATTAAAGAAAATATGAAAATAAAAAGAAAAATGTGTTAGTTTGTAAAAAGAAGAAAAACAAGTGGTCCTGGTGAGAATCGAACCGGTAACCTTCTTTCTGAGCCAAGCCAAGACCAAGCGGGCAGTAGCGTTCTTGTTTAAATCGGGAGTAGATTAGAACATGTGTCACCTTGGTGCATCGTCCCGCGCAAACTTCATCTTCTTCGTTTAAAATTTTGAAAATATAGCGTCGGCCTCGGTGCGGCTATAATACAATTCTCAAAATCAAACACAGACAATATAAATAACATTCAAGGGTATGAATCGATTGGAAACATCGTTCTGAACACGATGGTGGTGGTCTCATGGTCCAATTTTTCCGTTTTAGAGAAACCCTAATTCGGTTCAGAAAACCCTAATCATGGTGATTCGTGTTTCCGGCCATAGAAATACAATTAAACCATCCAGAAAGTTTGCAAGCTTCATTCTAAACACAAAACAAACATCAAAACTCATTAATAATGTATGATAAACAGAATTCGATTTTGGAAAAATAAGAACAAACCGAAATCGTATTTGCTTGATTCTTGATGTTTTTGAGCAATGTAAAGGTCTGGATCGATTCAGTGGATGTCAAGGAAGGTGTTTTGATGCTTAGAATCAATTGAATCGACCTTAATCCCAGGCTGCTAGTAGCTTGTATAGCACGGATTTTTGAATTAGGTTAGGGTTCCTCAAGCCAATTTTTTCGTTCTCAATCATGTGCTATGTATTGTATATATATATATATATAGTAGATGGAATTGAAGCTGATTTGAGAAAGAATTAATCATCAATCAATGCAAAATATATTTGATTTTGTATCAAATCAAATTTTCTCTTTTTTGATCAATTTCAATCAAATTCTTGCCATATCCAATCAAATTTCGAAATTTGCTGGCTTTATTGGGTTGCTTGGATCTCAAGGAAGAGAGAAAAATCAAATTTGCAATTAATTTTGATTTTATACCTTATTTTTGAATTTAATTTGTATTTAAATGAATAAAATCCAAATTAAATAGAAAAATAATATAAAAATTCGTGGCATTGGGCTTGGATATTCCTAATTGTACAAGGAACAAGTTTGGATGAAGAAAAAGTAAGCCCATTTGCAAAATTTGATTTTAAGTATCTCTCTTCACTTCTTCAAAATTGCCCAACTTGTGAATGGTGTATCTTGCTCAATTTTCCACATTTTGAGTGTTCTTGGACTTTTGGAAAGCTCTAAGAGTCCCCTAACTAACCACTTTGGTTTCATCTCAATTGGAGTTTCCATGCTCAATATATCTTCAAAACAAAATGTTGACTTTTGTTGACTTTGAAAAGGACACATAATGTTTTGATCCATACCTTCAAATGAAGCATTTTTGAACATTCTTGTGAGACATGAAGTTGTAGAGAATTGAATTTCCTTCAAAACAAGAGGTGGTGGAAAATTTATGAGAAAGTATGAAGAAGTTATGCCCAATCAAAGTTTGGTTGACTTTTCACTAAGAAACCCTAATTTAGAAAGTTTGACTTTTGAGCAAATCTTGAGTTTTCTTGATGAATCATGATCAACCCTTATCAAATGATGAATGTAACTTCAAAATGAGGATGTTGACCAAAAATTATGAAGTTTGTTGTATGTTGACCATTGACTTTTGTCCAATCTGATTGATTTTCAACCATCTGAGCAATTGTCTGAGGAAACTTGACTTGTGAGGCTTGAAACTTGACATGGAGAATCTTTGAAGCATATGAGGAGGCATGAATACCATTGGAGATGTTGGAAGTCCATCTTGATCTGAGAATTGTCAAACCCTAGTTTGGGTTGATTGTCTAGGAGAGGGTTTGTCTGATCAACCCTTGAAGAATCCTTGAGCATGGAGGTATGAAATTGTCATACCCCAATTTTTGACCTAATATACCACCTTACATTTGCATCATTGCATCACTAGATTCGAGCGACATCGGGTGTAGCATTCACAGGTCAAAATTAGGGTTTCATCAGATTTTCGTCTGATTCAAGAGGCAACCAATTAGGGTTTGAGTTTTACTCACCTCATTTTATCTATCTTAATCAAATCATCAACCTCTGATCATCAGATATCCATCTTTTCTCACTGATCAATTAAGGATCGACCAATTAGGGTTTTGATCGAGCATGAGTATTCTCTGACTTTTTGAACAATAAATGACTTTTTTGGTTAGAGATTGGTCATTATATCTTAGATACAACATCTTGACCTAATTTCTGGATTCAAAACATCCCAGAAGTTCACAGACTTCATCAGTCAATTTCAGAAACATCTGATGAAAATTCATCTGCACAGAAAAGTCAAACTTTGACTTTTGGTCAATTTTTTTCAAAACAAAACTTTTTCCATCATCAAAATACTTCAAATGATCCATCATGATCATAAAAAAATCAAAGAATTTGGAAAAGTCAACAAAAAGTCAAAAGTTCCAACACTTAGAAAAATTTCTAAGTGTTAAAATTTTGTATTTTTTCCAAAGTTCATGCCATTTTTTCACCTAGTTCCACTTTGAATTGGAAAAAACTCAAAACATGAAAGTTATAGCTCTTGAAACAAGATTTCCAAAATGTCCAAGAACTCTCAAATCCATTGAGTCTAGCTATACTTTTGAAATTGAAACATAAGGCTTCATGAACATGATTTTCAAAGGACAAAACTTCAAATTATAGGTCATTCTTTGATTTCTTCATCTAGAAGCAATGCCACCTTGCCAAAATTGAAGATTAGAGCTGATAAATATCAGCTAGAGGTAATAATTGAAGGATTGGATCAAGTTGGAAAAATTACACATGGTTAAAGAGAAGCTTCCTTTTCCTTTACAAAAGTCTTTCTTGCCCTTTAAGGCAACTTCAAATTACAATGCCATGTACTTGTGCCTAATTGTTCAGAACTTTTGACCTATAAATAGAGGTCATGTTGGCCATTTGAATCCACACCAAAGCAATGCAAAGTCATGCTTTCTCTCTTCTTACTTGAAAATCAAGAAACATAGTGATATTTGAGAAACTTTGCAATTTTAAAAATTTGTGAAGAAACATGAAAAAATTGGTGTCTAACATGTTTTAATATCAACATGTAGCGGTTTGTAACTTAGAATCAAACTAAAACAACAAAAATCGATTTTGAACTTCATGCTTCAAGCTTGTACAAGCGCCTAAGCATTCGAATTTGGAGTTTGGCTTGAGCAATTGATGTTCTAATCATTCAAACATCATCCATGAACATCATATACATGATCCAAATCATTAGACATATGTAACAACTCTAACCAAGAAATCGAGCTTCCATTTTAGGTGCGGTGGACTTGGCTGGAGTGATTCAAAGTGATTCAAAGCAAGCGACCATTCCTATACCTTCCACATAGGCCGATGATGCTACTGACAATCATAAAATCCGTTAAAACACTCCAACACCATCTTGATCTCGGCTTGAGCGGTGAGAACTCAAACTTCAACCTCATGATTCCTTGCATTTAAATGAAAAAACTCTTGGCCAATTGTTTTCTGCACCTATCACGATCCTTAGCCCTCAAACGATTTGAAAAATCATCAACTACACATCATTTCAATTAGAAATTACAGTTCTAGGGTTCTTCGTGATTTCCAGAAATTCAATCATGTTGACCAAAAATAAATGCAATTAACATCCACCATCGTGTTCCTTGTGAAAAATCGAGCAACTTTCATGTTTATAACTTCCAATTTCATCAAGAAACAAGCAAATTAGAAAATCTGAGAATCAATGAAGATGAAGAACACTTCGGGCGTGTTCTTGAGTTTTTTTCAAATTTAAAATTTCCAATATTTTATCAACACGTGTTTTTGTTTCAATACACGAATGCACTCTTGTCCCAGCGATTGCCAGCTCACTCGTAGTCCTCTTTGCCACGTATGCCACCCACAGGTCCTTGGTTCAAACCTCCCATGGACCATTTTTTTCAAAACTCTTCATATTTTTCTCATTTTTCTTACAAACTTCAACTTTTTTTTTAACCAATCAAAACTCCTCATTTTGAGGTGATTTTTTGTACACTTGTCAATAAATGCATCTATTTTATGATAGTGCAAAAATTTTCAGAAAAAAATTTCATCTGATCATATTTCAATCGAGGAAAGCAGCTTGACACTTTTCAAACCACCTTTAAAAGTTGAATTTTTCAAACTTTCGACTTCCGATTCTTTTCAAAACTTCTCATAAGTAAACCTCACATTTCAAAAACACTTTCAAAACCATTCTTCAAAACTTTTCATCAAACTTGCATCTTTTCTCCATGATCGATCCGATTTAAACGATAAAACCGATTCGTTTTCTCTCGAATTTCTTAATCGATCATGGGCCTCCCTCACGGTGTAAGTCCCATAACATTCTTTTATGTACATAATATTTCTTTGTACATATTAAACTCTTTTCGAGATACATACAAATTTTATACATACATAACAGAATACTTTTTATACTCAAGTACAGACAAACTTCGATCGTTTGTTTTCACTTTACTTGTGTATACACAAATAACATTCTTTTATGTACATACATATTTTCCTTGTACATATCAAATTCTTTTCATATACATACAAATCTTTATGCATACATAATCTGATACTTTTCACGAGATAAACTTGATCGTTTGTTTTCGTTTCATCTATATACGAATACCATTGGTATTGAAAGGAGCATTATTCCCTGTGAAACTGCGTTTAAACCAATGGGCCACCCTTATGGTGTAAGTCCCAACCCTCCTATGTACATCCATCTTTCTCTGTACATAAATACTCGTTCGTGTACATATTTACTTCCTTGTACACATTCAAACTTGTAAATAATCAAGTTACGCTCGTTTTTAACGTTCGTTTCACAAACACTTGTTTATATTTACTTCATAAACTTTTGTAAATAAACATCATGCATCTGTTTATATTTCCTTCATAAACTTATGTGAATACATATCACACACACACACACTTGTTTATACAACTGTCTAGTTATAACATAACAACTAGTCTAACCAACAGGTTCCCCACAGTTTAGCCTCCTCTTGGGCTTTATACAAGATAACTCTCCCCACAGAGTTAGCCTCCTCTTGGGCTTTGTACAAGGTAACTCATTTCATCTGAGTTTAGCCTCCGCTTAGGCTTCATATAAGACACACTCCCCTGTTGAGTTAGCCTCCTCTTGGGCTTCGTTCAAAAGAACTCCTCATTGAGTTTAGCCTTCTCTTGGGCATCATACAATGAAAGAGACCAGAAATCTCTTAACAGCCTCCTATTGGGCTTCCAATACAAAGAATCACCCGCGTTAGGATAGAACCACGAGTATAATTTCCGGTGAAATTGCTCTTAATTCCAAAAGGATGGTTTCCCGGTGAAATCCCTTTTAAAGCCAAAGCCAGCCAAACCTTATAGCTTCCTCTTGAGCTTCATACAAGGACCCTCGATGACCCTCGATGACCCTCGGAATGCCTCCTCTTGGGCTTACAATACAAGGACCCATGGGCTTCTTAAAAGAATCCCTTTAATCCAATCAATTTCTCCTCGAGATTTAGACATTTATCATCTCTATGGAAGAAGTATCTTATCTATCACATCACATACAGTCAAAACTTTTTCAAAACTTTTTCAAACTCTTTTCAAACAAAAACATCTCTTAATTGTAAGTGGTAACGCTTGTACACTCAAGCAAAACACCCAATACTTACAGTTAAAAGATTCAATCATCTTTTTCAAACATCTTTCTTAAACATGTAAATGGTAGCAGCTTATACTCAAGCAAAACACCTTTAACTTACGATGAAAGATTTTATCGATTAAACTTTTAAAATGTATGTGATGAAATAGATTAGATGCATTTTCATTAAGATGACATTTATCATCTCTTACTAACATCCGTTGCTTTCCACTAGCATAAGTGGGAATACGATTGCTCGACTTTCTCAACATCCTTTTGAGAATCGTGAGGCCAAGGTCTCATCCTTGCCGAGCAAATTTCTTTCTCCCTCGGACCAAACAAACCATAGATCCCAGGTCCGAGCTACAAATGCTCGATTCCCACTAGGGGATATGTATGCGAGAAGATCCACGGATCTTTGCGAGCACAATAATAACAAACCTAGGATCCCACATAATCTATCCTTCTTAAAATCCCAAAGGAGAAACTTTCCCAATCATAGAAATAACAATTAAAACACACAAACATATCAAACATATTCATATATAAAGCTATAGATAACTATATATATTTAGGGTGCTCCATCTATTCCTTTATATAACAAACCCCTTACTCGGATCTCCCCAATGCGTTGCGTCTAGTTTGCGCTAGTCGTTACGCATATCAAAATCAATTGAGGGTATTAACACTTTCCCTTTTCATAATCATTAAATCATATTTCTTGTGTTGAAAATAATAAAGCTTGATGCTCATGGCATCTTTATAAACAAATCAAAAGAGTAAATCGTTTGAGCGGAGAATCGATTCACATTCGAATCCTCTAGCGCGTCACCTTTTGAACAGAAAAAATGGCGACTCTGTGGGATTCTGTTGAAACTTTGATTTTCAAAAAATGTGACTCTGCTCAAGAGCACCAAGCTTTTGTTTTCAATAAGAAAAGAAAGGGATAAGCTTTCATATTATGCATATGTACATTTTTCTTTATTGTGTGTTTCGCGATTTCATCGATGGAAAGAAATCTAACCGGTTTAAGAAACATTTTAAGATCTAGGTGGGGGTATTAATACGTGAGAAGTCTCAATACTTACGAAGTTAATATCCCTCTCTCAGTGGAGGTTGTCTTGGGGGTATTTGTGTCTAGCAAGTATTTGCGAAGACATTTTGCTTTCAAGGGGACTTGCGAAGCTGAGTTGGCTGTAGAACACATAACCCATCCTGGCCATTTAGGATGTAGTGCAGAGATTATTCGGGCGTAAGCCTAGAGTAATTATCATGCGAGACTACGATCAGGCGAGTTTCTCTTGAAAAATATTATTGGACCATCGAGTATTCAACAAATCCGATAATATTTCAAAGAGGAGTGTTGAGCCTGTATTATTAGTAGAACCCGTTTCATAGATGAATAAGCCCTTAGAACTTAACCACGTTGATTCTTATCGTTGGCCTCATGCTCGTGACTTCGAACGCTTGACCATGTGTATAATTACTAACCATGTTTGTCGCATTCATGCATTCATTCAAAAAAAAACTTCATTTCTCTTCCCATTTCCAATGAATTTAGAGATTTTTTTTCTTTGTAAAATATTTTAGGTTAGAGTGATGGACGTCGGGAAGATTCACCAAGAGATCTGATTTTAGAATTCTGGCGTAGGAAAATTGAAAGAGTTAGCATCCTTGGTAGAAGATCCCTCGGATTTGAGCTATGGAACTCTTTTAACTCTTCGAACACTAACGTTGATGAAGGACTTCTCAAAACTTTCGTTGGTTTTACGATCGATCTATCATTGTTTCACTTTCCACGATTATCGGTTGATGCCTACTTTGGAGAATGCAGCATATCCTAGGCATCTCGATGTCGGACAAAGTACCTTTCAATGGTTTGGAAGCCATTCCTAAGTCACCGTCATTGCAGCGATGACTCACTTAAAGAAATCTGAGATAGACAAAAACCTAACTACCAGAGGAAAACTCTTAGGACTAACTTCAAAGTTCCTAATGGAGAAGGCTCTCAAATTCTCTGCAGATGGTAGTATGGTAGCCTTTGAAGCTATTTTAGCTTTACTCCTCTATGGATTGGTGTTGTTTCCCAACGTCCCAAATTTCGTTGATATCAATGCCATAAGGATCTTTCGATTGGAAATCCGTTCCCACTCTACTTGGTGACACGTCGTCTCTATCCATCACGAGAATCGTCAAGGAGGCGGAACTATCGTGTGTTGTGTACCTCTTTTTCAAATGGATTGTCTCACACTTGCCTCTCCTATCTTCGCGAAAACAAAGATGAATGGCATTGGTCTCGAAGACTCATGTCTCTTACAAGCGGCGATATCCATTGGTATACCTTGGTAGACAATGAGATGGAAATCATTGAGGCTGTGGAGAATTTGCCAGCGTACCTCTCATCGGTGCGAAAGGAGGAATCAACTACAACCCATTCTGGCGAGGCGTCAACTCGGATCATGAACTCTAGTAAACCTCTTGGTTTCTGAGAGAGTTATTTCTATCACGAAGAGAAGATTCCCAAGGATTGAAGGCTAGGATGATCGAGCTTCATCCAAAGAAAGAAAAGGGTAAGGCAAAGAATTGTGTAGCCATGGAAACCTACACTTCTTGGGTAAAGAAAACAGCGAAAGAATTTCGAATGCCTTACGCTGTAACACGGTGAACTGACTTTTTTAGTGTTTTTGTATCGCAAATGTGCGGATAGCAAGAGTCGCCACCGACTTTTATTTTTATCCAATTAAGGGAAGGTAAAAGTACAGAAAAAGACCTTCGTTTAGATTCTGAGTAAGGGAGAAGGTTATGAAAAGGGAAGGTATTAGCACCCTTTCCATCCATGATTTATTCTACGGGCTCTTAGTTGCTCTAGATCACCTTTTTAAAATTGCTTTCTGTGTGTTTGAAAAAATGTTTTGAAAAGGTATTTCGCTTTGACTTTGTAATGACTCATGTAGGAGTGTATACAAAGTGTTCGGAAATGTTTCGTTTTTTAAAAAAAGTTTGAACTTCGAAAAAGAGTGTGTGGTGCAAAAAGCATTTGGTTTAGAGCAAGCAACTAAAAGACTTATTTACCCACTCAGATTTGGTCGTTTTCATACTTTTACGTTCCTTTAGAATAGCGCTAGCCGTACCATTAGTTAGTAGGCAGCTCCATTCGTTGGATGTAAGCGGGACATTCGAAGGGACATCGGATGGTCATAGAAAGCAACTTGTAGGAAGTATCCTAGCACATTCGAAGGGACTATCATCACTTTTCGTAGGCGACAATCGAGGGTCAAGATCATGTATTCGGAGGCGACATCGTGGGTCTTATGATCTTTGTATCGAAGGGACTATGATGATTTGTTTGGAAGGCAGCGGTGCTAGAATACCTCTACGTTCGAGGACATGACCATTTTGAATTCGCAAAGGCAGCGAGAGAGATTACCTAAGGGTGCATGTGTGAAATAAGTGTGTTGATTTCAAGTATTTTATCTTGCGATTAGTGGGCTAAGTTCATTATTATCTTGCCATACGCCTAGTTACTAGCAATTGATAGGCGCGAAAGTAAAATACGGAATGTAAAGATGCGGAAAGGTAAATCCTACGCTATTACATGGCTTTAGGGCGATACATAATTTAAAATGCGGAAAATAAAGTCCTAATTTAAACTATTACATCCCATAGACAGTTACATTATTGAAAAATAAAATAATAAAGAAAGAATAAATCGATCGGATCAACTGTAAAGGAATGAGAAATCGGAAAATACGATATAGATCGAACAAGAGAAAAATGTTAGAAAAATGCAAATTTTTATATGAGAAAAATATGACATGCTGGAAATAAGATAAATATGCTAAAATAATTTTTGGGATTTTTTAGATGCAATTTAATAATTTAAAATGAATTAAAAGTGATTTAAATGCAAAATTATGAATAAAAATAAACATGCATGCAAAATTGTATTTTTTAATTTATTAAATTAAATAAAGATTTTATGAAAATAATGCAAAAGAAAATTAATTTTGATGATTTTTAAATGCAGAAATAAAAATATGAAAAGAATTAAAATAACATGCAAAATATTAAAATATATGAAAATATGAAGAAAATTGAGTTTGTG
Organism: Vicia sativa; assembly: GCA_021764765.1. Classification (NCBI taxonomy): domain Eukaryota; kingdom Viridiplantae; phylum Streptophyta; class Magnoliopsida; order Fabales; family Fabaceae; genus Vicia; species Vicia sativa. The sequence continues at coordinate 42,587,053 of CM038796.1, read as the reverse complement.
GAAAAAGGATGGCAAAACCGGTCCCTGGAGGGATTGAACTCGTGACCACAGGCGAAATCTTAAATCCACATGCCTTGACCAACTGAGCTAGCGTGCTTCTTTGTTTGGAAGCGGGTGAGTGGAAGAAAACACGTCGCTACGACTTGCCTCGTCTTGCGCCATCCATCGTCTTCAACCTTTTGAATTTTTGAAAGATAGCGTCGGCTTTTGCTCGGCCTTCTGAGACCAACAAAATCAAAACACAGCATACACAATATAAATGAATTCTAAAGGCATGGTTTGATTCACAGGATCATTCCGAACACGATAGTATAGGCCTCACGGTCCAATTTTCCATTTAAACAAAGCCCTAATTCGAGCTCAGAAACCCTAGTTATGGTATATCCCGATTCAGGCCATGGAAACACAATTGGCTTGCCCAGATCGCTTGCAAACTTGATTCTAAACATGAACAAACAATCAAAACAGGTTAATAATGCATGAATGATGAAAATCGATTTTGAAAGAAACTTGACAAACCGAAATCGTGTTTGATGAATTCTTGATGATTTTGAATGATGTAAGTGCGGATCGACTCTAAAGACCTCAAGGAATGCAATGGAATCCTCAAAACGATTGAAAAGCGGTTGGAAGTATGATTGACACTTGCTTGTTTGCCACGGTTTTTGCTTTTAGGTTAGGGTTCTTAGAGCAATCTTCTGTCCTCTTTCGTGTGGTATGCATCATGTATAAGTCTTTGGAAGGATTTGGCATTGTTTTGGTAAGAATCAATCAACATTCAATGAAAATCAAATTTGATTTTGTATAAAATCAAATTTTCAAAATTTGATTAATTTCTAATCCAATCTTGCCATATTTGATCTAATTTGAAAATTGCTGGCCTTGGTGAGTTACTTGAGTCTCAAGGAAAGAATAAAATCAATCTTGCAATTAATTTTAATTTTATACTTTATTTTAAAATTTAATTTGTATTTAAATGAATAAATTCCAAATTAAATAAAAAATAAAATAAAATTCATGGCATTGGGCTTGGATATTCCTAATTGTATGAGGAATAAGTTTGGGTGAAGAAAAGCAAGCCCATTTGCAAGAAATTTGATTTTAGAAGCATCTCTCTTTGTGCACTTCTTCAAAATTGCCCAACTTGTGAATGGTGTATCTTGCTCAATTTTCCACATTTTGAGTGTTCTTGGACTTTTGGAAAGCTCTAAGAGTCCTCTAACCAACCTTTTGGTCTCACCTCAATTGGAGTTTCCATGCTCAATATATCTTCAAAACAAAAATTGACTTTTGTTGACTTTGAAAATGACTGTAATGTTTTGAGCCATACCTCTCAAATGAAGCATTTTTGGACATTCTTGTGAGACATGAAGTTGTAGAAATTGAATTTCCTTCAAAACAAGAGGTGGTGGAAAAATTTACGAGAAAGTATGAGAAAGTTATGATCAGTCAAAGTTGATTGACTTTTCACCTAGAAACCCTAATTTAGAAAGTTTGACTTTTGAGCAAATCTTGAGTTTTCTTGATGAATCATGATCAACCCTTGATCAAATGATGAATGTAACTTCAAAATGAGGATGTTGACCAAAAATCATGAAGTTTGTTGTATGTTGACCACAGTTGACTTTTTGTCCAATCTGTGATTTTCAACCATCTGAGCAATTGTCTGAGGAAGCTTGACTTGTGAGGCTTGAAACTTGACATGGAGAATCTTTGAAACATATGAGGAGGCATGAAGACCATTGGAGATGTTGGAAGTCCATCTTGATCTGAGAAATACCAAACCCTAGTTTGGGTTGATTGTCTAGGAGAGAGTTTGTCGATCAACTCTTGAGGAATCCTTGAGTATAGATGTATGAAATCTCTTGAGTAGATGGAGGGCAAATTTTGGGGTATGACACTGCCCTGTTCAATCTTCTTGTCTTTGGAGGGTTAGATTGACACGCTTGTCTTCGTGACACGGGTAGAAGATGATTGAACACTCAATACACAATTTGCACTCGGTTGGTGATGATGCGGGAATGGGCTTCTGGATGCCATTTGGAGAAGTTGGATACTTATTTGGGGATGAGTCGTCGCTAGACTCGAGAATGTGTCGAATAGGAAAATTGATGGGGATGGGCTTAAGATGCCATCTGGAAAGATCGATGCTGGGGAGTGAGCCGTACGCTAGGCTCTATAGATGTTCTTGATAGTGGAAGGAGCATGGAGATGGGCTTAAAATGCCATCCGGAGGGAGTCGTATGTTAGACTTCGTGCTCATCTTTGAATGAAGTTATTGGTTTGTATTGGTTTTTAACCAAATATGCAGCATTATGAAAGCGGAGAAATGTTGACAAGTAGTCGGAGATGGGCTTAAGATGCCATCCAGGGCAACTGAGTCGTATGCTAGACTCTGTAGTTGCTGTTGATAATAAGAAAGGATCAGAATAAATCTTCGTGCTGATTACTCTGACGGGAAATAGTAATTTGCAAAAATGTGGATAGCTTCCCTGTTGTGCATCGGGTGTTGATCCATTGCCTGTTATCGGAGGATAACCAGAGGCGGTCTCTCGGATAGTTTTCTCGTCGATTCGGGGCTTAATCCTGGGCCGGTCGTCGGGGGACAACCAAGGGCGGTCTTTCATATAGTTTTCCCGTCGATTCGGGGCTTAATCCTGGACCAGTCGTCGGAGGACAACCAAGGGCGGTCTTCGGATAGTTTTCCGTCGATTGGGGCTTAATCTGGACCAGTCGTCGGAGGACAACCAAGGCGGTCTTCAGATAGTTTTCCGTCGATTCGGGGCTTAATCTGGACTGTTTGCATCGAGTGACATTTTGGAAAACAAGAGGAACTTTGATAGAATATTGGTTAGTTTTATGCAATGCATGACAGTGTATATGAATGACATATGCATGAATTATGACTTTATGAGTAATGTATGAATGATAGATGTTGTGGTATTTCAAAACATATCCATCTTGAAGAAGATGCGGATGTTACATTTGAGGATTCGACTCCTGGGGAATCGAGTAGGTGGAAGTCCTGCTTTTGAAGGAGAAGAAAGATACCTGGATTCCTCCGATGCACTATCGACCAAGTCTTGGGCCTAGATATTGTTGAGGAGGTAGAGATTGAGAGGCTCGTTGTTGGAGATCTCAATATGGACCTTGAGGAGAGTGGGAGGCGATCCGTTGGGGACCTTGTATGTAGATCCTGCGAGGAAATTTGGGAGGCGCTTTCTTGGGATTAGAGTCTGATCTCATTGGAGCAATTGGTAGTTGCCGGGAGACCGGTTTGGAAGAGTCAGGAATCCGTTGTAATCTCAGGCTGGGGGGTGAAGATGTAGTTTCCTCCGATGCACTATCTGACCAAGTTTCGGGTCTGGATACTGCTGTTGAGGAGAAAGGGAAAAGACTGAGAGATATCCGCTGGGGATAAATACCTTGACTGGGGGTGAGGTGTTACTGCTTGGAGACTGATGTAACTTTACTTAGTTGAGTGGAATTGCTGCTCATGGATTCCCTTTTGCTCTGCTGGGGAAGTTGTGTTGTGAGTGATACCTTTGTAGGGATCATGCTCTACGGAGGAATGTTTTGGTGACTTTCGTCGTCATCTCAATTCCTGGAACCTGTAGTAAGCACTTTTGTATGTTCACTTTTCGTATGTTTCCAATTAGATTTTTATTGTCAAATGCATATAATCATTCAAAGCAAACGTTGGACTTTATGCAAGCAACAATAGTGAAAATTGTAAAGAGAAAGAACTTGTATTTATTTGAAAGGTGGCGTATGGCCAAGTAGTTTGTACACAAGAAGAGTAAAAAGCTATGCGGAAACAATCTCGTTAAGTCTCAACTATGCTAGTACTCATATATTTCGACTATCTCATCTCCTTATTGTCGAAAGTGAGTGAATTGATCTTCGCCATTTGAGTCTTGAATCTTGATAGTAGTGCAGGCGGGTGACACGGAAGAGACATAGTTATGCGCTTAAATCCTAACTTTTCCCTAGACCGCCCTTTCGGTTTTAGTCTACCAGGATACCCTTTTTGCCCAAGCCTTTTCGGTTTTCGACTTGCGGTGTACATGTTTTGTATATCCTTAACTTTTGCCCGAACCTTTTTGGTTCGCCGAGATCTATTTTTGCCTAGGTCGATCGACCTAGCGGGTCTCTTTCATCGTAGTATTTTTGACTATGTCTGCGTTCACGGTGTGGAATTCTTCACCATCCATGGTGCTAAGTATCATAGCTCCGCAGGAAAACCTTGTCTTGACTACAAATGGTCCCTCATGGGTGGGAGTCCATTTGCCCCTGGGATCACCTTGTGGAAGAATGATGCGCTTGACCACTAGATCACCGACTTGGTAGACTCGGTGCTTGACCTTCTTGTTAAATGCTCGATCATTCGTTTACGATAAATCTATCCATGGCGGATGAGCATGAGTCGTTTCTCATCAATCAAGTTAATCGGTGGCGATGCGGACCCATCGTCTTCGCCTAACTTTCTGCGTCTGGAGGACTACGGTTGAGGTATCGAACCTCGATGGGTAAGGCGGCTTCCATTACTATCTGAGAGAGAAGGGGTTGCCCTGTTGATGTTCGTGTAGTCGATAACCATGAAGAGCAAATGGTAACATCTCATGCCAATCTTTGTAAGTCACTGTCATCTTACGTATAATCTTCTTAATGTTCTTGTTGGCGGCTTCCATGCGCCATTCATCTTAGGCCGATAAGGAGAAAAGTTGTGATGCTTGATCTTGAATTGCGTGCGAGTTCGGTGATCATCTTATTGTTGAGATTGGAACCGTTATCTGATAATCCTTTCGAGTGCCATACAAGCGAATAAGATTATGTTTGATGAATCGATCCACAACATTCTTGGTAACGATGCATACGGTACTTCTACCCACTTGGTGAAATGTCGGCCCACAAGGATGAACCGATGTCCGTTGGGCGGTGGGCTTGATTTCCCAATCATGTCAATGCCCCACATTGAAAAAGTCCAAGGAGAAGTTAAAACATTGAGTCTGGAGGCGTGTACTTTGTCGGCATAAATCGGCACTTGTGACAAGATCGAGTATAAGCGGTGACAATCGGCTTCCATGGTGGACCAATAGTAACTTGTTCTCAAAATCTTTTAGCCATGGTATGTCCTTTGGAATGGGTACCAAATCGCCTTCTTGTAACTCTTCCATGATACACGTTCTTTGTTTTGGTCTACAGTGGATTAAGCACAAGTCGTGGTTGCGCTTGTATAAGATGTCGTTCTTGAGGAAGAATTTGGGCGAATCTTCTCATGAACTTCTTATCATTGTGAGATGCCCTGCGGAATATTCACGAGTCTCAAGATACCTCTTCACGTCATAGTACCAAGGTTTCTCTTACGTGTCAAGCTCATAACAATACTGTTGGTTCGTCGAACTTCTCAATGATGATCGGGAGCCTCGTTGTCCCATCTAACCTTGAACATAGGCGACATAGTAGCCAATCGTGCAATGATTCTCTTCTCGTGGAATATGATCAAAAGTAATCTCTTGAGTAGGGATCAAACTCGAGAACATGCTCTCGATCGGAATGAGATTCGGATGATTCGTATCCCTCGCCTTTATCGGTGATCACTAAAGTGAGTCTCCATACACTTGTAAGAACTTGATTCTTAAGTCAATAGCGACTTTAAGACCCATGATGCACGCTTGTACTCGGCCATGTTGTTAGTGCAATTGAAACATAATCTGGCGGTGAAAGGTGTGTCCTGGGAGATGTAATGATGGCGCCAATGCCATTGCCAAGTGAGTTTGAGGCTCCATCAAAGACCATGGTCCATCGGGATCCTTGTTCGGGTCCTTCGTGGGTCACGGTTCTTCACAATCGTAACTAGTAGAACATCTTCATCGGAAATTGAATTGCATAGGTGTAGTCATCTACGGCTTGATGAGCCAAATGATCGGCTACCACACTTCCTCGACCGCTTTACGAGAAGTGTCTTGGATGTCATATTCGGTCAAGATCATTTGCCATCTTGCTATTCTTCAGAGGGCTGGTTTCTCAAATATGTATTTTATCGGATCCATCTTGGAAATCAACAAGGTAGTGTGAGTCAACATATCTTGTCTTAGTCGTGACAGCCACCAAGCGTTGCAAGTTTTCTCGTTGAAGTATCTTGTTTCACGATCGGTAAACTTTTGCTAAGGTAGTATATTGCATGCTCTTTTCGACCAGACTCGTCATGTTGCCCCACACACCCATTGAATTCTCTAACATCAAGTACATGATAAGAGGTCTTCCTTCGGTGGCATCGGTATAAGAGGATTAGGTACTCCTTGATTTTGTCAAAGCGATCGGCAATCGTCATTCCATTCCACTACTTGATCTTTCTTTAGTAACTTGAAGATTGGCTCACAAGTAGCGATTAGATGTGCAATGAATCGGCAATGTAGTTCAATCGGCGAAACCTCGACTTCTTTCTCGGTGCGGGGTGCTGGCATCTCTTGAATGGCTTTAACCTTGGCGGGGTCAACCTCAATACCTTTACCACTGACAACAAACCCTAGGAGTTTTCCGGATCTGACTCCAAAGGTGCACTTGTTGGGATTAAGTCTCAACACTGTATTTCTTCAACCTATCAAACAATTTACGCAAATGATCAAGATGTTCTTCTTGATGCGTGACCGAGCTATCATGTAAATCGACATAGACCTCTATCTCGTGATGAATCATGTCATGAAATAATGTCACCATAACAGATAAGTGGCACCCGTTCTTGATCAAGCGGCATAACCTTGTAGCGAAAGTGCCCTTGTGTAACAGTAGTCTTCTCCATGTCTTGAGGAGCCATTTTGATCGATTGTAGGAGAAACCATCCATGAAGGAAAGACCTTATCTTGGCGGTGTTGTCAACGAACATCAATATGAGGAAGTGGGAAATCGTCTTTCGGACTCGCTTTATTCAGGTCTCTATAATCCACACACATTCGTACCTTGCCATCCTTCTTAGGTACAGGCACCATTTGCCACTGCGGATAAAAGTGACTAGAAAAGGCGTTGAACTGTTTCATAACCTCGGCTTTGATTTTCTCGACATCTCGGGGCGCATCGGCGAACTTTCATTTCGGGAAAAACCTTCTTTTGTTGGCAATCGGTGTACCACAATGTCAATGTCTAAACCTGGCATGTCTTCGTACGACCAAGCAAAAACCTCAACATAGTCTCGTAGCATCTGAACCAATCTTTCTTTAACACTTTGCTCTCAAGACCGCTCCTATCTTGATCTCTTTTACATCTTTATCGGTACCCAATTCACAACCTCAACTTGCTCTTTGTGGTGTATAACTCGATCTTCTTCTGTAGATCGACAAGTTCTCCGGCACTTCACAATCTTCCTCACTTTCATCTTGACTTGGTAGATCGGATTATCGAAGTCATATTTAGCAATAGCATAGTATTATTAACGAGATTCGGAGTGATTACTGCGATGTATCACGTGGGTGTGTGTAAGAAACACATAGCTTTTGAAGGGGTGATAAAGTAAAGAAAGAAAACAAACAATTGAATGCAAAGTCCAACGAATTTATTGAATGAAAATACATAACGACGGATAATAACCCTACAAAGCGAGCCATGATGCCCGGGCAAGGCACTAGGCTTTCAAAGTTTATTGTTCAAAACATAAAAATCGAAAAGCAAAACAAAACAAAGCAATTACTCGACTAAAGGAGATTGGTATGGCGTCTTGGTCTTCCAATTCTTGAGCCCATGATCTGGAGTCGGGAAGATCCACTTGCTGATGTCGAAGTCGTTGTCGTCGTCTTCTATAGCATGGATTCCACTCTGGCTGATGCGGAGAGGAAGTTGGCCGGCACGTTCGCGGCGTATCATCTTCTGACCCTTGTTGGTGAAGCCTAAACCAGTCTTGTCAAATTTGAAAGGAAGATCAGGGAGCTGTCCCCAAATAGAGCTACCTTCTTCAATAGCGACTCGAGCATCTTTCGTGAGGCCATCCTAAGCGGAACTTGTGTAACCGGGGAGTGACGGGAGAGTCAGGCACGACTCGGGATTGTTTCAAAAGCTTGCGGGGAGTTTGAAGAATTCTCCTTCCATCTCAAGGTATGGAATGACGTAGATGGTGACCATATATTCCTCTTCACCACATCTTGTAACAACCTTCCCTTTCACGGGTACTTCAACTTACGATGTAAGGTAGAGTGTATGCCCATGTATCCAGGCGTCCAAGTAGGCAAGAGTAAGTCGGACGAATGTCCATGACAAAGAATGTGGAGTCAAAGTGGGGAACCGACTTTGTGAGTGATGAGCTCTCAATCTTGTTCTCTTAGAACCATCAAAAGCTCTCACGATAATGTCACGGGTCTCGAACCAACCTTTCGACATCAAGTCGATCAAAAGCATTCTTGGTAAGATATTCGAGCGAGCAGGTATCCACCAAGACATGAGATAATGTAGTGCCCTTGCATTCAACGAGATGTGCAAGGCTTTGTTGTGTTTCTTTCGGTCAAATCGACATCGAGAGAAGCCTAGGCCGTTGTTGGCGGCCGGGCTAGCAATACAAACTTCAAACTGGTCAGTGGTAGTGTCTTGCGATGCGTGAGCATTCTTGAAACTTCACCAAGGCATTAGCATGAGCCTCGAGCACAAGAGCGAGCAAGCATGGAGATCTTGGAAGTCTGTCCCATTGTTCCACAACATTGTAGTCACTCTTCTTGATAATCTTCAGAATTTCCTCCATTTCTTGTTTGGAGGTGTCTTCAGTAACTTCCTTTGGTACTTCTGACTGAGCAGGATGAGTTACTGGCTCTTTCCCACTAGCTTGGGGAATGGATTGAATAGCTGGAATGCGGGCTGGAGTCGCGGTGTCTTTTGGAGGAGAGATATCTGGAGAGAACACTCTTCCGGTTCGGGTCACCTTACTAGATCCGGTGATGTTGTCAATGTCAGTAATGGTAGCTTCAACTGTAAGATCTTCAATGCTCAGAGGGTCTTGCTTGACGCCATGATAGTAGACATCAGCTCCATAATTCCAAGGGATAGCCTTGTCAGAGGAATATGGAGCTGGTCTTGGAAGTGATAATGAGAGGTGCTACTCTAGGCAGGGATCGGAAAAATCCTTATGGTGTTAACATCAGCATAGTCTTCTGGGAAATCGTCACCCCATGCGGTTGCTTTAACATCTTCAATAGGAATCTTGTAACTCTCAGGAACAGTGTACTTCACCATGTAATCATACTTTCCACTTGGCTTCCCCAAGGTATCCCACACGGATAGTGCAGTTTCATTCACATTATCAATCTTCAACTTGGACATTTCTTCACACTTACGCAGGTGGTTTCGAAATAGTATCTCACGATTGTCCATCATACTGAACACGTCTTCTCAACCAAGCACAACCATCGGTAGCGGATGGGCACCAACGATTCTGGGCATCTGGGTTGACACCGCTTGCAATAAATTCTTCTTATGATCATCGGAGGAATGGTCAAGTCATCTATGTTGAAAACATAAGTATCGTCACCAAGCATTGGAACCCTTGTCATGGTTAGGCATAGGCGCGTTGATCACATTCGGTCTCAGCGGGAGGATCAAATTCAATGCTGCTTGCTTGATCATATCTTGAATCTTGTTCTTCAAAGCCCAACAATTGTCGATTATAGTACTGGGCAATTGGAATGGTAAGCACACTTAGCATTAGGATTGTATTTCGGAGAGGAGGTGTTGACATTCGAGGAGGATCCTCAAAGCAATCGACTCGCTTTCAACATGTGTTGCAAGGCTTGCGACAAAGGCATGTTGATCTTCGTAAAGCTGTCTTCGTGGCGCGTTACGCTCGCGTTGTCTCGGCGAGGTTGTCTTGATGTAGGATTGGAGATCACAGCCCCACAGTTGAGCACGGTCGGTCTTGGCTCGGCTTTCGACCATACGGCATTAGCTTCTTTCTTAGCACCAAAAGATCTTTTGCATTTGATGATGTCTCTACATGAATCTTTCCACTCTTGATACCGACGATCGCTGCTTTGTAAGTATCATTTCGGTGAATCCGGTGAAGAGTTTCAATCGGATGATTGAAGAATGGGCTGTTAGTGTCCCCATAAACATATCAACCAACTCCCTATTGGACAAGGGTGGTTGAACTCTACTGCTAGATCTCTCCATACAGCATACTCCTTGAACTTCTCGTCACGACCCATAGACATGCTTTGTAGTTGCATGCAGTGGGTGTCAATTCACATTGTACTCATATTATGCATGAAAGCATCGGCTAAGTCACTCCAAGTACGAATCGGTCATTCTCTGGTGATAGTACCATTCAATTGGGTTCGGACAAACTCTCTTGAAAATAGTGCATCCTGACTTTACATCATCGATGTGGGGATTGATTTTACGAACATAGGACTTCAAATGCGACTTAGGGCAAGACATGCCATCATACTTGGCAAAAGTAGGAACTTTGAACTTGGGAGGAATCACAACACTAGGAGCGAGACTCGGATCATCAAAATTCAGCCGGACATCTTCAAGTTTTCCTGACATTCAAGCGGTCTTCAAGTTGTTTGTACTTGTCATCTTCATCGAGTATTGTCCATTATCATAGTCCTTCTCAAGCTCGGTGGCCTTCACCATTACCCTTGTTACTTTGTTCATCCTCCTTCTTGACACTTCCTTGAGAGCTCTATCAAGTGACCCTCTTAGGACCACCTTTGTAGCGTCTACCCATGTTGAGAGACCAACCTTCTTCTTTCATTGATGAGCTTCTTGGATCTTCTTGGCCTTGGACCAAGTGGTAACCATCTCTGGCCAGGCATTACGAGCTTGAAGATCTTTGACGGGTTCAAGAGCCATTTACGCTAAAATAAATAGCGAGCAAATGAGAAAACCAATCTCCAATGTACCTGTGATGCAATGTTATGCTATTATATGCAATGTTTATGTGAATGCAATGCAATGTTTTCAAGGACCTTAGAGATTTAAATTTGTTAGACAAGCAATGAACAAACATTTATTAGTACTCTTTTTATTAGTCTTTTTTCTTTTTAAGTACAAGAGATAGTTCAAAACAATAAAAGAAAACATAAACATCCTAAAGCTCTAAGTCTCCCATGGGCGCTTCCTCTTGGTGCCGATGTAAGCGTTGATGCTTCGCTCCTCGTGAAGTAGCTTTGTCAACTCTAGCACTTTCTTCTCGCTTGCATAACACTGAGCTTCAAATGTATCCCTCTCTTCCTTAAGCTGAATCCAGGATCTCTTCAAGTCTTCAAGATCAGTAGGCATGTCAGGATGGAGAACAGTATAGGATTCGTCACCTATAGCAACAGGTTCCATAATTACTGGTAGAACAGGCGTGAATGGCATCATGAGGCTTTGAGCTCGAGCTCGCACCCATTTGAGGTAAGGTTCCCAAGGAATGGAGTTCGGGTGCCCCAAAGTCTTGGTATCAGTCTTCTTTATCATGCCCCAAGCGTGTATGAACCTTCGTCGGTAATTCTGGAGATCGTGATTGTAGTCGAACACAACATCTTGGAGAAGCATATCATGTGGACCATCTTTTCGAGCAAAACCAAACTGACGTAGAGCTAAAGAAGGGTTGTAAGTAATACCTCCTCTTATACCAAGTAGCGGTACATTAGGGAATTCTCCACAACGCTCGATGAAAGTGAAGTCCTTTTGAGAGAAAAGGCTCCAACGGATATCTGAATGAGAGAGTGACATCAATCTTTGAGACCATCTCAACCTTTGTTCATTCCTCAAAACTGATGGAGGAAGGTGCGAAATAAACCACCTTGAAAGTAACGGTATACAACACATGAGAGTTCCTTGTCTCTTAGTAGTACGAGTGTGGAGAGAATGTAGGATGTCTCTAAGTAAAGTAGGCACAGGATTACGGGTAAGAAACAACTTGATGGCATTGATATCTATGAATTGATCCGAGTTAGGAAATAGAACCAAACCATAAATTAGCAAGGCCACAATGTCTTCGAATGCATGGAAACTCATAACCTTGAGGAATTCTCGGGCTTTCTTGATTAAGAACTTGCCAAGTAAACCCTTAACTCCATACGGTTTCCCAATTGGCTTCATGTCGGCGCTTAAGATGTAAAGGTGATGCAATGTCTTCGTACTTAGGGACCTTCTCTAGACCGGTGAATGGCATTTGGTCAAGAATAGGTATCCCAAGTAGCTTAGAGAACTCTTCAAGGTAGGAACCAAGCGATAATCTGGGAATGTAAAGCAATGGTGTTTCGGATCAAAGAGCTGAAATAGGACATGCATCATATCTTCTTCAAAACCGGAGATAACCAAGTCAAGTAGATAACCATGTCTTTTGATGGTGAGCATGGTGGGAATTTACGAAACCAATTCTTTGAGTGAGAAGGTATACCCATGAAGTTGATTCGGATAGTCTTTCTAGAAGCCATAATTCCTACAAAGCAGGCAAAGATAAATCCCTAGGTCCTTGAAATAGTTAGAAATGATATGCAATGCAAATGATGTCATGATATCATGTTTAGCACACAAACAATTCACACAATGAGCCTAGGGTTAAGGCTTGCATGAGGTATAGGTGACTACCCACCAAAAGTTTGAGTTGGTTCATCTGTCCTATAATAGTAAGGGTTCTAGGAATCTCATATCATAGATCTTTCTCGTGGCGCTTATTTCAATCTGACGGCCAAGTGGTCGATCGAAAATGTCCCAAAGTCGATCTCAGGCGTAGCATCGAGTATCAACCAACCTTAGTGCATGCCAAAGCCGGCCATCTCACTACCTTCTAATGGCCAAGATGGGTCAATTAAGGTTCTAAAAGTTTAGTTAGTGCTTGATGACACCACGCGAAGCCAAATACTATCCTCAACTTGGAAATGAAGAGTATCGGGACATCAGTGTCACACTAACGTACCATCATGTTGACCGTTTAGTTATCGTCTAGCGGTCGCGATGATCTAATGCTACTTACCTAAAAGGAAACCCGGATCCGGGTGTAGGATCCCCCAACAATATATTACCCAAGCAACCCTTAAAGATAAAGCAAGCAAGTCAAACAAAAAGCATTAAAGGTGATTTAGAAATCCTTAAGGCAATTCTCTCTTTAGGGTGTGTCCCAGTAGTCGGTTACGTAACACGGTGGCCCGACTTTTTAGTGTTTTGTATCGCAAATGTGCGGATAGCAAGAGTCGCCACCGACTTTTATTTTTATCAATTAAGGGAAGGTAAAAGTACGAAAAAGACCTTCGTTTAGATTAAAGTAAGGAGAAGGTTATGAAAAGGGAAGGTATTAGCACCCTTTCCATCCGATTTATTCTACGGGCTCTTAGTTGCTCTAGATCACCTTTTAAAATTGCATGTGTTTGAAAAATGTTTTGAAAAGGTATTTCGCTTTGACTTTGTAATGACTCATGTAGGAGTGTATACAAAGTGTTGGAAATGTTTCGTTTTTAAAAAGTTTGAACTTGAAAAAGTGTGTGGTGCAAAAAGCATTTGGTTTAGAGCAAGCAACTAAAGACTTATTACCCACTCAGTTGGTCGTTTCATACTTTTCGTTCCTTTAGAATAGCGCTAGCCGTACCATTAGTTAGTAGGTAGCTCCATTCGTTGGATGTAAGCGGGACATTCGAAGGGACATCGGATGGTCATAGAAAGCAACTTGTAGGAAGTATCCTAGCACATTCGAAGGACTATCATCACTTTTCGTAGGCGACAATCGAGGTCAAGATCATGTATTCGGAGGCGACATCGTGGGTCTTATGATCTTTGTATCGAAGGGACTATGATGATTTGTTTGGAAGGCAGCGGTGCTAGAATACCTCTACGTTCGAGGGACATGACCATTTGAATTCGCAAAGGCGAGAGAATTACCCTAAGGGTGCATGTGTGAAAGAAGTGTGTTGATTTCAAGTATTTTATCTTGCGATTAGTGGGCTAAGTTCATTATTATCTTGCCATACACGCCTAGTTACTAGCAATTGATAGGGCGGAAAGTAAAATCGGAATGTAAAGATCGGAAAGGTAAATCCTACGCTATTACATGGCTTTAGGGCGGATACATAATTTAAAATGCGGAAAATAAAGTCCTAATTTAAACTATTACATCCCATAGACAGTTACATTATTGAAAAATAAAATGATAAAGAAAGAATCGTCGATCGGATCAACGTAAAGGAATGAGAAATCGGAAAATACGATATGAATCGAACAAGAGAAAAAATGTTAGAAAAATGCAAATTTTTATATGAGAAAAATATGACATGCTGGAAATAAGATAAATATGCTAAAATAATTTTTGGGATTTTTTAGATGCAATTTAATAATTTAAAATGAATTAAAAGTGATTTAAATGCAAAATTATGAATAAAAATAAATATGCATGCAAAATTGTATTTTTTAATTTATTAAATTAAATAAAGATTTTATGAAAATAATGCAAAAAGAAAATTATTTTTTTGATGATTTTTAAATGCAGAAATAAAAATATGAAAAGAATTAAAATAACATGCAAAATATTAAAATATATGAAAATATGAAGAAAATTGAGTTTGTGGAAAAAGGATGGCAAAACCGGTCCCTGGAGGGATTGAACTCGTGACCACAGGCGAAATCTTAAATCCACATGCCTTGACCAAGCGAGCTAGCGTGCTTCCTTTGTTTGGAAGCGGAGTGAGTGGAAGAAAACAGCGTCGCTTCACGACTTGCCTCGTCTTGGCGCCATCCATCGTCTTCACCTTTTGAATTTTTGAAGATAGCGTCGGCTTTTGCTCGGCCTTCTGAGACCCAACAAAATCAAAAACACATCATACACAATATAAATGAATTCTAAAGGCATGGTTTGATTCACGGGATCATTCGAACACGATAGTATAGGCCTCACGGTCCAATTTTCCATTTAAACAAAGCCTAATTAGAGCTCGAAACCCTAGTTATGGTATATCGATTCGAGCCATGGAAACACGATTGGCTTGCCGGATCGCTTGCAAACTTGATTCTAAACATGAACAAACAATCAAAACAGTTAATAATGCATGAATGATGAAAATCGATTTTGAAAGAAACTTGACAAACGAAATCGTGTTTGATGAATTCTTGATGATTTTGAATGATGTAAGAGTCGGATCGACTCTAAAGACCTCAAGGAATGCAATGGAATCCTCAAAACGATTGAAAGCAGTTGGAAGTATGATTGACACTTGCTTGTTTGCCACGGTTTTTTTTTAGGTTAGGGTTCTTAGAGCAATCTTTGTCCTCTTTCGTGTGGTATGCATCATGTATAATCTTGGAAGGATTTGGCATTGTTTTGGTAAGAATCAATCAACATTCAATGAAAATCAAATTTGATTTTTATAAAATCAAATTTTCAAAATTTGATTAATTTCTAATCCAATCTTGCCATATTTGATCTAATTTCGAAAATTCTGGCCTTGGTGAGTTACTTGAGTCTCAAGGAAAGAATAAAATCAATCTTGCAATTAATTTTTATTTTATACTTTATTTTAAAATTTAATTTGTATTTAAATGAATAAATTCCAAATTAAATAAAAAAATAAAATAAAAATTCATGGCATTGGGCTTGGATATTCCTAATTGTATGAGGAATAAGTTTGGGTGAAGAAAAAGCAAGCCCATTTGCAAGAAATTTGATTTTTAGAAGCATCTCTCTTTGTGCACTTCTTCAAAATTGCCCAACTTGTGAATGGTGTATCTTGCTCAATTTTCCACATTTTTGAGTGTTCTTGGACTTTTTGGAAATCTCTAAGAGTCCTCTAACCAACCTTTTTGGTCTCATCTCAATTGGAGTTTCCATGCTCAATATATCTTCAAAACAAAAATTGACTTTTGTTGACTTTGAAAATGACACAATGTTTTGAGCCATACCTCTCAAATGAAGCATTTTTGGACATTCTTGTGAGACATGAAGTTGTAGAAATTGAATTTCCTTCAAAACAAGAGGTGGTGGAAAATTTTTGAGAAAGTATGAGAAAGTTATGATCAGTCAAAGTTCAGTTGACTTTTCACCTAGAAACCCTAATTTAGAAAGTTTGACTTTTGAGCAAATCTTGAGTTTTCTTGTTGAATCATGATCAACCCTTGATCAAATGATGAATGTAACTTCAAAATGAGGATGTTGACCAAAAATCATGAAGTTTGGTATGTTGACCACAGTTGACTTTTGTCAATCTGTGATTTTCAACCATCGAGCAATTGTGCGGAAGCTTGACTTGTGAGGCTTGAAACTTGACATGGAGAATCTTTGAAACATATGAGGAGGAATGAAGACCATTGGAGATGTTGGAAGTCCATCTTGATCTGAGAAATACCAAACCCTAGTTTGGGTTGATTGTCTAGGAGAGAGTTTGTCTGATCAACTCTTGAGGAATCCTTGAGTATATATGTATGAAATCTCTTGAGTAGATGGAGGGCAAATTTTGGGGTATGACATACGCTTATGAAGAACCCATGTTCTCAACCGCTTCCAAATTAACAATTTTTCCCGTCGAAACTATGGGAGAATACCAAGAAGCTTTGGCCAAAATAAGGTTTGAAAAAGAGGCTTTGGAAAACAAGTTCCTTAAGACTAATCTTGAGAATGAGAAGCTCAAGAAACAAGTCAAAGATCATGAAAAGACGCTTTACTTCCAGGATGAATGGCTCATGGAGAAAGATGAAAAGATTCGTCGAGAAGGATAGCGATCGGAGATCGTCAAGGAAAGGAAAAGAAAGCTTGAGGCAATGACAACCGCGATCCTGCTCCCGACAAGTGGAAGAAAGTCATTAACAAGCTAAAAACGAGAAAAGGCGAAGCTCACTATGGAAAGGAAATCCACGAAGTTGAAGCGCATCGAGCCTTTGGATCTTCATCAAAGCGAAGACATTTAATTAGTTCAATTTAGTTTGTAATTTTATCATTTATTTTATCATTTGTGTGAGCAATGCTCCAAAAAACAATATTGTTGTAATCTTCTTTCAATAATTAATAAGTGTGTGTTTTCCATCAAATATTTACCAGAAATTTCTCTTTAGCATAAATTCTTTGGAAATATTTCTTTACAATCATAATCATGCATCATACTTTGCATTTAAGTCTTTTGTCTAGAGTGATCTGTGAACAGTTTAAACAGATAGGAAAAGATCGCCAAGCTATCGCGTCTTAGAGTTTCTCCGGCGTCCACGGACTTCGAGCGTGCGATACAAGATCAAAAGAAGAAAAGTAATGGAAGGATTTGAACAAGAGAATGTTGAACTTCGTAGTACACTAACAACACTACAAGAAGAAGTGGAGAGACTCACATCTTTGGTCAACTCATTGGCCACAGCGCAAAGTCAACAAGCGACATCGGCGGTCAAAACCAGCGGCGATCTCGGAAGACACTACTACTCGGTTTCATTTGTCAGACGATAGTTCACCTTCGGTATGCGAGAAGGCTATCCATGGGGCATGCCTTTCAACTTTGGCATCGGTTTCGTAACCGACTTCTCAAACAACCCGCTTGAAATACCTACTTTGCGGCAAACTCTACATTTACTCCATAGCGTGGAGTAACTCTTCCACATAACAATGCGGTTTCTCAACCAATTATGCGAACTCGGCTTCCATAGTGCACACTACCATAGGCGAAGAAGTTCACCATACTCCGGCAATATGCGAATTCACGTGGCTCGATGGAGAATCTCCGGAACAACTCCTTAAAATGACTTGAGATAAAAACAATTCGTAGGAAAGAATTGTTTGGGAAAAATGCCGAGATACGTGCTTAGTTCCTCGCGTGAGGATACCAAAATTCAAAGTCCACGACTTTGAAAAGTACAAGGAAACTCCATCACAAAGTCATCTCACGATGTATGCGGAAAATGTCCACATACAACGCGATCACCGGTTGTTAATCCATTACTTCCAAGATAGTCTCACGGTGCCTTGAAGTGGTACATGGGATTAGACAGTATAGTATCCAAACATTCAATGACTTAGGTGAAGCATTACAACAATATAAGTTCAACTTGGATATGGCTCCGCGGGATCAACTCCGCTCCATGTCTTAGAAAGAAGAGAGACATTCAAAGAATATGCTTGTGATGGAGAAATGCTTAAGTCAACCCGCCCTTGGAAGAGAAGAGATGACTAAAGTATTCTTAAACACTCTTGGCTCATTCTACTATGAGAGAATGATCGCTAAGCGCTCTGGAGATTTCACGAAATGGTGAGCATGGGAATGCGATTAGAAGAAGGGTTCAAACGGACGCCTAACCAAGGAAGGATCTTCTAGTGGAACTAGGAAGGTGGGGACCGTTTTCCAAAGAAAAGGAACACGACATAGGAATGGTATCCAGGAAACCGCAAAGGAATGTCGATCAACAACGACGGTGGTATGCCATAGCACCCGCCGTCAACACAACTCCAACACGAGAATTGCTCGCAATTTCAACAAAATCAACAAACTCAGCGGCCTCGTCAGCGAGCTCGTGATTCGACAATCAAAACCGTGCGCCTCGGGTCACGCAATTCGACCAATTCCAATGACGTACGAGAACTTTACCTACGCTAATAGAAAAGAATCGTCTGAACAAGATCACTACCTCCATTCAGAAAAATTGCCATGGTGGTACAAAGTAGATGTATCTTGCCCTTTCACCAAGGACCGGGCCATGACCTTGAGCATTGCATAGCATTAAAGGCGATACAGATTAGTAAGATCTAATCTTCTTTCCTTGAAATACAAGTCCGAGCGTGCAAGTCAATCCGCTTCCGGTCATAGTGAACACTCGGTGAGTTTGATACTAAGAAATAGGAGCGGTATCTTGTCACAAGCGTAAACTGATCGAGAGGAAACTTGGTGCATCTCCATGAAGCATCTGATACAATGAGCACCTTCACTAAGCATGATTACGACATGCCACCTTGCTCAAGGATCTTCAGGATGTCCCACCATAAGCGACATTCGGCGATTGTTGAACAACGGTGACCTACAGATCTCGAAGAGATGACCATGGCGTAAATACGGTGGGGCATTTTCCGCATGAGCTTTTAGTCTCAGATATCAACTCGGAAAATCCCGAAGTAAACGTTATCATCCCTTATTTCAACGTACCCAAACATGTGGAGATTGAATGCAACAGTTCCAGCACCTCAGAGTCTCCTTTGGTGATTTGCTTACCCGGTCCTGTTCCATACAGTTCTATCAAAGCAATTCCTTACCAATACAATGCAACCCTGATATAGGATGGGAAGGAGAAACCCATGCCTACTCTTTCGGCTAATGTCAATATAACAGAAATAGGACGAGTAACACGAAGTGGACGAGTACACACTCCATTACCACCAAGATCAGCTGTCGTTCCTGTTGTTAAACAAAATCCGATTAACATATCTCCGAGAATCTGCGATTCCGGTAACAAGCACAAATGTTGGTCCTCGATAGAGCCGATGTCAACACAGTTTTGATGAAATCTTGAAATTAATCAAGAAAAGTGAATACCGAGTCGTGGATCAGTGATGGAGACTCCTTCCAAGATTCAATCATCTCTGCTCCTCAACTCAGCTCACAGAAGCTTTAATGAAGGTACTAGACCAAGCCTATGTAGACCATGATGTGACTACAGACCGGTTTGGAGGTATTGTCGCCAACATAACGACTTGTAATAATCTAAGTTTCGATGATGAGAACTTCGAGAAGAAGGAAAGATCACAACTTGGCCTTGCACATCTCGATGATTTGCCAATCGATTCCTTGTCCAATGTATTGGTAGAATCTTGGTTCATCTTTGAACGTAATGCCAAAAACGACACTCGCTCGTTTGACTTACAAAGGGACACCAATGAAGTTCAATGACATAGTAGTAAGAGCCTTTGACGGATCACGGAAGTCAGTTATTGGGGAAGTTGATCTCCCGATGACAATTGGTCCGCACTTTCAAATTACTTTCAAGTCATGGGCGTGCCGGTACTTCTGATTGTCTACTAGGAAGACCTTGGATCCACGAGGCGGGCGGTAACTTACTCTCCATCGAAATTAAAATTCACGATAAATGGAAAGTTGGTGACCATCAGTGGTGAACAAGCTTTGCTTGTAAGCCATTTGTCCAGTTTCTCTTTCATCACAGCTAATGACATTGAAGGAACACATCTCCTCGAACATCCGTTAGAAGATGAATCTACCAGCAAAAACAGATCGTCTATCTCTTCATATAAAGAAGAGGCCCAATAGTGAAAGATGGCAATGCTGAAGGATGGGGACAAGTAATCAAACCTGTCATTAACGAAACAAAAGCCGGACTCGGGTTCACACCCGTATTCTCCAAAGACAAGCAAAAGGATGAAGCCCTTCGCCCAATTAAAGAAGTCTTCAACAGTGGGGGTTTCTTAAACCCTGTTCTCCAAGAGGTTAGCGTTGTCACCATTGAAGATGATGAAGAGGATCCCTCTGAATCTGAAGAGTGGAGCACTTATTTAAACAGCCCTGAATATGTGTCTCAAGAGGAATTATGCTGTAGGTGATCAATTCAAAGACATGTCTTTGCGGCAACATGAAAATCCACATCCCTTACGAAGTTTGGGATACCTTGGGAGAACCCGATGGTAAATTTGACTACATGGTAAAGTATCTTTGCGAGCTCGAGAATCGAATTGAAGATATCCACCCAGGGATGGGGTGATTCTTTGAGTATCCTAGTCAATCGGAGGAGGCATACTCGTCTTCTCGATCTAATCGACCAATCGAGGTCCCGAATGAAGATCTACCTTTAACGCTGTGGAATTCACTAAACGGATCGGATTATCACTATATCAACATGATCGAGGATCGGAATACGATTCGAGGATCTGAAGTGGAAAGTGTCATGAACACAGTCTCTTCATTCGAGAAGATTGGAGGTGCATCCTCGAAATTCAACACAAAGATCAACAGGAAGCACATATGCTATATCCCATACTTCCCGATCTGTTCATCAAGCGGAAGAAGGCGCTTTAGCGACCTGAGGCAAAGTCCATCGTCCGAGTCTTCAAAACACTGCTCGAAACGACCAAAGTCTACTCGAGGGTTAAACCAAAAGGAAAATTACCATAGTACCTCGACTTCCAAGGAGTTCGTCACTACTGGAAACCCGTTGAAGTTCGGACTAACGCTCCTAGTTCTAAGTAGTTTATCTTTGCTTTTGTTTTGAACTCTCACTTCGCCCAGAGTGAAGAGATGTTTTATAGGGTTTAGCTTTTAAATAATTTCTCTTTGTCTTGCCCAAGACAAATGAGTTTGTATTTTAGGGCTCTATTTCATATTTTAGGGCTCTATTTCATATTGCCCAAGACAAATGAGTTTGTATTTTAGGGCTCTATTTCACATTAACTTTCTTCAAAAAAAAATGATAAGGAGTTAATTAATCAAACATAAATCGAATATGCAGATTAACAGATGGACAAATCCATTGAAAGCAATAACTCTATGCCCTCTCCCAATTCTGAAATCCCCTGTGAGAAGAAGTTGAAGAAGAGATCCCAGATGAAATTTCTAGACTGCTAAAGCACGAGGAAAGGATCATTCAACCTCACAAAGAACCTCCGGAAGCAATCAACTTGGGTTCTGAAGAAGACAAAAGAGAAGTAAATATCGGAGCTTCACTCGACAACAACGTCAAGGGCAAACTGATAGATCTTCTTAAAGAATATGTTGATGTGTTCGCTTGGTCCTACCAGGACATGCCAGGGTTAGATACCAGTATCGTGGAGCATCATTTGCCATTAAAGCCGGAGTGTTCACCAGTTAAGCAAAAGCTGAGAAGAGTTCACCCTGATATGGCCGATAAAATCAAAAAGGAAGTTCAAAAACAGCTCGACGCAAGTTTCCTCGTCACTTCTGAATATCCTCGATGGCTGGCCAACATAGTACCTGTCTCCAAGAAAGACGGAAAGGTCCGAATGTGTGTTGACTACCGAGATCTGAATAAGGCAAGTCCGAAAGATGATTTCCCGCTTCCGCATATTGACATGCTAGTGGATAGCACTACAAAATTCAACGTCTTTTCCTTCATGGACGGTTTCTCTGGTTATAATCAGATCAGAATGGCTCCCGAAGACATGGAGAAGACATCCTTCATCACGTCGTGGGGAACTTTTTGCTACAAAGTAATGCCGTTTGGATTAAAGAATGCGGTATGACTTACCAAGGCGGTGACTACTCTTTCCATGACATGATGCACAAAGAGATCGAAATCTCGTGGGCGACATGATAGCAAAGTCGACCGAAGATGAGCATATAGAGTATCTCTTGAAGTTGTTTCAACGACTAAGGAAATTCCAACTCCGCCTGAACCCTAACAAATGCACCTTTGGGGTAAGATCTGGAAAACTCCTAGGTTTCATCGTCAGTCAAAGAGGTATTGAAGTGGACCCTTGAAACAACCGGCTGAACATCATCCGATAACTGTATCAATGAAGTCGCCATCGAACGTTTTTTATCTCGCAAAAGGAGAAAGGCAAACGCATCGCGAAAACCTAAAAGGATAAGGCACGGTCTTGCGACCGAGAGATAGGGTAAGGAATCTATTACGAAGGAAGGGATTAGCACCCACGCCCGTAGTACTCTACGGTATCCACTTCTACTTTCTGTCTAATGGGTGTGTTTCTATCTATTTACTGCTTAATTGCTATATCTGTATGCTCAAAGAGAATGCATGTGAAAGAAAAGAAAAATAAAGAAAACACGGAAAAGAAGGAAGTATTTACAAAGTTAAGCTCGGTCGAGCCCGTGACAAGATGCCTACGTATTCCGCGTGCAATGGGAAAGTCGAGGCCCGTAGTTGGCTCACTTGTTTAGTGTGTTTGTGTTTTTACTTATAAAGGTTTTAAACACAAAAGAAAGAAAGCGCAAAGGCGAAAAAGAGTTGGTGTTGGTTGGTTGTTTTACCTTGAGAAAGGAGTTTAAACCATTATTAAGTGTTTTGTTTTGAAAAGAAAAGAAAAGCAAGTTTAGTTTTATTACATGCAAGGATGCAAAAGAACTAGCAAAACAAAAGGAGACTAACTAGTACTAGCCCTAATGTTATCATGCAAAGATTGGACTTATGGTTGAGGATGTAAGGAATCTCTACCTATGTCAACATGCAAAGGATGTAAATCCTAATGTCTAGGCTCGAGAATCTATCCTAACCGAGCAGCCCTACGGAAAGCTATCTATATCCGTCTTGGTTGTGGAACCAAGGGATGCAAGGGATGAAGCAAGCAAGTGCTTTGGCAAAAGCACGCAAACAATCAATGCAAACAAACAAATGACACACAAGCGCGGAAAAGGAGGAAGTCCCATAGCCTCGGCGATGTGAGCATACCGTGAGTCAACCGAGAGCCGACACATCCAATTCTGTTGAAGAGCAAATGATGCGAGTTACGCAATAATCTGAACCCGGGCGTGGAGAGTCGAATAGGGACTCTTGCCACTTTTATTGACTCGATAAAAAAGCAACACGATTCGCGTGTGCGGAGTGACATGGACTAGAGCGTGCGGGGTTCGTTCTTGACCACCTTCGCTTGCCCATATATCAATGACTCGATGACATGAAATATAAAAGCGGGACTTTGCTTAGTGGTACCACGTCGGGCGTCCTAACCACTCGACCTATGCAAGCACAAAATGTAAACACTTCGAAAGCTACCTCCCTATGCGGATGGAGGATTTAAAACAAACCAAACACAATTAGCACAGCAATTGCCCTAAGCGGGTCTTTAAATAAACCGGAGGGGTTCCCAACATGCTCCACTCGGAAGCCCTTCATGCATCTCTATTCCTACTTCTCATGGCAAAAGAAAGCAAAAGCCCTACTTCTCATGATATCTAGGAAAGGCGTAAGAGAATGCAATAAGCAGTGTAGCAAGTACCGAGCGGATATAGAATCCGAAACGCAAGCTAGCGAAATAATCCGAATACTTCAATCTTGCACCATGCAACAAAAGTAAACCGGTGAGAATTGCTCAAAGCATCAATACAAGGAATACGTGTCGATCGCATCCGAGCGACAATGCACGAGCGGGATAATACAAGCAAAACAAGATAGGAATAGTGCACGTGGGTGCACAAACTCATCAAAACACGCAGAGAAATCGAGATGGATATGCATGGAATGCAAATCGGCGATGAAACCAATGTCCATAGCAAAGTAATGCGTGAGCAGCGAGGATGCAAATCGAATCGATAAAACCAATACCCATATCAAAGTGACGCATGAACATGCGAGGAATACAAATCGGATCGATAAAACCAATGCTCATATCAAAGTGGCGCATGAACATGCGAGGAATGCAAATCGGATCGATAAAACCAATGCTCATATCAAGGTAATGAATGAACATGCAAGGAATGCCGTCGAATCGATAAAACCAATGCTCATATCAAAGTAATGGATGAACATGCGAGGAATGCAAATCGAATCGATATGCTCATATCAAAGTGATGCATGAACATGCGAGGAATGCAAATCGGATCGATAAAACCAATGCTCATATCAAAGTGATGCATGAACATGCGAGGAATGCAAATCGGATCGATAAAACCAATGCTCATATCAAAGTGATGCATGAACATGCGAGGAATGCAAATCGAAATCGATAAAACCAATGTTCAAATACATGTAAAAATGCATGAACATGTGAGGAATGCAAATCGAAATGATAATTCCAATATTCAAATACATGTGAAAATGCATGAACATGTGAGGAATGCAAATCGAAATCGATAAAACCAATGTTCAAATACATGTAAAAATGCATGAACATGTGAGGAATGCAAATCGAAATGATAATTCCAATATTCAAATACATGTGAAAATGCATGAACATGTGAGGAATGCAAATCGAAATGATAATTCCAATATTCAAATACATGTGAAAATGCATGAACATGTGAGGAATGCAAATCGGAATCGATAAAACCAATGTTCAAATACATGTGAAAATGCATGAACATGTGAGGAATGCAAATCGGAATCGATAAAACCAATGTTCAAATACATGTAAAAATGCATGAACATGTGAGGAATGCAAATCGAAATGATAATTCCAATATTCATGTAAATGTATTATTTAGAAATGAATTAGAATTAATAAAAGATATTAATATAAAAAAATGTCAATAATATTCTAATATCCTAAAATGTCAGAATATGTTTTTTATGTATTTTTATTTGTCAAAATAATCGAAATCGGGAGTTAAATTGAATTAAATGTTAGTATTATGGTATATGAAGCGAGGTGCAGCGAATTCTATTTTGAACTAATCTATGTGTTTCCTCATTTTATTAATTAGGGAGGTGTTTTAGCGTTTTACCTAAGCCAGTCCGAATTGCCTAAGCCCTTGACTTTTGTGTTTGAGTCCATTTCTTTTTATGACATTACTATTATTATTATTTTTATATTACGATTTAACAATAATATGTCACGTTTTATTTGTTTATTATGTAACATATTATCAATAGGACAAAATGCTTAAGTTATATTTTCAGGTTTTCATTTTATTAAATAAATAACAAGGACACGTGGCAAGATCGGGTTGGCGTTATGGGAAATGGACATGTACACATAATGGTAAGCCACGCAGGGCCACGGAGAAGCTCCGAATCCTCCATCTTCTCGGTCAATCTTTCTTCTTCCGACGGCGGCTATCACGGTGAATCAACACACGCCACCACTTTCTTACTCGGTTTTCTTGAACACGAATCGATGTTAGATCTTATGAACACCTACTCAAGCATAGCGAAATCGAGCACAAAATTAAGATCCAGCGGATGAAATCGAGAACGCTTCACAAACAAATCCAATCTCCACGTGTTTGTTACGATGCGTGCGGGATCGTGCAAGAACAACCCGTAACTCCTTGGGAACTCCACGAAGAAGATGATTCTTGAATACACAAGCGATAGAATTTCGGATCGTAAATCTCGCCGTGAAATCTTGACTTCAATGCCTTAGTCTTAATCGGTTTTAAGCTGGCTAGATCATGGCGATAGGTACGAGAGAAGAAGAGCGTGGAATCGGAATGAAAGGAGCTCTGTTGGAGTTTTGTTCGAAGAAGATGGAAGTGTGAGAGATCAAGAATGGTGGTGCTTATGAAAGAATGGTTACATTCTTTGTCGGTTTGTTAAGAGAGCCAAGTTTGGTCATGGATTCTTGGAAGGGATGGAGTGTATGAAGGCGATGGTTGTGTGGTTGCAGATTTTACATTATGGAGAGAAAGAATGGTGATGATGAGATGTTTATTACGGTGATGGAAGTTGCGGTGAGAGAGAGGGAGAATATAGAGAGAGAAAGAATGAAGAGATGGATGGCTATGGTTTTGCGTTAGAGGTGAGAAGATGATGCCATTTTGTTCTTTTCTTGTTACAATTATCTTGCCATGATGGAAGCGAGGGGTGAGAAAAAGTGATGATGAAAGAATGGAAAGTGAGTGTGTGAGAAAAAAGTGTTTTCATTAGATAAATCATAAAACCAAGTACAATTTGTTTCTGTCTATAATTCATCTTTCCGTTCAAGTTGTCTGCTTCCAAGATATATGTATTGGAAAAAGTTTGTTTATAGTAATTGATGTGTTTCATGATTTGTTGTACATGCGGTTCTCAACAAAAAAATATCATCAACGCAATGATCAATGGTGAGGAAAAGTGGTGGAAGTTCTGCCATCTCTTTTTTTTAACAAAATGACCATGCCGGCTACTTTAGATGATATTATTCGATTGTGTAGTAACCCGATTGATACAACAAAAGTGTCGACTCGAAGAGTGCACTTGATCTGACAACATTGATGTTGAATGCCGATGAAAAAATGATCACAAGCTCGCCGTAATTAGCCTCGAAGTCATGCCGACACAAACTGTTTTGAATGTTTTGAAAATTTTCTAAGTGTTAAGTTTAATACACCAATTCATGTACCTCACTGCGGATCCTTAACTTTTCCGATACTTGACCAAATGCGTGAATTCGATACCGTTGGAAAGAGTGCGTGTAATATAACAACTTTGTAGTTCGACGAAAATTCAAAAAGCCTAATTCACGGAGAAAAAGTGTTTGAAAATTGCTACGTGAGTGTTTGATGAAATGCACGGCTGGCTGGGCAAGTATTGTGCATGTCACGGCAATTTTCCAACTTCAATTTACGGCGTTCGTATCTCCGACTCGACGTCCGAAACAAAAAGTTTCTAAGCGGAACTTGTAGAGGACAAGGCAAACTTATCTTCGTGTTTGGAGTTTCTCCGTGCGCGATCGGATCAACGAAAAACAGCCCGAACATGCATACACCAAGCTGTTCGATGAAATCGTCCACACCATGGCAAAAATGTGCATCTTGTCTTGCATTTTAACAACTTCATCTTGACACTTACGGCGTTCCGTATCTCCTAGCTCCAACGTCCGAAGCGGAAAAGTTTCTAAGCGAAACTTGTAGATGGAATTCGAACTCAAACTTTTGTGTTCGGAATTTCTTCGTCTTGACGACCGAATCATTGAAAACACGAACATGTGCACAAAATACTCGAATTTAACAAACATAATCGTTCTTATTTTCCGAGCTTTATAACTTCCGATTCGAGTACCGAATGAATTCGACTTCTTCAGCAAAGTTTCAGATTGCCGTGAAATGAACAACTTTTCAGTTGAGCATTTTTCGATTCGAACCACGAACTATGACATAATCGACCACATGTCGGCAAAAACATAGAAACAAACACTTCAAATTTTTCTAAGTGTTGAAATTTGAAGAATGATATATCGTAACTTCGAGCTCGTAATTTTTATCCGTTTCCGAATAGATTCGATTTCTTCAGCAAAGTTTTAGATTGCCATTAAATGAACAACTTTGATGTTGAACTTAATCGAATCGGCCTCGAAACGTGTAAATTGCCTCCGAAGTCAAGCGCTTGAACATGTTAAAAACACTCAAAATTTTACCAAGTGTAAAACTTCAAAAGTTATGAACTTCAAATTTCAGAGCTTTATAACTCGAAATCCGAGCATTTCTGGAAAAATCTTCACCAGGACAAAGTCGGAGTATGAAATCGCTCTTTCAACGACTATCAATTCACAAACTTCGACCCAGACGGGTAAGATACTGCGGCAACATGGCTCTGTGAACACAAAGTACCTTAAACTTAGAAAAAATTTCTAAGTCCAAAATTACTTAAAATGCAAGAAACCTCATTTTCACCCGATTCTTCCGATTTTCTCAGCAAATGATCGCATTTTCTCAAATGTCGATTTTTGACCGTAATTTTGACCAAAAACTCCACTCAGTCAAACTTTGACTTTTGTTGACTTTCTGATACATGCGCTCAAATATCATTTTATCTGTTCGTTCTTGATTTTCTGATAAATCGCGTAGATCGATAAGCCAAATACCAATGCTTCACAACTCACGGAAGGCCATAGAATCGATTCGGGTTCAAATATCAGACCACAACACTGCTGTAGCTTGAAATTGTAATCGGCATCCACGATGAGGCGATCGAGAATACCAAGACTTGCGAGATAATAATCGAAGCTTACGGACACGCTTGCTTATTGAAATGGCCTTGAATTGGGAACCTCAAATATTCAACTTGTGAGAAACAAACCTCTTCTTTAGAATTATGATTCATACGATTGGAAAATCTCGAACCCATGATCAATGCATGAATGATATGTATCGATGCACCTATTAATTAAGTGTTAGCCAATTATTTATTAAAAATGAAAAGGGTAAATTTTGGGGTACAACAACCACGATAAAGTCAAGGCTATTCAAGAAATGCCTCATACATGGAGAAGCAAGTAAGAAGATTTCTCGGACGGTTGAATTACATCTCCGGTTTATCTCTCAAATAGCGCTACACGTGGGCGATATTCAAACTTCTCATAAAAATCAAGAAGTTGTATGGATGAAGATTGCCAAAAAGCATTTGACGGTATCAAGGAATACATCCGAACCACCAATCTTGATCCCTCGAGTGGAAGGAAGACCATTAATCATGTATCTTACCGTGCTAGAAGAATCCATGGGCTGCGTACTTGGCCAAGATGACAGGTAAGAAGGAGCATGCCATTTACTACTTGAGTAAAAGTTCATTTGTGAAACTCGTTACTCCATGCTCGAGAAAACATGTTGCGCTTTGGTGTGGGCTTCAGCGTCTCCTCGATACATGATCAATCACACGACTTGGTTAATCTCAAAATGGATCCAATCAATCGTCTTTGAAAAGCCTTAATGGGAAGAATTGCTCGATGGCGGATCTTCTGAATATGACATCGATGCAGCGCTCAAAAAGCGGTCAAAGGAAGCATTCTCGCTGATCATTTGGCTTATCAGCCGCTCAACGAATACCAATCTCTCAAGTTTGACTTCCCAGACGAGGATGTTATGTACTTGAAGATGAAAGATTGCGACGAACCGCTACCCGAAGAAGGACCAGATCCAGAATCTAGATGGGGCCTAATTTTTGATGGAGCAGTTAACGTTTATGGCAATGGAATTGGGGATCATCATCACTCCAGAGGTTCTCATATCCGTTTTCCATGATTGCTATTTGATTGCACCAACAACATTGCAGAATACGAAGCTTGTATCATGGGTATCGAAGAAGCCATCGACTTGAGGATCAAGATCCTCGATATATATGGACACTCAGCCCTTGTGATCAATCAAATTAAAGACAAGTATGAAACTCATCATCTTGGTCTAATTCCTTACAGAGATTATGCAAGGCGTTTGTTGACTTTCTTCAACAAAGTTGAAGCGCATCATATCCTCGAGATCGAATCGAATGGCGGGCGCTTGGCAACTCTATCTTCCATGTTCAAAGTCAGCGATTGGAGCGATATGCCTAAGATTCGCATCGGGCGCCTTGAAAGACTGCATATGTGTTTGCAAGAAGCGGTCTTGATGATAGCTGTGGTTTCACGACATCAAGCGTTTCCTTCAAACACGAGTACCCACTCGGGAATCATACAAGGATAAGAAAACTCTAAGGAGGCTTTCTAGAAACTTCTTCCTCAATAAAGATGTGCTATACAAAAGAAACTTGACATGGTTACGCTTTCGGATGCGTCGGGCAAAAGCGAACCGATCATCCATGAAGTGCATGAAGGTCCTTTGGAACCCATTCAAATGGACATGCAATGTCGAGAAAAATCTTGAGGCGAGGATACTATTGGATAACGATGGAATCGATTCGTAAACACGTCAAGAGATGTCACAAGTGCCAGATCTACGCAGATAAGATCCATGTACCACCGACTCTACTCAACGTTCTCTCTTCTCCGTGGCCTTTCTCTATGTGGGGAATTGACATGATTGGGATAATCGAACCAAAAGCGTCCAACGGACATCGTTTCATTCTAGTAGCTATTGATTACTTCACCAAATGGGTCGAAGCAGCATCTTACGCCAACGTTACAAGACAAGTGGTTGTGAGGTTCATCAAGAACAACCTCATTTGCCGATATGGAGTTCCAAGCAAGATCATTACAGACAATGGATCAAACTTGAACAACAAAATGATGAAAGAACTGTGTGAGGAATTCAAGATCGAGCATCATAACTCATCTCATTACCGGCCAAAAGATGAACGGCGCCGTTGAAGCTGCCAACAAAAATATCAAAAAGATTGTCCAGAAGATGGTCATCACCTACAAAGGCGGCACGAAATCGCCATTTGCTGCTGCATGGGTATCGTACCTCGATCGCACTTCAACGGAAACTCCTTTTATTTAGTATCGGCATGGAGCGGTGCTCCCGTAGAAGTTGAGATCCATCAATGAGAGTTCTCATGGAAACAAAACTATCGAGTGAATGGTGTCAAAGCGGATCGATCAATGAACTTAATTGAAGAAAAGCGCTGACCGCTCGTGTCACGGACAACTATATCAAAGAAGAATGAAAAAGCTTTGACAAAAGGTCCGACCTCGTGAATTGCGAGAAGGAGACCTCGTGCTTAAAAATATTCTATCTTTTCAACCAGATTCTAGGGGAAAGTGGACTCCTAATTATGAAGGCCCATACATCGTCAAAAGAAGCTTTTCTGGCGGTGCTATGACTCTCACAACCATGGACGGTGATGAACTCCCGCATCCAGTGAATCTTGATGCGGTCAAGAAATACTTTGTCTAAAAAAAAAACATCGGTAAGTCGAAAACCGAAAAGGCGGCTTAGGCAAAAATGGCGTCTCGTGGATGAAAACACGAAAGAGGCGGTCGAGCAAAATTAGAGACAATAAACAGAAATTATCCTGATAGATTGAAAACCTGAAAAGGCAATCTAGGCAAAAATAAGGATACAAAAATGACAAAGTAACTGCAATCAGTCCGTACTTCGTCAATCTGAAGAATCTTCCATCAACGGATCTTCAATCAAATCTTCTAAAGCCACAAACACAGTTTGGAATTCAAAATTGTTAGGGATAATAGTGGTTATTTGCTTCCAATGTAGCCTTTTCCCAATAAATTATCATTTCCAACTTTTGTAAATAACTCATGGGATCACGCCTTTGGCTGATTACCATTCTATCAATAAATTTGAACCTTGTGCCTTTTGTTTGCAATCCTTACTTTATTCTGTTTTGCAAAATAACGCTTTTATTGTGAAAATCACTTTTTGAAACTAAAACGGTTTTAAATGAATTTTTACTTCAAATTTTTGAAACAAAAGCGAAATTTTCCTTTGAACTATGAACACAGAAAGAACTTCAATAGTTCCTACGCGAGTGTTTCAATCTCCGAAGGATAGAATGACTGCTACAAGAAGTCTTTTCCTCAGCAGAAATCATCAAAGGACGGTATTCTTATCCAAAAAAGAATTCCCAACGAAGTTGCCAATGAAATGCCTTTCTCCGAAAGTTTAAAGCATGCAACTCAGATCCTTCATCGAACGTCTACACCATTCTTTGCGGATATTGCTAAGTATTTGTTCGACGTGGCGTGGTCCTTTTCCCAAATATCTCTTTAGTGTCTTTGTCAAGCATTGTTAGCATGCATATAACATTCATGACATTCATACATAATAGCATCATTCATGCATTTTTGCATTCCTTGAAATGTTTGCTTCCACATCACTGGTACAATTCTATCGATGGATTATCTAGCGAAATACATCTTTTTTTTCTCTCTCCTGTTCCCCAGCTAAGATCATTCTTCATCAGGAACAAAGTCTTGATTGACCCTTTCTTAGGCATGGCAAATAAACCCGGCCCCATGCCAAATTAGCGGGAAAACCCGATTAGCAAGGCGGGGCGGGTGGGTAAAACCGTTTTTATTTGTCGGGTCTTGGGCGGGTGATGGTAATACCGCCCGCACCCACCCCCTCCCGCCAACTAAATTTATTTTATTTTATTTGTTTTTAATAGTTTTATTACTTATTTACACTTTTTTTATATTTTTTAATGTTATAATATTATGTTTATTAAATTATTATTTATTTTTTTGAAAATAAAATTTAAATAAAACTATCAAACTTGAAAAATACTTTTAAAATAATTAAGTATTTAGTTTAATTATTTATTTTTAACTTTATTAAAAAAAATAAAAATTTAAAAGTAAAATAAAATTTTTATTCAAGGTGGTCTTGGGTGAACCCGTTTCTTGTTAGGGGTGAGGCGGGTGAACAAATTTTAGCCCGAGCAGGTGCGGGTGCGGTCTTGTGCAGGTGCAGGAGGCGGGTGCGGGTGCAGGTGTGCTTAAACCCCCAGGCCGCCCGTTGCCATCCTACCCTTTCTTTCGGTTCATTCTGGATAGAACCACATCTCTAATCGACAAAGTAATAAGCAATAGCCTCATCATTTGAGCCGCTTATTTTTCTTTTCGTTCCTAAACTTGTCATGAAAGTTTGTTCTTCTCAACAAGGTCAAATCACGACCGTACGAGAAATTCCCCAGCAATTGTCTTTCTGTTTAAAAGAAAACCTGTGTCCTTTAAAATCAAAATGCCCGCATCTTCTCAAGAGAGAGATCCTCGGCAATATTGTATCCGTGAAAACAGGAACTCATTTGAGTTCTGTTTCTTTCACTGTCTATTATTCACAAGGCTGAATACCCAGTAATATATCTCAAAGATTTACCTTGTTATAGTTATCACTTTGCTGATAATTGGTAATATCTTCAAAATTCATTTGAGATCCGTTTCCATCATTTGTCTGATATTCACAAAGCCGAATACTCAAATAAAATTTCTTAAAAGATTTACCTTGTTATAATTATCACATTGCTGATAATTGGTAATATCTTTATACTTCGTTACCATAAACTATCACAAGGCTGATAGTTGGTAATATCATTTTCACTTACCTTAAAACATTGTCACAAGGCTGACAGAAGGTAATCTCTTTGTTTCCCAAAGATAAACAGATATTCACATGTTGTGTGAATCTCTTTTTCCCCAGCAAGACATATTGCTTATTTCCCCAACAAACAGGATCCTCTCTTCCTAAACAGATCGAGTCATCCTCACAAAAATTTTCCCACCATGTCATTTCTTTGATATCATCTGGGTAAAACTTTTACAATCATTTTGCATCATCCGCATTTTTGGTATCTTAGGTCCAAAATTTGCGTATTCTGATATTTAAGTCTCTTTACACCTATCAAAACAAAGATATTCATCTTCATCTCTCAGGTTAAAGAAACTTAAATAGGGGCATCTATCATACCCCAATTTTTGACCTAATATACCACCTTACATTTGCATCATTGCATCACTAACAGTTCAGACAGCATTAATCGGGTGTAGCATTCACAGGTCAAAATTAGGGTTTCATCAAATTTTCATCTGATTCAAGAGGCAACCAATTAGGGTTTGAGTTTTACTCACCTCATTTGATCTATCTTAATCAAATCATCAACCTCTGATCATCAGATATCCATCTTTTCTCACTGATCAATTGAGGATCGACCAATTAGGGTTTTGATCGAGCATGAGTATTCTCTGACTTTTTGAACAATAAATGACTTTTTTGGTTAGAGATTGGTCATTATATCTTATATACAACATCTTGACCTAATTTCTGGATTCAAAACATCCCAGAAGTTCACAGACTTCATCAGTCAATTTCAGAAACATCTGATAAAAATTCATCTGCACAGAAAAGTCAAACTTTGACTTTTGGTCAATTTTTTTCAAAACAAAACTTTTTCCATCATCAAAATACTTCAAATGATCCATCATGATCATAAAAAAATCAAAGAATTTGGAAAAGTCAACAAAAAGTCAAAAGTTCCAACACTTAGAAAAATTTCTAAGTGTTAAAATTTTGTATTTTTTCCAAAGTTCATGCCATTTTTTCACCTAGTTCCACTTTGAATTGGAAAAAACTCAAAACATGAAAGTTGTAGCTCTTGAAACAAGCTTTCCAAAATGTCCAAGAACTCTCAAATCCATGGAGTCTAGCTATACTTTTGAAATTGAAACATAAGGCTTCATGAACATGATTTTCAAAGGACAAAACTTCAAATTATAGGTCATTCTTTGATTTCTTCATCTAGAAGCAATGCCACCTTGCAAAAATTGAAGATTAGAGCTGATAAATATCAGCTAGAGGTAATAATTGAAGGATTGGATCAAGTTGGAAAAATTACACATGGTTAAAAGAGAAGCTTCCTTTTCCTTTACAAAAGTCTTTCTTGCCCTTTAAGGCAACTTCAAATTACAATGCCATGTACTTGTGCCTAATTGTTCAGAACTTTTGACCTATAAATAGAGGTCATGTTGGCCATTTGAATCCACACCAAAGCAATGCAAAGTCATGTTTTCTCTCTTCTTACTTGAAAATCAAGAAACATAGTGATATTTGAGAAACTTTGCAAAATTTTAAAAATTTGTGAAGAAACATGAAAGAATT
Source organism: Vicia sativa (assembly GCA_021764765.1). NCBI lineage: Eukaryota > Viridiplantae > Streptophyta > Magnoliopsida > Fabales > Fabaceae > Vicia > Vicia sativa. The sequence goes on along the minus strand of CM038796.1, from coordinate 42,552,254 downwards.
GGTGTCTAACATGTTTTAATATCAACATGTAACTGGTTTGTAACTTAGAATCAAACTAAAAACAACAAAAAATCAGATTTTGAACTTCATGCTTCCAAGCTTGTACAAACTGCCTAAGCATTCGAATTTGGAGTTTGGCTTGAGCAATTGATGTTCTAATCATTCAAACATCATCCATGAACATCATATACATGATCCAAATCATTAGCAAGCATATGTAACAACTCTAACAAGAAATCGAGCTTCCATTTTAGGCATGCGTGGACTTGGTGGAGTGATTCAAAGTGATTCAAAGCAAGCAGACCATTCCTATACCTTCCACATAGGCCGATGATGCTACAATCATAAAATCCGTTACGAAACACTCCAACACCATCTTGATCTCGGCTTGAGCGGTGAGAACTCAAACTTCAATCTCATGATTCCTTGCATTTAAATGAAAAACTCTTGGCCAATTGTTTTCGCACCTATCACGATCCTTAGCCCTCAAAGATTTGAAAATCATCAACTACACATCATTTCAATTAGAAATTACAGTTCTAGGGTTCTTCGTGATTTCCAGAAATTCAATCATGTTGACCAAAAATAAATGCAATTAACATCCACCATCGTGTTCCTTGTGAAAAATCGAGCAACTTTCATGTTTACAACTTCCAATTTCATCAAGAAACAAGCAAATTAGAAAATCTGAGAATCAATGAAGATGAAGAACACTTCGGGCGTGTTCTTGAGTTTTTTTCAAATTTAAAATTTCCAATATTTTATCAACACGTGTTTTTGTTTCAATACGAATGCACTCTTGTCGGTGTTGCCGACTCACTCGTAGTCCTCTTTGCCACGTATACCACCCACGGTCCTAGGTTCAAACCTCCCATGGACCATTTTTTCAAAACTCTTCATATTTTCTCATTTTCTTACAAACTTCAACTTTTTAACCAATCAAAACTCCTCATTTTGAGGTGATTTTTGTACACTTGTCAATAAATGCATCTATTTTATGATAGTGCAAAATTTTCAGAAAAACTTTCATCGATCATATTTCAATCGAGCGAAAAGCAGCTTCGACACTTTACAATACAAGGACCCATGGGCTTCTTAAAAGCATCCCTTTAATCCAATCAATTTATCCTCAAGATTTAGACATTTATCATCTATATGGAAGAAGTATCTTATCTATCACATCACATACAGATCAAAACTTTTCAAAACTTTTTCAAACTCTTTTCAAACAAAACATCTCTTAATTGTAAGTGGTAGCGCTTGTACACTCAAACAAAACACCCAATACTTACAGTTAAAAGATTCAATCATCTTTTCAAACATCTTTCTTAAACATGTAAATGGTAGCAGCATATACTCAAGCAAAACACCTTTAACTTACGATGAAAGATTTTTATCAGTCAAACTTTTTAAAAATGTATGTGATGAAATAGATTAGATGCATTTTTTCATTAAGATGACATTTATCATCTCTTACTAACATCCGTTGCTTTCCACTAGCATAAGTGGGAACTACGATTGCTCTGACTTTCTCAACATCCTTTTGAGAATACGTAGGCACAAGGTCTCATCCTTGCCGAACAAATTTCTTTCTCCCTCAGACCAAACATAGATCCGAGCTACAAATGCTCTGATTCCCACCAGGGGATATGTATGTAGAAGATCCACAGATCTTTGCGAGCACAATAATAACAAAACCTAGGATCCCACATAATCTATCCTTCTTAAAATCCCAAAGGAGAAACTTTCCCAATCATAGAAATAGCAATTAAAACACACAAACATATCAAACATATTCATATATAAAGCTATAGATAACTATATATATTTATGGTGCTCCATCTATTCCCTTTATATAACAAACCCCTTACTAGAATCTCCCAATGCGTTGCGTCTAGTTTGCGCTAGTAGTCACGCATATCAAAATCAATTGAGGGTATTATGACTTTCCCTTTTTCATAATCATTAAATCATCTTTCTTGTGTTGAAAATAATAAAGCTTGATGCTCGCGACATCTTTATAAACAAATCAAAAGAGTAAATCGTTTGAGCGGAAATCGAATTCACATTCGAATCCTCTACCGTCACCTTTGTGACGAAATGTCTTGAGATGGTGGAGGGCAAATTTTGGGGTATGACAATTGCCCTGTTAAATCTTCTTGTCTTGGAAGGGTTAGATTGGCATGTTAGCCTTCGTGACACAGGAGGTAGAAGATGATTGAACACTCGAGTACACACGAAAATTTGCACTCATTTGTTGGTGATGATCTTGGAATGGGCTTCTGGATGCCATTTGTAGAAGTTGGAGACCTCGTTGGGGAATGAGTCACACGCTAGACTTGAGATTGTTGATAGGAGAATTGGGGGATGGGCTTAAGATGCCATCTGGAAAGGTCGGTCTTGAGGAGTGAGTAAATCGCTAGGCTCTGTGAGCGTTTACGGAAGTGAAGGGGATGGGCTTAAGATGCCATCCGGAGTCGTTTAGACTTCGTGCTCATCTTTGAATGAAGTTATTGGTTTGTATTGGTTTTAACCAAATATCGACGATACGAAGGTGGAGAAATGTTGATAATTAGTCGGAGATGGGCTTAAGATGCCATCAAGCCATGAGTAAATCGAGACTACGTAATTCTTGTTGATAATAAGAATGAGTCGAGAATAGTTCTTGTCTTGGCTGCTGGGGTAGTAGTTGGCAAAAATGTGGATAGCTTCCATTGTGCATCGGGTATCGATCCACTGCACTGTATCGGAGGATAACTTGTGATCGTTCGGATAGGGTTTCCCGTCGGCCGGTATTAATCTGGATCCGTTGTCGGAGGACAACGAGGCGGTCGTTCGGATAGTTTTCCGTGCGGATTCGGTCTTAATCTGGACCGGTTGTCGGAGGACAACTAGGGTGGTCTTCGAGATAGTTCTCTGCGGATTCGGGTATTAATCTTGGACGGTTTGCGTCGGTGATTTTCACTGTTTTGGAGAAAACAAGAGAAACTTTGACAGAATATTTGTTAGTCTTATGCAAAGTATGATGCATGCCGATGTGTATGAATGACATATGCATATATTGTGACTTTATGAGAAATGTATGAATGATAGATGTTGTGGTATTTCAAAACATATCCATCTTGAAGAAGATGCGGATGTTACCTTGGAAGATTCGACTTGTTTGGGGACGGAAACCCTGAGAAGAAAGAAAACTTTGATTCCTCCGGTGCACTATCTGACTGACTCTTGGGCCTAGATATTGTTGAGGATGGTGGAGATCGAGAAACACGTTGTTTTGGATCTCATACATAGACCCTGCTGGGGAGAGTCTAGGGGGTACTCTGTTGGGGATCTTGCGTGTAAATCCTGCTGGAGAGTATTTGATAGTTGCTGGGAGACCGGGTTGGAAGAATTTAGAGCCCGTGGGAATCTCTGGCTGAGGTATAAAAGGTGTAGGTTTCCTCCGATGCACTATCTGACCAAGTTTCAAGTCTGGATACTACTGCTGGAGAAAAGGGGAATTATTGAGAGATACTCTGTTGGGGATGAATACCTCGGCCGAGGATGAAACGTTTTTGCTCGGAGACTGATGTAACATGATTTTAGTTGAGTGGAATTACTGCTCGTGGATTCCCTTTTGCTCCGCTGGGGAAGGTTTGTGGTGAGTGACACTTCTGCGGGAATCATGCTCTACGGGGGAATATTTTGGTGACTTTCGTCGTCATCTCAATTCCTGGAGCATGTAGAAATTACTTTTGTATGTTCACTTTTCGCATGTTTTGTGAATAGATTTTTATTGTCAAATGCATATAATCATTCAAAGCAAACGTTGGACTTTATGCAAACAACAATAGCAAAAATTGTAAAGAAAGAACTTGTATTTATTTGAAAGGTGGCATATGGCCAAGTAGTTTGTATACACGAAAAGTAAAAATCTATGCGGAAACAATCTCGTTAAATTCCAACTATGCTAGTACTCATATATTTCAACTATCACATCTCCTTCTGTCGTTGAAAGTAAGTAGGTGATTGTCGCCATTTGAATCTTGAATCTTGATATGATGCGTAGATAGGTGATGCGGGCGAGACATAGTAATGCGCTTAAATCTAACTTTTGCCTAGACCGCCCTTCGGGTTTTAGTCTCTGGGATACCCTTTTTGCCCAAACCGCCTTTTCGGTTTTCGACTTGGGGTGTACATGTTTTGTATATCCTTAACTTTTGCGAACCCTTTTGGTTCACCGGGATGCCCTTTTTGCCTAGGTCCGTCGACCTAGCGGGTCTCTTTCATCGTAGTATTTTTTGACTATGTCTGCGTTCACGGGGTGTGAAGTCTTCACCATCCATGGTGCTAAGTATCATAGCTCCTTGAAAATATTGTCTTGACTACAAGCGGTCCCTCGTGGGTGGGAGTCCATTTGCCCTGGGTTCACCTTGTGGAAGAATGATGCGCTTGACTACTAGATCACCGACTTGGTAGACTCGGTGCTTGACTTTCTTGTTAAATGCTCGATCATTCGTTTACGATAGATCATCCGTGGCGGATGGATGCAGTCGTTTCTCATCAATCAAGTTAATCGGTCAAGGCGATGCAGAATCAATCGTCTTCGCTAACTTTCTGCGTCTGGAGGACTACGGTTGAGGTATCTGAACCTCGATGGGTGGGGCCCTTCCATACCGTACACAAGAGAGGGTTGCCCTTGATGTTCGTCTTGTGGTCGATAACCATGAAGAAGCGAATGGTAACATCTCATGCCAATCTTTGTAAGTCACATCATTTACGTATAATCTTCTTAATGTTCTTGTTGGCGGCTTCCTGCGCCATTCATCTTTAGTCGATAAGGAGAAGAATTGTGATGCTTGATCTTGAGCTGCGTGCGAGTTCGGTGATCATCTTATTGTTGAGATTATAGCCAATATCTGTGATAATCTTTTGGAGTGCCATATCGGAGATAAGATTATGTTTGATGAATCGAGCCACAACATTCTTGGTAACAATGCAAGCGAGGTTGCTCTGCCACTTGGTGAAATAGTCAATTGCCACAAGGATGAAGCGATGTCCATTGGAAGCGTGGGCTTGATTTCTCCGATCATGTCAATGCCCCACATTGCAAAAGGCCAAGGAGGCATTAGAACATTCAGTCTTGGAGTGCGTGCACTTTATGCGCATATATCGGCATTTGTGACAAGATCGGCGTGGCGGTGACAATCGATTTCCATGGTGGACCAATAGTAACCTGTTCTCAAAATCTTCTTAGCCATGGTGTGTCCACTGGAGTGGGTACCAAATGCGCCTTCGTGTAACTCTTCCATGATACGTTCTGCTGTTTTCCGGTCTACACAGCGGAGTAAGCACAAATCATGATTGCGCTTGTATAAGATGTCGTTGTTGAGGAAGAATTTGGAGGCGAACCTTCTCAAAAACTTCTTATCATTGTGGATGCCCTGCGGATATTCACGAGTCTCAAGATACCTCTTCACGTCGTAGTACCAAGGTTTCTAAATGCATATCAAGTTCATAACAATCTTTGGTTCGTCAAACCTCTCAATGATGATGCGGGAGCTTCGTTGTCCCATCGACCTTGAACATAGATGACATAGTAGCTAATGCGTCGCCGTGATTCTCTTCTCGTGAATGTGTTGAAAGTAATCTCTTGAGTAGGGATCAAACTCAGAACATGCTCTCGATACGAATAAGATTCGGATGCTTAGTATCCACTCGCCATGTCGGTGATCACCAGGTGAATCTCCATACACTTGCAAGAACTTGATTCTTAAGTCAATAGCGACTTTGATACCCATGATGCAACCTTGTTCGGCCATGTTGTTAGTGCGGTGAAAGTCTGGCGGTGAAAGGCGTATGTCCACTGCGGGGGATGTAATGATGGCGCCAATGCCATTGCCAAGTCGTTTGAAGCTCCATCAAAGACCATGGTCCTTCGGGATCCTTGTTCGAGTCCTTAAATGCGGGCACGGTTCTTCGCAATCAATAACTAGTAAGACATCTTCGATGCGGAAATTGACGCATGGTGATAGTCATCTGGCTTGATGAGCCAAATGATGGCTACTACACTCCCTTTGATCGCTTTCTAAGAAGTGTCTTTGGATGTCATACTTGGTCAAGATCATTTGCCATCTTGCTATTCTTCCGGAGAGCTGGTTTCTCAAATATGTATTTTATCGGATCCATCTTGGAAATCAACAAGGTAGTGTGAGTCAACATATCTTGTCTTAGTCGGTGACAGCCCAAAAAGCGTTGCAAGTTTTCTCGGTTGTGGTATCTGTTTCCGGTCGGTAAACTTTGCTAAGGTAGTATATTGCATACTCTTTTCGACCGAGACTCGTCATGTTGCCCACACACACCCATTGAGTTCTCTAACAACATCAAGTACATGATAAGAGGTCTTCCTTGGGTGGCATCGGGATAGGAGGATTACATAGGTACTCCTTGATTTTGTCAAAAGCGATCTGGAAATCGTCGTTCCATTCTACCACTTGATCTTTCTTAAGTAACTTGAAGATTGGCTCACAAATAGCAGTTAAGTGTGCAATGAATCTGGCAATGTAGTTTAATCGGCCCAAGAAACCTCTGACTTCTTTCTCGGTGCAGGGAGCTGGCATTTCTTGAATAGCTTTAACCTTGGCGGGGTCAACCTCAATTCCTTTACCACTGACAACAAACCCTAGGAGTTTACCGGATCTGACTCCAAAGGTGCATTTGTTAGGATTAAGTCTCAGTCTATACTTCTTCAACCTATCAAACAGTTTCTGTAAATGATCAAGATGTTCTTCTTCAGTCTGTGATCGAGCTATCATGTCGTCGATGTAGACCTCTATCTCGTGATGAATCATGTCATGGAACAATGTCACCATGCGATAAGTGGCGCCGCGTTCTTTAGTCCGAGCAGCATAACCTTGTGCAGAAAGTGCCCACTGTGTAACAAAAGTAGTCTTTTCATATCTTGAGCCATTTGATCGATTGTAGCGGAAAAACCATCCATGAAGGAGAAAACCTTATGTTGAGCGGTGTTGTCAATCAGAACATCAATATGAGGAAGTGGGAAATCGTCTTTCGGACTCGCTTTGTTCAGATCTCTGTAATCCACACACATTTGTACTTTACCATCCTTCTTAGGCACATGTACCACATTCGCAACCCATTGTGGATAGGAAGTGACAACTAAGAAACCGGCGTTGAAATGCTTCATAACTTCGGCTTTGATTTTCTCTGACATTTCAGGACGCATGCGACGAACCTTCTATTTCACTGGGAGAAAACCTTCTTTCGTCGGCAATCGGTGTACCACAATATCAATGTCTAAACCCGGCATGTCTTCGTATGACCAAGCAAAAACCTCGATATAGTCTCGTAGCATCTGAACCAATCTTTCTTTAACACTGCTCTCAAGACCGTTCCTATCTTGATCTCTTTTACATCTTCATCGATTGCCCAATTCACAACCTCGACTAGCTCTTCATGTGGTGTATAACTCGATCTTCTTCTGTAGCGATCGACAAGTTCTCACGGAACTTCACAATCTTCCTCACCTTCGTCTTGGCTTGGTAGATCGGATTATCGAAGTCATATTTAGCAATAGCATAATTTGTTATCAACGAGATTTGGAGTGATTCTGCGATGTATCATGTGGGTGTGTGTAAGAAACACATAGCTTTTGAAGGGTGATAAAGTAAAAGAAAGAAAACAACAAATAATGCAAAAGTCCAACGATTTTATTGAATGAAAATATGCAAATGACAGATAATAACCCTCACAAACGAGCCATGATGCCGCGGGCAAGGCACTAGGCTTTAGAGTTTATTGTTCAAAACATAAAGAAATACGAAAAGCAAAACAAAACAAGAGCAATTACTCCTGACTAAAGGAGATTGGTATGACGTCCTCAGTCTTCCAATTGTTGAGCCCCTTGTCTGGAGTTGGGAAGATCCACTTGCCGATGTCGAGATCGTTGTCGTCGTCTTCTATAGCATGGATTCCACTACGGGCGTGCGGAAGGGAAGTTGGTCGGCACGTTCGCGTATCATCTTCGACCCTTGATGGTGAAGCCTAAACCGGTCTTGTCGGTTGAAAGGAAGATCGAGGAGGCGACCCCAAATAGAACTACCTCCTCCTTCAGCAGCTTGAGCATCTTTCGTGAGGCCATCCTAGGCGAACTTTAGCAACTTTAGGAGTGACAGAGTCGGCGTGACTCACGAATTGTTTCAAAAGCTTGACGAGGTCTCATAGAATTCACCCTCCGTCTCGGTATCGGAATGACTGTAGATGATGACCATATATTCCTCTTCACCACATCTTGTAACAACCTTCCCTTTCACGGGTACTTGACCGATGCAAGGTAGAGGTATGACACACCCCATGTATCCAAGGCGTCCAAGTAAGCAAGAGTAGTGGACGGATGTCCATGACAAAGAAAGTGGAGTCAAAATTCTGGGAACCGACTTTGACTGGAAGAATGAGCTCTCCAAGCACTGTTCGCTTAGAACCATCAAAAGCTCTCACAATTATATCACTGGGTCTCAGAACCAACCCTTCGATGTCAAGCCAATCAAAAGCAGTCTTCAGAAGGATATTCAGAGGAGAACCAATATCCACCAAGACATGAGATAACGTAGTACCTTTGCATTCGACAGAAATGTGCAAGGCTTTGTTGTGTTTCTTTCCAGCAGGAGTCAAATCAGCATCAGAGAAGCCTAGGTTGTTGTTGGCAGCCAGGCTAGCAATACAAACTTCAAAGCGGTCGGTGGTAGTGTCTTGCGGTACGTGAGCATTCTTCAGAAACTTCACTAAGGCGTTAGCATGAGCCTCAGAGCACAAGAGTAGAGCAAGCACGGAGATCTTGGACGGAGTCTGTCCCAACTGTTCCACAACATTGTAGTCACTCTTTTTGATCATCTTGAATTTCCTCCATTTCTTGTTTGGAGTGTCTTGATAACTTCCTTTGGTACTTACAGTTGGCGGGGTGAGTCAATTCTTTCCCTCTAGCTTGGGGAATGGATTGAATAAATGAAATCATTTGAGTCGCGGTGTCTTTGGAGGAGAGATTTGGAGAATACTCTTCGGTTCGTCACCTTACTTGATCTGATGTTGTCAATGTTAGGAGCAGTAGCTTCAACTGTAAGATCTTCAATGGTCAGAGGGTCTTGCTTGACGCCATGATAGTAAACATCAGCTCCATAATTCCAAGGGATAGCCTTGTCGGAGGACTATGGTGCTGGTGCAGGAAGTAATGATGAGAGGTGCCACTCTAGGCACAGAATCGTGAGAGAAATCCTTATAGTGTTAACATCGGCATAGTCTTACGGAAATCGTCACCCCGTCCAGTTTCTTTAACATCTTCAATAGGAATTTTGTAGCTCTCAGGAACAGTGTACTTCACCATGTAATTGTACTTTCCACTTGGCTGTCCCAAGGTATCCCACAGATGGTGCGGTTTAGTCCACATCTTGATCTTGATTTTGACATATCTTCACCGACTTACACGGTGGTTTTAGAAATAGTATCTCACGGTTATCCATCATGCGAACCGTCTTCTCAACTAAGCACAACCATCGTGCGGATGGGCACCAATGACAATTCTCGGGCATCCTAGGTTGACACCATGAAAATTCTTCTTAACGGTCATCGGAGGAATGGTCAAGTCATCTATGTTGAAAACATCGATATCATCATAAGACATTGGAACTCTTGTCATGGTTAGGCATAGGTGCGTTGATCACATTCGAGTCTCAGCAGGAGGTCAAACTCAATCTGTTTAGCTTCATCATGTCTTGAATCTTGTTCTTGAGCCCAGGTCATCGATGTTATGTCCGGGCTATTGGAATGGTAAGCACACTTAGCCTTAGGATTGTATCTCGGAGAGGAAGTGTTGATGTTTTGAGGAGGATCCCTCAAGGTGATCAGCTCTGCTTTCAACATGTGTTGCAAGGCTTGCGACAATGGCATGTTGATCTTAAATGCTTGTCTTCGTGGCGCGTTACGCTCTGTGCGTTGTCCGTGAGGTTGTCTTGATGCGGGATTGGAGATCTGGCCCCCCAGTTGGCGCGATCGGTCTTGGCTCGGCTTTTCGACCATACACATCATTAGTTTCTTTCTTACCACCAAAAGATCTCTTTGCAGCATTTGAAGATGTCTCTATCTGAATCTTTCCACTTTTGATACCAGCTTCAATACATTCTCCTGTCAATATCGATTCGGTGAATCCGGCTGAGGAGTTTCCAATCAGATGATTGAAGAATGGGTCTGTCAGTGTTCCCATAAACATATCAACCAACTCCCTACTTGGACAAGGGTGGTGAACTCGCACGCTAAATCTCTCCATTTACGAGCATATTCTTTGAACTTCTCATGCGACCCATAGACATGCTTTGTAGTTGCATGCAGTGGGTGTCAATTGACATGTACTCATATTGCTTGTAGAAAGCATCTGCTAAGTTACTCAGTGCGGATACGGTCATTCTCTAGTGATAATACCACTCCAATTGAGTTAGGACAAACTCTCTTGAAAATAGTGCATCCACAACTTTACATCATCGGTGTGGGGTTGATCTTACGAACATAGGACTTGGATGAAGCTTAGGACAAGAAATGCCATCATAGTTGGCAAAGTTGGAACTTTGAACTTAGGAGGAATCACCACACCGAGGACGAGGCTCGGATCATCGAAATTCAACCGGACATCTTGAGTTTTCCACATTGAGCGGTCTTCAAGTTGTTTGTACTTGTCATCTTCATCGAGTCTGGCTATAGTCGGGCGATCTTCTCCCTCCTTCTTAGGCTCATCTTTGGTCATCTTCATTACCTTGACACTCCTCTCATTCTTGACACTTCCTTGAGAGAGCTCTATCAAGTGACCCTCTTAGGACCACCTTTGTAGCGTCGCCCATGTTGAGAGACCAAAACCTTCTTCTTTACGTTGATGAGCTTCTTGGATCTTCTTGGCCTTGGACCAAGCTGGTGAACATTTGTTGGGCCAGGCAGGAGATCCTTGACCAGACTTGTTCAAGAGCCATTTTAAAATAAATAGCGAGCAAATGAGAAAACTAATCTTCAATGTACAGTGATGCAATGTTATGCTATGATATGCAATGTTTATGCGAATGCAATGCAATGTTTTCAAGCACCTTAGAGATTTAAATTTGTTAAACAAGCAATGAACAAACATTTATTAGTACTCTTTTTATTATTCTTTTTCTTTTTAAGTACAAAAGACAGTTCAAAACAATAAAAGAAAAAATATAAATCCTAAAGCTCTAAGTCTCCCATGGGCGCTTCCTCTTGGTGCCGAGGTAGGCGTTGATATTCCGCTCCTCGTGAAGTAGCTTTGTCAACTCTAGTACCTTCTTCTACTTGCGTAACAGAGCTTCAAGGTATCCCTTTCTTCTTTAATGAATCTAAGATCTCTTCAAGTTTTCAAAATCGATGGGCATGTCGGGATGGCTAGCAGTATAGAATCGTCACCTATAGCAGGTTCCATAATTCTTGGTAAAGCAGTGAATGGCATCATGAGGTTTTGAGCTCGAGCTCTCACCCATTTGAGGTAAGGTTCCCAGGAATGGAGTTACGGTGCCCCAAAGTCTTGGTATCAGTCTTCTTTACCATGCCCCAGCGTGTATGAACCTTAGTAATTACAGGAGATCGTGGTTGTAATCGAACACAATATCTTGGAGAAGCATATCATGAGGACCATCTCTTCGAGCAAAACCAAACTGACGTAGAGCTAGAGAAGGGTTGTAAGTAATACCTCCCCTTATACCAAGTAGTGGTACATTAGAATTCTCCTGGCGCTTAATGAATGCGAAGTCCTTTTGAGAGAAAAAGGCTCCAACGGATATCTGAATGAGAGAGTGACATTAACCTTTGAGACCACTTCAATCTTTGCTCGTTCTTCAAAACTGATTGAGGAAGGTGCGAAATAAACCACCTGGAAAGTAACAGTATGCAACACATGAGGTTTCCTTGTCTCTTAGTAAATGCAGTGTGGAGAAATGTAGGATATCTCCAAGCAAAGTAGGCACAGGATTACGGGTAAGAAACAACTTGATGGCGTTGACATCTATGAATTGATCGAGTTAGGAATAGAACCAAACCATAGATTAGCAAGGCCACAATGTCTTCAAATGCATGGAAACTCATAACTTTGAGAATTCTCGGGTCTTAATTAAGAACTTGGAAAGTAAACCCATAACTCCATACGGTTTCCCAATTGGCTTCAATCTGCGCTTAAGATGTAAAGGCGATGATGTCTTCGTGCTTAGGGACCTTTTCCAAATCGGTAAATGGCATTTGGTCAGAATAGGTACCCAAAAGCTTAGAGAACTCTTCAAAGTAGGAACAAAGCGATAATCAGGAATGTAAAGCAATGGTGTTTGGATCAAAGAAGCTGGAATAGGACATGCATCATATCTTCTTCAAAGGAGATAACCAAGTCAAGCAGATAACCATGTCTTTTGATGGTGAGCATGGTGGGAATTACGAAACCAATTCTTTGGTGAGAAGGTATACCCGTGAAGTTGATTCGGATAGTCTTTCTAGAAGCCATAATCCCTACAAAGCAGAGCAAAGATAAATCCTAGGTCCTTGAAATAGTTAGAAATGATATGATGTCATGATGTCATGTTTAGCACACACAAACAATTCACACAATGAGCCTAGGTTTAAGGCTTGCATGAGGTATAGGTGATTACCAAAAGTTTGAGTTGGTTCATCTTGTCCTATAGCATGTAGGTTCTAGGAATCTCAAATCATTGATCTTTCTTGTAGGCGTTTATTTCAATACGACTACCAAGTGGTCGACGAAAATATCCCAAAAGTCGATCTCATAGCGTAGCATCAGTATCAACCAACCAGTCGCACCAAAGCCGACCATCTCACTACCTTCTAATGGCCAAGATGGGTCAATTAAGGTTCTAAAAGTTTAGTTAGTGCTTGATGACACCACGCGAAGCCAAATACTATCCTCGACTTGGGAATGAAGAGTATCGGGACATCCAGTGTCACACTAACGTAGCCATCATGTTGACCGTTTTGATATCGTCTAGCAGTCGCGACGATTGTTGCTACTTACCTAAAAAAAACCGGATCGGTGTAGGATCCCAACAATATAATACCAAAGCAACCCTTAAAGATAAAGCAAGCAAGTCAAACAAAAAGCAATAAAGGTGATCTAGAAATCCTTAAGGCATTCTCTCTTTTAGGGGTGTCTCCCGTAGATGATTACGTAACACGGTGAGGCGACTTTGTAGGTTTTGTATCGCAAATGTGCGGATAGCAAGAGTCGCCACCGACTTTTCTTTTATCCAATTAAGGGAAGGTAAAAGTACGAGAAAAAGACCTTCGTTAGATTAAGTAAGGAGAAGGTTATGAAAAGGAAAGTATTAGCACCCCTTTTCATCCGTAGTTATCTCAGGCTCTTAGTTGCTCTTAGATCACTTTAAAATTGTGCTTTCGTGTGTTTGACAAAATGTTTTGAAAAGAGCATTTCGCTTTGACTTTGTAATGATTCATGTAGGAATGTATACAAAGTGTTTGGAAAACAGTTTGAACTTTGACAAAAGTGTGAGGTGCAAAAAGTATTTTGATAGAGCAAGCAACTAAAAGTCTTATTACCTACTCAGAATTGGTCGTTTTTGTGTTGTTTACGTTCCTTTAGAATAGTGCTATCCATACCATTAGTTGGTAGGTAACTCTATTTGTTGGATGTAAGCGGGACATTCGAAGGGACATCGGATGGTCATAGAAGGCAACTTGTAGGAAGTATCCTAACACATTCGAAGGGACTATCATCATTTTTCATAGGCGACAATCGAGGGTCAAGATCATGTATTTGTAGGAGACATCGTGGGTCTATGATCTTTATATCGAAGGGACTATGATGATTTGTTTTGAAGACAACGGTGCTAGAATACCTCTACGTTCGAGGACTTGACCATTTGAATTAGTAAAGGCAACAAGAATTACCTAAAGGGTGCACATGTGAAAAGAGTGTGTTGATTGATTCATGTTATCTTGAAATTTAGAGTGAGCTATGTTCAATTTTAGTCTTGCCATACCGCCTAATTACTAACGGTTTATAAGTGCGGAAATTAAAATCGGAAGTATAAAGTGCGGAAAGATAAATCCTACGTATTACATGGCTTTAGGCGAGATACATAATTTAAAATCGGAAAATAAAAGCCCTAATTATACTATTACATCCCATAAGCGATTAATAAAAAAAAAGCGGTAAAAGAAAGTCAGCAGGATAACACTGTGAAAAGATGAAAATCGGAAAATCGAGGAAATCAAATAAGAGAAAATGTTAGCAAAAATAATAATTTTAAATGAGAAAAATATTTTATGCTAGAAACAACATTAATATGCTAAAATAATTTTTTGGGATTTTTTGGAGTTAATTTAATAATTAAAAACTAATTAAATGTGATTTAAATGATAAATTAACAATTAAATTAAATATGCATGAAAAAATAATATTTTTAATTTTATAAATTAAATAAACATTTTCTGAAAATAATGCAAAAAGGAAAATATTTTTTGGTATTTTTTAATGCATGATGAAAATTGTGAAAAGAAATTAAAATGAATGCAAAATATTAAAGAAAATATGAAAATAAAAAGAAAAATGTGTTAGTTTGTAAAAAGAAGAAAAACAAGTGGTCCTGGTGAGAATCGAACCAGTAACCTTCTTCACAAACCAAGCCAAAACCAAGCCCCGTAATATTCTTGTTTAAATCGGGCGAGTAGATTGTGAACATGTGTCACCTCCAAGCTGCATCGTCCCCGCGCCAAACTTCATCTTCTTCGTTTTAAAATTTTGAAAATATAGCGTCGGCCTCGGTCGGCCGCTATAATACAATTCTCAAAATCAAACAGACAATATAAATAACATTCAAGGGTATGAATCGATTGGAAACATCGTTACGAACACGATGGTGGTGGTCTCATGGTCCAATTTTTCGTTTTAGAAACCTAATTCGGTTGAAAACCCTAATCATGGTGATTAGTGTTTAGAGCCATAGAAATACAATTACACCATCGAGAAAGTTTGCAAGCTTCATTCTAAACACAAAACAAACATCAAAACTCATTAATAATGCATGATAAGCGAAATCGATTTTGGAAAAATAAGAACAAACCGAAATCGTATTTGCTTGATTCTTGATGTTTTGAGCAATGTAAAGGTGCGGATCGATTCGGTGGATGTCAAGGAAGGTGTTTTGATGCTTGGAATCAATTGAATCGACCTTAATCCAGGTAGTAGCTTGTATACCAGTTTTGAATTAGGTTAGGGTTCCTCAAGCCAATTTTTCGTTCTCAATCATGTGCTATGTATTGTATATATATAGTAGATGGAATTGAAGGCGATTTGAGAAAAATTAATCATCAATCAATGCAAAATATATTTGATTTTGTATCAAATCAAATTTTCTCTTTTGATCAATTTCAATCAAATTCTTGCCATATCAATCAAATTTCGAAATTTCTTGGCTTTATTGGGTTGCTTGGATCTCAAGGAAGAGAAAAATCAAATTTGCAATTAATTTTGATTTGATACCTTATTTTTAATTTAATTTGTATTTAAATGAATAAAATCAAATTAAATAGAAAAATAAATAAAAATTCGTGGCATTGGGCTTGGATATTCCTAATTGTACAAGGAACAAGTTTGGATGAAGAAAAATAAGCCCATTTGCAAATTTTGATTTTAAGTATCTCTCTTTGTACTTCTTCAAAATTGCCCAACTTGTGAATGGTGTATCTTGCTCAATTTTCCACATTTTGAGTGTTCTTGGACTTTTGGAAAGCTCTAAGAGTCCTAACTAACCACTTTGGTTTCATCTCAATTGGAGTTTCCATGCTCAATATATCTTCAAAACAAAATGTTGACTTTTGTTGACTTTGAAAAGGACACATAATGTTTTGATCCATACCTTCCAAATGAAGCATTTTTGAACATTCTTGTGAGACATGAAGTTGTAGAAATTGAATTTCCTTCAAAACAAGAGATAGTGGAAAAATTTACGAAAGTATGAAGAAGTTATGCTCAGTCAAAGTTTGGTTGACTTTTCACTAAGAAACCTAATTTAGAAAGTTTGACTTTTGAGCAAATCTTGAGTTTTCTTGATGAATCATGATCAACCCTTATCAAATGATGAATGTAACTTCAAAATGAGGATGTTGACCAAAAATTATGAAGTTTGACGTATGTTGACCACATTGACTTTTGTCAATCTGTGATTTTCAACCATCGAGCAATTATGCAGAAACTTGACTTGTGAGGCTTGAAACTTGACATGGAGAATCTTTGAAGCATATGAGGAGGCATGAAGACCATTGGAGATGTTGGAAGTCCATCTTGATCTGAGAATTGTCAAACCCTAGTTTGGGTTGATTGTCTAGGAGAGGGTTTGTTTGATCAACCCTTGAAGAATCCTTGAGCATGGAGGTATGAAATGTCTTGAGATGGTGGAGGGAAAATTTTAGGGTATGACACCATACACGCCTAATTACTAGCAGTTTATAAGATGCGGAAAGTAAATTGCGGAAATGTAAAGGTTCGGAAAGATAAATCTTACGCTATTACATGGCTTTGGGGAAGATACATAATTGAAAGTGCGGAAAATAAAAGTCCTAATTAAACTATTACATTCCATAGAGAATTACATAATATGAAAAGAAAGCGATAAAAATTGTCGAAAGCAGGATAACTTAAACAGATGAAAAATCGGGAAACACGAGAAAATTGCATAAGATGAAAATGTTAGTAAAAATAATAATTTTTAAATGAGAAAAAGTTTTCATGCTAGGAATATCATTAATATGCTAAAATAATTTTTTGGGATTTTTTGGAGTTAATCTAATAATTAAAAATCAATTAAAAGTGATTTAAATGATAAAATAGAAATTAAATTAAATATGCATGCAAAAATAATATTTTAATTTTAAAATTAAATAAACATTTTATGATGAGTATGCAAAAATAAATATTTTGGTATTTTTAAATGCATGATAAAAATATTGAAAGATAAAATAAAATGGATGAAAATATTAAAGAAAATAGAAAAATATGAAAATAGAAAAATATGAAGTTTTGTAAAGGAAAAAAAAAGAATGGTCTGGTGTGGTTCGAAGGGACCATTGAGTGAAAACAAAATGCTTGCCTCTACCACTACATTGCACTTGGTGTTTGTAAAACCAAAATCAATTGAATAAAAGCATACCGCGTCGGGATATGTTTCAAACACGATCGCGTGCGTGGACGATTAGCACGAGGAAGCGAATCGAAGCGTGAAAGTGCCACGCCTACCTCAACCGGTCTTCGCTTTGGTCGGTAGGAGCTAGGGCTCAGTCGTCTTCTCCGTAGCCGATTTGAAACACACAAAATAGGCAAAAACAAAAGCAAGGGATACCCTACCCCTAAATCGACCATGGCGAATTCAATGGTGGCCTCCGTTTGACATAAAATAAGCTATATAAGCCGGTTGAAGCTCTCGGTTTTCTACTAACAATAGCAACCACGAGATTTCTCGTGCAAGCTTGCATGTAAGGTATCAAATGCATTCTAATGAACCTCCGAACACAAACAAACACATGAAAGCGATTAACAATGCATGATTAATGAAATTCGAATTTCACAAATATACCAAATCGGAGCAAGCTATAGATCGAGTTCTGGGCAGTCTTGGCTTCAAGTGAGGAATGGTTTCGATTGCTGGGAACCTCAGGAAGGTGTTTGGATGGTTAGTTTGCCTTGAAACTTGCTGAAACTTGAAATTCAATTTTGGACAATTTGAAGAAAAAAATTGACAAAATAAGGGTTGTGTATGGGGCTAGGGTTTCGTGTCCTTTGATGTGCAATATGCTGGGTATTTATAGAGTGAATTGAGAGGGCAAAGAGAGTGAAAAAAGATTGGATCTTGAATGTGCAATAAATTCTTTTCAAATAAAATCAAATTTTGGAAAAAAAATTGATTTTCTCTTCAATGTGAGAGCTAGCACGAATTTGGTATGTTTCATGGGCTATCTTGGACCTCAAGTTTGATAGAAATTCACTCCTTTTGAAAAAATATCTTATTTTCATATTTTATATAATTTAATTTTGAATTAAATGGTTTTAAATTCAAAAATAAATCAATAAAATAGAAAATTGTCATAATAAGCATCAATAGGTCACAAATAATATTATGATCAAGTTTGGATCATAAAATTATAGGCCATTTGGAAAAAATTGCATTTTGACAAATATCTCCTTTTATGCAATTGCTCAAAAATGCCCAACTTCACGAATAGTGTATTTTGCTCAATTTTCCACACTTTTGAATGTTCTTGGACTTTTGGAAGCTCTAAGAGTCCTCTAACCAACCTCGTTGGTTTCATCTCAATTGGAGTTTCCATGCTCAATATATCTTCAAAACAAAAAGTTGACTTTTTGTTGACTTTGAAAAGGACTTGTAATGTTTTGATCCATACCTTCCAAATGAAGCATTTTTTGATCATTCTTGTGAGACATGAAGTTGTAGAGAATTGAATTTCCTTCAAAACAAGAGGTGGTGGAAAAATTTCTGAGAAAGTATGAAGAAGTTATGCTCAGTCAAAGTTTGGTTGACTTTTCATTGAAAAACCCTAATTTGGAAAGTTTGACTTTTGAGCAAATCTTGAGTTTTCTTGATGAATCATGATCAACCCTTGATAAAATGATGAATGTAACTTCAAAATGGGGATTATGACCAAAAATCAGAAAGTTTGACTGTATGTTGACCACAGTTGACGTTTTGTCCAATACAATTGATTTTCAACCATCTGAGCAATTGTCTGAGGAAACTTGACTTGTGAGGCTTGAAACTTGACATGGAGAGTCTTTGAAGCATATGAGGAGGCATGATGAACATTGGAGATGTTGGAAGTCCATCTGGATCTGAGGATTGCCAAACCCTAGTTTGGGTTGATTGTCTAGGAGAGGGTTTGTCTGATCAACCCTTGAGGAATCCTTGAGTATGGATGTATGGAATGTCTTGAGAAGTAGGAGGGAAAAATTTGGGGTATGACACGCACCCCTTAAGGTAGTTCTCTCTCGCTGCCTTACGAATACAAATGGTCAAGTCCCTCGAACTTAGAGGTATTCTAGCACTGTTGCTTACGAAATATATCATCATAGTCCCTTGATACAAGATCGTAGACCCACGATGTAAGCCTCTGAGATACATGATCTCGTCCCTCAATTGTTGCCTCTACGAAAGTGATGATCGTCCCTTGAATGTGCTGGGATATTCCTACAAGTTGCCTTACATGACCATCGATGTCCTTGAATGTCATTCACATCCAGCGAATAGGGTTACCTACCAACTAATGGTATGGATAGCATTATTCTAAAGGGCGTAAAACAACACAGCGACCATTACAGTAGGTAATAAGACTTTTAGTTGCTTGCTCTATCAAATTACTTTTCACACCACGCTTTTGTCAAAGTTCAAACTCTTTTCAAAACAAAACATTTAGAACACTTTGTATCGTTCCTACATGAATCATTACAAAGTCAAAGGAAATGCCTTTTCAAAACATTTTTGTCAAACACGAAAGCACTTTTAAAATGAGCTAGAAGCAACTAAGAGCGTGAATAACTACGGATGGAAAGAGGTG
Source organism: Vicia sativa (assembly GCA_021764765.1). NCBI lineage: Eukaryota > Viridiplantae > Streptophyta > Magnoliopsida > Fabales > Fabaceae > Vicia > Vicia sativa. The sequence continues at coordinate 42,532,622 of CM038796.1, read as the reverse complement.
CTAATACCTTCCTTTTCATAACCTTCTCCTTACTTAGAATCTAACGAAGGTCTTTTCTTTCTTTCACCTTCCTAATTGGAGAAAAGAAAAGTGGTGGCTACTCTTGCTATCCGCAACATTTGCGATAAAAAGCAAAACAAATTCCAAAGTCAGTTCTCCCACCGTATTACAACGATCTGTTTTTGGAGAAGTGGATCTCCCCATCAAAGTCGGCCCTCAGCTTTTCGTTACAACATTCTTTGTCATGGACATTCAACCTGCCTATTGTTGCCTCTTAGGCCGTCCATGGATCCATAAATCTGGAGCGGTCACATCAACTCTTCACCAGAAGCTGAAATACCCTGTCGAAGGGAAAACTATCACAGTCTGTGCTGAAGAAGAATACATTGTGAGCCATCTTGCATCCTTTCGCTATATTGAGATCGATGGTGAAATTCATGAGACCCCGTTTCAAGGCTTTGAGACAGTGCACATGTTGAAGACCCCTCAGCAAAAGGAGGTTAAGAAAGACAAGCCGGAATCTTCCATGTCATCTTTGAAAGACGCAAAAGCTATGGTTAAGGTTGGACGCCCTGAAGGTTGGGGTCGTGTGGTGGAGGTAGCACCCAAATTTAACAAGTTCGGGTTGGGCTTTGACCCTGTTTTGCGCCGTCAGGTTTTGAAAGCGCCCAACTTGGCTACTCCTGTAAAGTTTTCTAGTGCTGGCATCAGTTCCGGGCAAGCAAACGCCGTGGATGATTCTGACAATGAGTTCGATATTGATAAGTGGATCCATCCCAGTGTCCCTCGCATGGAGCTCAACAATTGGACCTCGGAAGACTGCGTCCCAGTCACGATGGCCGAAAAGTAATTTTCTTTTGTTTCTGTTATCATGCAATACTTCACGTATTACTGAACGATTGAATCATATGTAGGGCCACCTTGTTTGCATATGCAACGTTTTATCATGAAATAAAGAACGTCTTTTCATTCAAATGTTTTGTTCTTTTTCCTTCAATTTTACATCACAATTTTAAAACGCAAAATGGCAATGCTTTATTTTTCTTTTATCATCTAAAAAAACTAAAATAGGCATTAAAATCAATCATGCAAATATAATCCCACTCCTAATGGATCCTTTGATAGCGACTCTGCTATCACTCTTTATGACTTGATAATCCGATCAACCAAGCGAGAAGAAGGTGAGGAAGATTGTGAACTCCCTAAGGAGATAGCGAGGATGTTGGAGCAAGAAGAAAAGGTTATTAAACCGCACCAGGAAGAGATTGAGAAAGTGAATCTGGGCAATTCTGATGTGATCAGAGAGGTTAAAATTGGGCCACTTTGGAAGCGATGTGAAGCAAAGATTGATTGAACTACTACGAAGTATTACGATATCTTCGCTTTGGTCTTATGAAGACATGCAGGTTGGATACCGATATTGTGGTGTATAAGCTACCTTTGAAGAGGAATGCCCTCGGTTAGCGAAACTTGAAGAACTCATCCCGATATGTCTAAGAATCGAGGAAGTCGAAGCGACTTGATACAGGCTTTTGAAAGTCATTTCTTATCCCCATGGGTTGCTAACATTGTTCACTGGTCCAGAAGGCGACAAGGTTAGAATGTGTGTGGATTACAAGGATCTGAACAGAGCAAGTCCGAAAGATGACTTTCCTCTTCCCCATATTGACATGTTGGTGGACAATACAGCTAATGCAAAAGTGTTTTCGTTCATGGATGGCTTTTTCGGGTACAATCAGATCAAGATGGAACCGGAAGACATGGCTAAAACAACTTTCATTACCCCATAGAACTTTCTGTTACAAGGTGATGCCTTTCGGATTGAAGAATGTCGGGGCAACGTACCAACGTGCAATGGTAACTCTTTTTTATGATATGATCCATAAAGATATTGAAGTATATGTCGATGACATGATTGCTAAATCTCAGAATGGGGAAGAACATCTGGTACACCTACAGAAATTGTTTGATAGATTAAGGAAATTGGTGAAATGAATCAGAACAAGTGTCGTTCGTGCGATCAGCAGCTTGTTAGGCTTTGTTGTGGCGAAAAAGGTATCGAGGTTGATCCTGCTAAAGTAAAAGCAATTCAAAATTCTGAACAAGAAGCGAGAAAAGTGCGTGGCTTTCTAGGGAGGTTAAACTACATCTCTAGATTCATCTCACATGCGCCACATGCGAACCTATATTCAAGTTGCTAAGAAAGGATCGGATGGTCGGTGGAATGACGATTGTCAAGTCGCATTTGATAAGATAAAAAAGTATCTGCGGGAACCTCGATTCTCATGCCTCCCGTGGAGGTGGGCCGTTGATCATGTATTTGATAGTGCTTGAAAGCTCGATGGGGTGCGTCTTTGGGCCAACATGGCGAGTGCAGTCGAAAGAGCATGCAATATACTACCTAAGCAAAAGTTTACCGTGAAACAAAATACTCCTGCTCGAGAAAACTTGTTGTGCTTTAGCGTGCTGCTCGCCGACTAAAGCGATATGTTGACACACTTGACCTTGTTGATATCAAGATGGATCCGATCAAGTACATATTGACCCGACTTTGGGGCCGGATCGCGGTGGCAAATGATTTTAACGAATATGACATCGTTATACTCGAGCAATCAAAGAGTAGTGTGTTGGCGAGACTATATTTCCCTGACGGTTGTCATACCCCAAATTTTGACCTAATATACCACCATACATTTGCATTGTTGCCTGACTAACGATTCAAGCGGCGTAATCGGGTATAGCATTCACGTCAAAATGGGTTTCATCGATTTTCATCGATTCAAGAGCTAACCAATTAGGGTTTGAGATTTTCTCACTCCATTTGATCTATCTTGATCAAATCATCGATATGATCCTCGGATATCCATTTTCTCATAGATCGATCGAGGATCGACCAATTAGGGTTTTGGTCGAGCATTCTCGATTTTTGAGCGGTAATTGACTTTTTGGATAGAGATTGGTCATTATATCTTAGATACAACATCTTGACCTAATTTCGGATTCAAAATATCACGAGGTTCACGAATTCATCGATCGATTTGACGTCGATGAAATTTCATACGCGAGAAAAGTCAAATTTTGACTTTTGGTCAAATTTTCAAAACAAAACTTTTCCATCATCAAAATACTTCAAATGATCCATCATGATCATAAAAATCAAGAATTTGGAAAAGTCAACAAAAGTCAAAAGTTTTCACATAGAAAAATTTCTAAGTATTGAAATTTCTCATTTTTCCAAACTTCAAGCCATTTTTCACCTAGTTCAATTGGAATTTGAAAAACTCAAAACATGAAAGTTGTAGATCATGGAAAAATCTTTCCAAAATGTCCAAGAACTCTCAAATCCATGGAGTCTAGATACACTTTTGAAATTGAAACATAAGGCTCCATGACACTTGATTTTCAAAGATCAAAACATCAAATTATAGGTCATTTTGTGTTTCTTCATCTAGAAGCTTTCTAACCTTGCCAAGTGGATGGATGAACTGATAAATATCAGCCTAGGGTGATAATTGAAAGGATTGGATCAAAATGCAAAAATATAGCACATGGTGAAAAAGGAAGTTTCCTTTTTGGTAAAACATTCTTGCCCCAAGTTAACTTTGAATATCCAATTGGCTTGTACTCTTGCCTAACTTCGAGCTTGTTTGCCTATAAATAGCTCACCATTTCAAGAAATCAACACCAAAATCAATACAAATACATGCTTTTCTTCTTTTCTTGAAAATCAAGTATCATAGAGCAAAATTGCCAAACATAGCATTTTGAAAATCCAATGGAAACATGATGAAATTTGGTGTCAACATGTTCCATAATCATTAACAAACTTGTTCCAAACTTAAAATCAACATCTAAGCTAAAAATCGAATCATTTGCATTTTCAAACTTGCAAAGCCCTTATAGCAATATTTGGGTTTGGTTTGATTCCTTGAAGTTTTGATCAATCATACACCTTCCATAAACATCATGGGTGATCCAAAAAAGAACAACAAGCGCACCATTAATACAATTTCGATTTCATTTTTGAGTGTATGCAGGTTGACTTGTGTAGCTCGATTCAAGCAAGTTCAGAACAAGCAGGCTATCCATAGAGCATCCTTACATGCCGTTGGAGCTTAATCAATCAAGAAACAACAACTGGAAGTGTTCTAGACGAGTCGATCTCACTTTTCGGTATGAACACGAGTTTGGTTCTCATGATTCTTTGAATCTTTTGACAAAAACTCTTGGCCATTCTCTTTACGCAACGATCCTTAACCCTCAATAAAATCAAACAATCATGAATAATACATCATTTAATTTGAAAAATCAGTTTTAGGGTTCATCACGATTTCCAGAAATCAAAACATGATAGGCTTAAAATAAATGAAATTAACAAGCATATTCATATTCGTGGTGCAAAACCGATCAAGATTGATATTTATTTCACTCAATTTGGTTGAGAAACGAAGATTTGAGCAAGGATTTAACAATCTGAAAATCAAAACTCAAACCCAGAATATGCGCGTGTTCTTGGTGTTCTTCAGTTTTAAAAATTCAAATTAACCAATGTTATATCAACGCGTGTTTTTAATCCACTAACACTCAGCGCGTTTGGCTCGATTGGTTCTTGCTTGCTCTTAAGGCTTTGTGACGCGTCCCTTTCAGGTCATGGGTTCAAAACCAGCCAAGACCAAATTTTTACAAACTTGTCATATTTTCATGTTTTTTATCAAACTTCAACAATTTTTAACCAATCAAAACTTCTCATTTGAGATGATTTTTGCACACTTGTCATTTAATATATATATTTTATGATTATGTCAAAAAATCCAAAAATATTTTCATCGATTAATTTTTAATCGAGGCAGCAGCGTTACGAACACTTTTCAAACCTCATTAAAGGTGAATTTTCAAGTTTTCAACTTCCGATTTTTTTCAAAACTTCTCATAAATGAACTTAACATTTCAAAACATTTTCAAACCATTTTTCAAAACATTTCATTAAAACTTGCATCTTTTACCATGATCGATCCGATTTAAAGCGATAAAACAAATTCATTCTTTCTCGAATTTCTCGATCGATCATGGGCCACCCTTATGGTGTAAGTCCCAATCCTTTATGTACATATTTAGTTTTACTTGTACATACTCAAATTATCATTGTTAATATTCAAACATAAACAAACTTCTTTCGTTTGTTTTCATTCGTTTGTCTATACACCAAATCCATTGGTTCTAAAAGGAAGGTTTCTCCTGAGCAAAATTTCTTTTTAAAATGGGCCTCCATCCGATGTAAGTCCCATAACATTCTTTTATGTACATAATATTTCTTTGTACATATCAAACTTTTGTCAAACATTTTTTAAACAAACTTTCATCTGTACATAACACAGATATTTCAAAAAACAAACTTTTTATCTGTACATAACACAGATACATCTTTTTTCAAAACCTTTTATCTGTACATAATACAGATACTCTTTCTTTGAAAATACTTTTCTGAATAAACTTTGATCAATCATTTCACATTTCATCTATACATTTTACCTTTGAATACCATTGGTATTGAAGGAGCATTATTCACATGAGCGCTTTCAAATCAATGGGCCTCCATATAAGTCCCAACCCTCCTATGTACATCCATCTTTATGCGTACATAAAAACTCGTTCGTGTACATATTCATTTCCTTGTACAGTTCAAACTTATGAATAATCAAGTTACTCGTTTTAAGCGTTCGTTTCAGACACTTGTTTATATTTCATAAAGCTGCATATAAACATCATGCATTGTTTATATTTCCTTCATAAACTCACGTGAATACATATCACACACACTGCTTGTTTATACAAAATGTCTAATAAATAACATAACAAATAATCAATAGCTTTCCAGTTTAGCCTCCGCTTGGGCTTCATACAAGACAACTCATCACGTTGAGTTTAGCCTCCTTGGGCTTCATACAAGACAACTCATCACCGGTTGAGTTTAGCCTCCGCTTGGCTTCATACAAGATAACTTATCCCGTATGGATCGGCCTTCTCTTGGGCTTTGTACAAAGAAACTCTCCTGAGTTAGCCTCCGCTTACCCATATAACACTCCCCATTGAGTCGACCTCCTCTTGGGCTTCGTTCAAAGAACTCCTCATTGAGTTTAGCCTTCTCTTGGGCATCATACAATGAAAGAGCGGAAATCTCTTATGACCTCTATTGGGCTTTACAAAGAATCACCAGCTAAGATAGAACCACGAAAGGATGGTTTCCGGTGAAATCACTTTCAAATTCCCGAGTAAAATTTCCGGTGAAATTGCTCTTATTCGGAAAAGGATGGTTTCTCGGTGAAATCCTTTCAAGCCAAAAACGACCATACCTATAGCTTCCTCTTGAGCTTCATACAAGGACCCTCGATGACCCTCGATGACCCTCGGAATGCCTCCTCTTGGGCTAACAATACAAGGACCCACGGGCTTCTTAAAAGCATCCTTTAATCGATCAATTTCTCCTAAGAATTTAGACATTTATCATCTCTATGGAAGAAGTATCTCATCCATTACATCACATCTGGTCAAAACTTTTCAAAACTTTTCAAACTTTTCATTTTTTCAAACAAAAACATCTCTTAACGATGAGTGGTAGCGTTTGTACACTCAAGCAAAACACCCAATACTTCAGTTAAAAGATCGAACATCTTTTCAAACATCTTTCTTAAACATGTAAGTGGTAGCTTGTATACTCAAGCAAAACACCTAATACTTACGATGAAAGATTTTAATCAATCAAACTTTTCAAAATGTATGTGATGAAATAGATTAGATACATTTTCATTAAGATGACATTTATCATCTCTTACTAACATCCGTTGCTTTCCACTAGCATAAGTAGGAACTACGATTGCTCGACTTTCTCAACATCCTTTTGAGAATCGTGAGCCAAGGTCTCATCCTTGCGAGCAAATTTCTATCTCCTCGGACCAAACAAACCATAGAACCAGCAGATCCGAGCTCAAATGCTCGATTCCCACTAGGGGATATATGTCGAGAAGATCCAGGATCTTTGAGCACAATAATAATAAACACTAGAATCCCATAATCCTTTGTTTCTTAAAATCCCAAAGGAGCTTTCCCAATCATAGAAATAGCAATTAAAACACAACATATCAAACATATTCATATATAAAAGCGTAGATAACTACATATATTTAGGGTGCTCCATCTATTCCTTTATATACCATCCCCTTACTCGAGAATCTCCCCATGCGTTATGTCTAGTTTGCGCTAGTCGTTCGCATACCAATATCAATTGAGGTATTTGTTTCCCTTTTCATAATCATTAAATCATCTTTCTTGTGTTGAAAATAATAAAGCTTGATGCTCATGGCATCTTTATAAACAAATCAAAAGATTTAAATCGTTGCGTGCGGAAGATCCGAACTCACGTTCGCATCCTCGAAGCGCGTCACCTTTTGAAACGGAAAAAATGGCGACTTCTGGGGGAATCTGTTGAAACTGATTTTTCAAAAAAAAAAGCGCGTTACTGCAAAGCACCAAGCTTTTTGTTTTCAAAAGAAAAGAAAGGGATGAGCTTTCATATTTTGCATATATCTGTTTTTTTGTTGTGTGTTGCGATTTCACTTGATGGAAAGAAATCCTAACCGGTTTAAGAAACATTTTAGATCTAGGTGGAGGTATTAATCGTGAAGCGATTCAATGCTTTGAATTTAATATTTCCTTGGATGGAGGTTGTCTTGAGGTATTGTGTTTAGCAGTAATTGCGAAAGCTGTATTATTCGAGGAACTTAAGAAGGTGAGTGGTGTAGAACACATAAACCATCGGCCATTAGGATGTAGTGCGAAATTATTGGTGTAAGCCTAGAGTAATTGTCATGCGATACTACGATCGGCGAGTTTCTCTTGAAAATATTATTGGACCATCGGTATTCAACAAATCCAATAATGTTTTGAAGGGAGTGTTGAGCACTGTATTATCGATAGAACCCGTTTCACGGATGAATAAGCCCTTAGAACTTAACCCGTTGATTCTTATCGTTGGCTTCATGCTCGTGACTTGAGCAGCTTGCCGTGTGTATAACTACTAACCATGTTTCTTTGCATTCATGCATTCATTCATTCAAAAAACAAAAAAAAAACTTCTTCATTTCTCTTTCCATTTCAAAAGAATTTAGAGATGTTTTCTTTGTAAAATATTTTAGGTTAGAGTGATGGATGTCGAGATTCACCAAAGATACGGTTTAGGATTCTGATGTAGGAAAGTTGAAAGAGTTAGCATCCTTGGTAGAAGATCCTCGGTTTGACGCTATGGAACTCTTTTACTCTTACGAGCACGCGTTGATGAAGGACTTCTCAAAACCTTCGTTCGGTTCTACGATCGATCTATCATTTGCTTCACTTTTCACGATTATCGTTGATGCCTACTTTGGAAGATGTGCGCGTATCCTAGGATCTCGATGTCGGACAAAGTGCCTTTCAATGGTTTGGAAGCCATTCCTAAGTCACAAGTCATTGCAACAATGACTCATTTAAAAAACACGAGATAGACAAAAACCTAACTACGGAGGAAAACTCTTAGGACTAACTTCAAAGTTCCTAATGGAGAGGCTCTCAAGTTCTCTGGCCGGTAGTATGGTAGCCTTTGAAGCTATTTTAGCTTTACTCCTCTATGGATTGGTGTTGTTTCCCAACGTCCCAAATTTCGTTGATATCAGCCATAAGGATCTTTCGATTGGAAATCCGTTCCCTACTGCTTGGTGACACGTCGTCTCTATTCATCATAGGAATCGTCGAGGAGGCGGAACTATCGTGTGTTGTGTACCTCTGTTTTCAAATGGATTGTCTCACACGCTAAATCTCCTATCTTCCATGAAAACAAAGGCAGTGGCATTGGTCAAGAAGACTCATGTCTCTTACAAATGGCGATATCCATTGGTATACCTTGGCAAACAATGAGATGGAAATCATTGAGAGAGTATGGAGAATTTGTAACGTACCTCTCATTGAGTGCGAAAGGAGGAATCAACTACAACCCATTCCTAGCAAAGCGTCGGCTCGGATCACAAATTACGGTAAACCTCCGGTTTCTGGTGAAAGCTACTTCATCATGAAGGAGGGATTCCCAGTTGAAAGCTAGGATGATTAAAGCTTGGCATCACATCGAAAGAAAGGAAAAGGTAAGGCAAAGAATTGTGTAGCCATGGAAACCTACACTTCTTGGATAAAGAAAAGCGAAGGAATTTGAATGCCTTACGCTTATGAGGATCCCATGTTCTCGTCGCTTCCAATCAACAAATTTTCCCGTTGTTGGCTGGGAGAATACCAAGAAGCCTTGACCCGATAAGGTTTGAGAAGGAAGCTTTGGAAAGCAAATTCCTAAGACTAACCTTGAGAATGAGAAGCTCGAAAGCAAGTCAAAGATCATGAAAAAGCTCTACTTCCGGGATGAATGGCTCATGGAGAAGATGAGAAGATTAGCGGAAGGATACGCCATCAATCGTCAGGAAAGGAAAAGAAAGCTCGAAAATGACAACTGCAAGCCGCTCTAATGAGTGGAAGAGAGTCATTAGCAGCTAAAAGCGAGAAAGCCAAACTAAAAGCTCACTATGGGAAGGAAATCACAGAAGTTGCATCACCTTTGGATCGTCATCAAGCGAAGATGTTTAATTAGTTTAATTTAGTTTGTAATTTTATCATTTATCATTTGTGTGAGCAATGCTCCAACAAAAAACAATTGTTGTAATCTTCCTTCATTAATCAATAAAATTTGTGTTTTCCATCCAAATATTTGCAGAAATATCTCGTTTAGCATAAATTCTTTGGAAATTTCTTTTCTTTACAATCATATTCATGCATCATACTTTGCATTTAAGTCACCATCTAGAGTCTAATCATTCACGGTTTTGAGCGTAACTTTTCTAGATAGAAAAATTGTCAGGCATCGCGTCTTAGAGTTTCTCATTGCGTCCATGCCTTTCGAGCGTCGATGCGAGCAAAGAAGAAAAGTAATGGAGAATTTTGAGCGAAAGCGTTGAACTCCGTAATGCGGTAACTACGCTACAAGAAGAAGTGGAAGACTCACATCTTTGGTCAACTCGCGCCACGGCATAAAGTCAACAAGCGACATCGGCGGTCATAACAAATAGCAACTTGAGGATACTACTAGTTTGTTTGTCGCGATCATGGTTCACCTTCGGCATGCGGAAGGCTATCCATGGGAATGCCTTTTAACCCGGCATTGGGTTCGCAACCGACTTCTCAAACAACCTCGCTTGAAATACCAACTTTGCGCAAGCTTCGTTCACTCCTGGCGTGGAATAACTTTCCACAGTAACAATGTCGGTTTCTCGGCCGATCATGTTGAACTTCGACTTCAGTAGTGCACACTACCACGGGAAGAAGTTCATCACACTCCGGGAAATAACGAGCGCTCGTGGTTCAATGGAGAATCTCCGAGAACAACTCCTCAAAATGCGCTTGAGATAAAAAGCGATTCGAGGAAAGAATTGTTTGGGAAAAGCGCCGGGATCTGTAGTCCTCGTGTGAAAATACTGCGATTCAAAATCCGAATTTTGAAAAGTACAAAGGAATTCTTGTCCTCGAGTCATCTTACAATGTATGCTAGGAAAATGTCTACGTATGAGGATCATCAATTTGTTAATTCATTACTTCGGAGATCTCACCGGTGCCTTGAAGTGGTACATGGGTTTAGGCGCGAATATCAAACATTCAACGACTTAGGTAAAGCCGTACAACAATATAAGTTCAACTTGGATATGGCTCACGATAGGGATCGACTCCGCTCCATGTCTCAAAAGGAAGAGACATTCAAGGAATATCTTGTGACGATGGAGAAATTGCTGCCCAATCAACCGCCCTTGGAAGAAGAGAGATGACTAAGGTATTCTTGAATACTCTAAACTCACTATAGCGAATGATCGCTAGCGCTCGGAGACTTCAATGAAATGGTAAGCATGGGAATGCGACTAGAAGAAGGGTTCGGACGGGACGTCTAACCGAAGTAGGATCTTCTAGTAATACCAAGAAAGTTGGAACCCGGTTTCCCAAGGAAAAAAGAACATGGCGTAGGAATGGTATCCAGAAACCACGCAGAAATGTCATTCAACAACGACGGTGCTGCCATAGCACCCTCGTCAACCTGACTCGAGGGTGCTCCATGATTTCAACAAAATCAACAAACTCAGCGGCCTCGTCAGCAGCTCGGCGGTTTCACAACAAAACCGTGCGCCTCGGGTCCTCGATTCGACCCAATTCCCGCAATACCGGAACTTTACCTGTGCGATAGAAAGGAATCTAATACAAACAAGGTTACCACCTCAGGTCCACGAAAAACTACCATGGTGGTACAAAGGCGATATCTTGCCCTTTTCACCAAGGGCACGAGGCCATGACCTTGAGCATTGCATAGCATTGAAGGCGGTCTGCGAGATTAGTGAAGGCTAATCTTCTTTCCTTGAAACACAAGTCAGAATGTGCAAGCCAATCCACTTCCGACCATAGTGGACACTCGGTGAATCTAATGCTAAGGAATACGAGGGTACCTTGTCCACGGATGTAAACTTTAGTCAAAGGAAACTTGGTGCATCTTCATGAAGCATCTGATACCATGAGCACCTTCACTAAGCATGATTATGCGACTTGCTATATACATTCCAAGAATATCCATGGATGTCCCACCATAGAGCAGATATCCGGCATTTGTTGAACATCGGTGATCTACAAGTTTCTGACAGAGATGATCATGGCGTAAATACGGTGGGGCATTTTCCGCATGAGCTTTTAGTCTCGAGATATCAACTCGGAAAATCCAGAAAAGCGTCATCATCCCTTGTTTCAGCGTCCGGTGATCAATTCAAGGCGTGTCCCTGAACATGAAAATCCACAGATCCACTGGAAATGCGGGATACCTTGGGAGAACCAGTGGCAAATCGACTACATGGTGAAATACTCTGCGCTGACTCGAAATCCGGATCGAAGATATCAACCCGGGGATGGGGTGATGACTTTGACTACCTAGTCAATCGAGAGAGGAATACTCGTCTTCTCAAACTAATCAGCGGATCGGGGTCCCAAATGAAGATCTACGTTTCAACACGTCGTGGATTTCACCAAGCGGATCGGTTACCACTACATCAACATGATCCTTGAAGATCAAGAGTATGATTCGAGGATACGATCGGAAAGTGTCGGCGACGAGTCTCTTCGAAGTTGGAAGGAACATCGATACTCCACACAAAGATCAACGGGAAGTACAAAGGCTATCTCTCGTACTTCCGATCATTAATCAAGAAGATCGCTTTAAGCGACACCAAAGGCAAAGGCCATCGCCAGAGTCTTCAAAAGCACTCGACCCGACAATCAAAGTTTACTCGAGGTTAAACCAGCGAAAAATTACAGTACCTCGACTTCGAGGAGTTCGTCACTGGAAACTTTGTTGAAGTTAGGACTAATGTTCATAGCTCTAAGTAGTTTATCTTTGCTTTTTGTTTTGAACTCTCGCTTAGGCGAAGAGATGTTTTATAGGGTTTAGCTTTTAAATAATTTCTCTTTGTCTTGCCCAGACAAATGAGTTTATTTTAAGGCCCTGTTCATATTGTGAAACATAAATAAAATACGTTGTTTTGTTTCCACACTCATGTTTATTTTCATTTTACCCTTTTAGAAATGATAATAAAAAAAACATAAAAAAATCTTCAAAAAAATCATAATGAAAAATTAATGCACCACTTTCATTAACTTTCAAAAAAAAATGATGATAAAAACTTTTTTAATCAACATAAATCAAAGTGCAGTTAAACAAATGGACAAATCCATTGAAAGCAATAATAACTCTCCTCTCTCGACTTTGAAATCCCACCCAAAAGTCATTGAAGAAGAAGTTGAAGAAGAGATCCGAATGAAATTTCTAGTTGCTAAAGCACGAGAAAGGATCATTGACCTCACAAGAACCTCTAGAAGCAATCAACTTGGGTTACAGGAAGATACAAAAAGTCAATATCAGACTTCACTCAGCGATGTCAAAGGCAAGCGATAAGTCTTCTCAAAAATCGTTGATGTGTTTGCTTGGTCCTACCGGGACATCGAAGGTTGGATACCGGCATAGTAGAGCATCACTTGCCGTTAAGACCCGAGAATGTCCTTGATTAAGCAAAAAGCGAGAGAGTTCATCACGAAATGGTGAGAAAATTAAAGGAAGTCAAAACAGCTCGATGGTTTTCCTTGTCGCCAGTATCCTCAATGGCTGCCAACATAGTACACATATCCAAGAAAGATGGAAAGGTCGGAATGTGTGTTGACTACGAGATCGAACAAAGCTAGTCAAAGGCGATTTCCCACTTCCATATCGACATGCTAGTGGATAAATCTTTGCCAAATTCAACGTCTTTTCCTTCATGGATGGTTTCTACGGTTATAATCGGATCGAGAATGGCTCCAAGACATGGAAGACCTCTTTCATCATGCCATGGGGCACTTTTTGCTACTGGTAATGCCATTTGGATTAAAGAATGCGGTATGCAACTTACGGAGCAATGACTACTCTCTTTCATGATATGATGCACAAAGAGATCGAGGTCTACATGGGCGACATGATAGCAAAGTCGACAGAAGAGGAACATATAGACTATCTCTTAAAGTTGTTTCAGCGACTAAGGAAGTTTAACTCCGCTTTGAATCTAACAAATGTACCTTTGGGGTAAGATCGAGAAAACTCCTAGGTTTCATTGTCGATCAAAAAGTTGAGGTTGACCACGACAAAGTCAAGGCTATTGAGAAATACCCTCGCCCGTACACGGAAAAGCAAGTAAGAGGATTTCTTGGGCGATTAAACTACATCTCAGATTCATCTCTCGGATGGTTGCTACTGGGCCGATATTCAAACTTCTACGCAAGATCAAAGTAGTGTGGATGAAAGATTGCCAAGAGCATTTGGCGATATCAAAGAATATCATCGGAACCACCATCTTGATCCCTCGATTGGAAGGAAGACCATTGATCATATACCTTCCGGTACTAGAAGAATCCATGGGCTGCGTGCTTGGACAACAAGGCAACCGGTAAGAAGGAGCATGCCATCTACACGGTAAAAAATTCACGGGCTGTGAAACTCGTTACTCCATGCTCGAGAAAACATGTTGTGCTTTGGTGTGGGCTTCAGCGTCTTGCCAATACATGATCAATCACGACTTGGTTAATATCCAAAATGGATCCTATCAATTGTTGAAGCACACTTAGGAGAATCGCTCGATGGCAAATGCTACTATCTTAATATGACATCAATACCGGCGCTTCAGCGGTTAAAGGAAGCATTCTCGCTGATCACTTGGCTTATCGACCGCTCAGCGAATACCAATCTCTCAGTTTGATTTCCCGACGAGGATGTTATGTACTTGAAGATGAAAGATTGTGATGAACATTTACGGAGAAGGACGGATCCGGAGTCAGATGGGGCCTAGTCTTGATGGGCTGTAAATGTTTTAGCAATGGAATTGAGTGCGATCATCATCATCACTCCGGTTCTCATATCCGTTTCCATGATTGCTATTTGATTGCACCAACATAGCGAATATGAAGCATGCATCATGGGTATCGAGGAAGCCATCGATTTGAGGATCAAGATCCTTGATATATATGGAGATTCAGCCCTTGTGATCAATCAAATCAAAGACAAGTATGAAACTCATCATTTGGTCTAATTCCTTACAAAGATTATGCGAGGCGGTTGTTGACTTTCTTGACAAAGTTGAGCGCATCATATCCTCGAGATCAAAATCGGATGGCGGCGCCTTGGCTACTCTATCTTCCCTATTCAAAGTCAATGATTGGAATGATATGCCTAGAATTCGCATCAGGCCTTGAAAGACTGCATATGTGTTTGCAAGTAGTCTTGACGATGGCCGTGGTTCCACGACATCAAGCGTTTCCTTCAAACACGAGTACCCTCGGGGCATCGTACAAGGATAAGAAAACTCTAAGGAGGCTTTCGAGAATTTCTTCCTCAATGAAGATATTCTATACAAAGAAACTCCGCATAGTTACTCGGATCGTCGACGGACAAAAGAACACGATCATCCATGAAGTGCATGAAGGGTCCTTTGGAACCCGTTCGAATGGGCATGCAATGTCTGAAAAATCTTAAGGCGGGATACTATTGGATAGCGATGGAATCGATTGCTGCAAACACGTCAAAAGATGTCACAGTGCGGATCTCGAGATAAGATCCATGTGCCTCGGACTCTACTCAACGTTCTCTCCTCTAGTGGCCTTTCTCCATGTGGGGCATTGACATGATTGGAATGATTGAACCAAAGCGTCAGGACATCGCTTCATTCTAGTGGCTATTGATTACTTCACCAAATGGGTGACGACATCTTCGCCAGCGTCACAAGACAAGTGGTTGTGAGGTTCATCAAAACAACCTCATTTGCGATATGGAATTCCAAGTAAGATCATTCGCAACAATGGATCAAACTTGAACAACAAAATGATGAAAGAAGTGTAGGAATTCAAGATTGAGCATCATAACTCGTCTCCTTACGGCCAAAGATGAGCAGCGTTGTAAAGAACATCAAAAGATCATCAGGAAAATGGTCATCACTTACAAAGGCCCGTGCGTCACGCCATTTGCTCGCATGGTGTCGTACCTCGATCGCTTCCAGAGGCAACTCCTTTTCTCTAGTATCGGCATGGGCGGTGCTCCCGTAGAAGTTGAGATCCGTCAATGAGGTTCTCATGGAAACTAAGCTATGAGGCGGCGAATGGTGTCAAGCGGATCGACCAATTGAACTTAATTGAAGGCGCGACGCTGCGTGTCACGACAACTCTATCAAAGAAGAATGAAGAAAGCTTTAACAAAAGGTCCGACCTCGTGTGAATTCCGGCGACCTCGGTGCTTAAAAAGATTCGTCTTTTCAAAGCAGATTCTAGGGCAAATGGACTCCTAATTACGAAGGCCCATACATCGTCAAAAGAAGCTTCTCTGGCGGTGCTATGACTCACAACCATGGGATGATGAACTCACCTTGAATCTTGGCCTTGAGTCAAAAAAATACTTGTCTAAAAACAAGAACAGCTCGGTAAGTCAAAACCGAAAGGCGGCAGGCAAAATAGGCGTCTCGGTGGATTGAAAACTGAAAAGGCGATCCGGGCAAAATTAGAGACAATAAGCAAATTATCACGATAGATCGAAAACACGAAAAGTCTGGCAAAAACAAGGATACAAAATGACAAAGTAGCTGCGATCGATCGTATTTTGTCTACATGAAGAATTTTCCATCAACGGATCTTCAATCAACTCTTACGAAGCAAACAAGCAGGTTGGAATTCAAAGTTGTTAGGGATAGTAGTGGTTATTTGCTTTTAATGTAGCCTTTTCCCAATAAATTATCATTTCAACTTACGTAAATAGTTCATGGAATCACGCCTTTGGTGATTACCATTCTATTCAATAAATTTGAGCCTTGTGCCTTTTGTTTGCAATTCCTACTTTATTACATTTTGCAAAATAACGCTTTTATTGTGAAAATCACTTTTGAAACTAAAATGTTTTAAATGAATTTTTACTTCAAAATTTTGAAACAAAAGCAAATTCTCCTTTGAAACTATGAACAGGAAATAACTAACCGTTTCTCCAAGTGTTTTCGATCCCGATTGGAGTCGCCATTGCTGTGATCTTCTCCTCATTGGAAATCATCTAAGGGCGGTATTCTTATCCAAAAGAATCCCGATCAAGTTGCCAATGAAATACCTTTCTCGAGAAAGTGTAAAACATACAACTCAAATTCTTCATTAGTGAATATACGCACCATTCACGCAATTTCACCAAGTATTTATTGACTGTGGCGGTCCTTTTCCGAATATCCCTTTAAGTGTCTTTGTCAAGTATTGTTAGCATGCATATAACATTCATGACATTCATACATAATAGCATCATTCATTGCATTTTTGCATCTCTCAAAATGTTTGCTTCCAAATCAACTTGGTATAAATCATGCTTACTATTACAGTACAAATCATTTCGAAATATCTCCAAACAGAAAAAGATACTTTTTCTTTGTTTCTAGCGATATTCCCAAACAGAAGGATATGTCTTCCTTTTTCCCGGCAAAGTCCCAAAACGGAGAAATGCATTTTCTTATCTAATATTCGCGGTGAGATTATCCTCGTTGGGAACAATGTCTTGATTAACTTTTTCTCTCGATTCATTTCTGGATAGAACACTATCACATTACTCTCATAAAGGCGAGTACACGGCAACCTCATTCCCAAGATTTACCTTGTTATAGTTATCACTTTCTTTGATAATTGGTAACATCTTCAAAACCCATTACCATAAACTATCAGGCGATAATTGGTATCATTTCCACTTACCTTAAACATTGTCACAGTGACGAAGGTAATTTTTTAAGCGAAGCAGATGTTCATTTTACGTGAATCAATCTTTCCCAACGAGGGGCGTATTCACAAATTTCCCTTCACTATGTCATTTCTTTGATATCCTTTGGAAAACTTTTGCGATCATTTTGCATCATCCGCATTTTGGTATCTTAGGTCCAAATTTGCGTGTACGATGTTAAGTCTCTTTACACCTATCAAAGCGAAGATATTCATCTTCATCTCTGGGTTAAAGAAACTTAAATAGAGACTAATCATACCCAAATTTTGACCTAATATACCACCGTACATTTGCATTATTGCACAACTAACGATTCGAGCAGCATTAATGGTATAGCATTCACGGTCAAAATTAGGGTTTCATCAGTTTTCATCGATTCAGAGCTAACCAATTAGGGTTTGATATTTTCTCACTCCATTTGATCTATCTTGATCAAATCATCGACCTTCAATCCTCGGATATCCATTTTCTCATAGATCGAGGATCGACCAATTAGGGTTTTAATCGAGCATAGGCATTCTCGATTTTTGGCGATAATTGACTTTTTGGATAGAGATTGGTCATTATATCTTAGATACAACATCTTGACCTAATTTACGGATTCAAAATATCACGGAGGTTTGAGAATTCATCGTCAATTTCGAAGCGTCGATGAAATTTCATACTCGCAGAAAAGTCAAATTTTGACTTTTGGTCAAAATTTTCAAAACAAAACTTTTCCATCATCAAAATACTTCAAATGATCCATCATGATCATAAAAATCAAAATTTGGAAAAGTCAACAAAAAGTCAAAAGTTTTCACACTTAGAAAATTTCTAAGTATTGAAATTTCTCAATTTTCAAACTTCAAGCCATTTTCACCTAGTTCCAATTGGAATTTGAAAAACCTCAAAACATGAAGTTGTAGATCATGGAAAAATCTTTCCAAAATGTCCAAGAACTCTCAAATCCATGGAGTCTAGATACACTTTTGAAATTGAAACATAAGGCTCCATGACACTTGATTTTCAAAGATCAAACATCAAATTATAGGTCATTTTTTGTTTCTTCAGAAGCTTTCTAACCTTGCCAGTGGATGGATGGACTGTAAATATCAGCCTAGGGTGATAATTGAAAGTTGGATCAAAATGCAAAATATAGCACATGGTGAAAAGGAAGTTTCCTTTTTGGTAAATCCATTCTTGCCCTTTAAGTTAACTTTGAATATCCAATTGGCTTGTACTCTTGCCTAACTGCGAGCTTGTTTGCTATAAATAGCTCACCATTTCAAGAGAATCAACACCAAAATCAATACACAATACATGCTTTTCTTCTTTCTTGAAAATCAAGTATCATAGAGCAAAATTGCCAAACATAGCATTTTGAAAATCAATGGAAACATGATGAAATTTGGTGTCCAACATGTTCCATAATCATTAACAAACTTGTTCAAACTTAAAATCAACCTACTAAGCTAAAAATCAGAAATCATTTTGCATTTTTCAAACTTGTACAAACTTATAGCCATGGCTGGAGTTTGGTTTGATTCCTTGAAGTTTGATCAATCATACACTTCTACATCATAGAATCCAAAACAAGAACAAAACAACACCATTAACCATCTGATTTCAGTTTCATTTTGAGTGTATCGGGTTGACTTGTGGCTCGATTCAAGCAAGTTCGAGAACAAGCGGGCTATCCATGAGCATCCTTACATGGTTGGAGCTTAATCGATCAAGAAACAACAAGCTGGAGTGTTCTGAACAGGTCGATCTCACTTTTCCGGTATGAACACGAGTTTGGTTCTCATGATTCTTTGAATCTTTTGACAAAAACTCTTGTTCTCTTTCTGCATAACCGATCCTAACCCTCAATAAAATCAAACAATCATGAACAACATCATTTAATTTGAAAAATCGGTTTAGGGTTCATCACGATTTCAATCAAAACATGATAGCTTAAAATAAATAAATTAACAACATATTCATATTAAGTGGTGCAAAACCGATCAAGATTGATATTTATTTCCTCAATTTGGTTGAAAGCGAAGATTTGAGCAAGTTTAACAATCGAAAATCAAAACTCAAACCAGAATGTAGCGTGTTCTTGTGTTCTTGATTTAAAATTCAAATTAATGTTATATCAAGCGTGTTTTAATCCACTAACACTCAGTAGCGTTTGGCTCAGTTGGTTGCTTGCTTGCTCTTAAGGCTTTGTGACCGCGTCCCACCTCGGGTCATGGGTTCAAAACCAGCCAAGACCAAATTTTTACAAACTTGTCATATTTTCATGTTTTTTATCAAACTTCAACAATTTTTAACCAATCAAAACTTCTCATTTTGAGATGATTTTTACACACTTGTCATTTAATATATATATTTTATGATTATGTCAAAAATCCAAAATATTTCATCTGATTAATTTTTAATCGGCAAAAGACGTTCGAACACTTTTCAAACCTCATTAAAGGTGAATTTTCAAGTTTTCAACTTCGATTTTCAAAACTTCTCATAAATGAACTTAACATTTCAAAACATTTTCAAATCATTTTCAAAACATTTCATCAAAACTTGCATCTTTTACCATGATCAATCCGATTTAAAGCGATAAAACAAATTCATTCTTTCGAATTTCTCGATCGATCATGGGCCACCCTTATGGTGTAAGTCCCAATCCTTTATGTACATATTTAGTTTTACTTGTACATACTCAAATTATCATTGTTAATATTCAAACATAAACAAACTTCTTCGTTTGTTTTCATTCGTTTGTCTACACCAAATCCATTGGTTCTAAGGAAGGTTTCTCTGAGCAAAATTTCTTTTTAACCAATGGGCCTCCATCACTGTGTAAGTCCCATAACATTCTTTTATGTACATAATATTTCTTTGTACATATCAAACTTTTATCAAACATTTTTTAAACAAACTTTCATGTACATACTTACGGATATTTCAAAAACTTTTATACATACATAACACGGATACTTCTTTTCAAAACCTTTTATACATGCATAATAGATACTCTTTCTTTGAAAATACTTTTTCGGATAAACTTTGATCAATCATTTCTGTTTCATCATGCATTTTACTGAATACCATTGGTATTGAAAGGAGCATTATTCACTGTGAAGCTGCTTTCAAATCAATGGGCCTCCCACTATAATGTAAGTCCAACCCTCCTGTACATCCATCTTTGTCGTACATAAAAACTAGTTCGTGTACATATTCATTTCCTTGTACAGTTCAAACTTATGAATAATCAAGTTACACTCGTTTTAAGCGTTCGTTTCCACGGACACTTGTTTATATTTCATAAGCTGCTGTAAATAAACATCATGCATTGTTTATATTTCCTTCATAAACTCTGTGAATACATATCACACACACACACTGTTTATACAAAATGTCTAATAAATAACATAACAAATAGACTAATCAATAGGTTTCCCGAGAGTTTAGCCTCGCTTGGCTTCATACAAGACAACTCATCACGGTTTGAGTTTAGCCTCGCTTGGGCTTCATACAAGACAACTCATCACCAGTTAGTTTAGCCTCCTTGGGCTTCATACAAGATAACTTATCTGACATGGATCGGCCTTCTCATGGGCTTTGTACAAAGAAACTCTCCCACAGGTTAGCCTCAGCAGGAACCGTACTTGTAAGACAACATTCCCTGTTGGTCAGCCTCTCTTGGGCCGTTCAAAAGAACTCCTCATTGAGTTTAGCCTTCTCTTGGGCATCATACAATGAAAGGGCAAATCTCATGGGCTTTTGAATCACTTCCTAGAATGGGAATACAGGGATGGTTTCCGGTGAAATCACTTTCAAATTCCCAGTAAAATTCTTGGTGAAATTGCTCTTATTCGAAAAGGATGGTTTCTCGGTGAAATCCCTTTCAAGCCAAAACTGACCATTACATAGCTTCTCTTGGGCTTCATACAAGGACCCTCGATGACCCTCGATGACTCGATGACCCTCGGAATGCCTCCTCTTGGGCTAACAATACAAGGACACGACTTCTTAAAGCATCCCTTTAATCCAATCAATTTCTCTAAAATTTAGACATTTATCATCTCTGGAAGAAGTATCTCATCCATTACATCACATCTGAGTCAAAAACTTTTCAAAACTTTTCAAACTTTTCAGCTGTTTTCAAACAAAAACATCTCTTGATGAGTGGTAACGTTTGTACACTCAAGCAAAACACCCAGTACTTACAGTTAAAAGATCCAAGTATCTTTTCAA